>JAOXNZ010000117.1:10291292-10302883 GCA_028566095.1 Kryptolebias brasiliensis | reverse complement strand
AATTTTTTTGAAGCCTTTTTATGTAAAAAAAAAAGAATTAAAAAAAAAAATATATATATATATATACATTCTAATTTACTATTTTATGATAATTTTAGAACCAATTGTAAACTGGCAAATACCTGCAGAAATCATGCACATAAAACACTTTTTGTCATGTCTGGTATATGTTTTGGTATCTCAAGGTATTTGGTGTTATTTTCCAGCTGCTTTAGCTTGTTTGTGTAATCTATACCATCCTTTTTTCTCTCTCAATCCCAGAGACACTAAACAAAATAATATATCTTCCTTTTGTAAATAAAAAAAAAAGTGCAAAAATACTCATTTCTGGAAGCCTTGGGATTAAAAAAAGCTTAGCTGGAAGCAGCCTTTAAAGGCAGAAACTTAAAATAAATATACATTTACACACACAGTAATTGTTTGAGCAAAGTGCCTTTTTGATTTTCGAACCGCTCCCAGTGCAGCTGATTTAAGAGCACCAAGATGTTATTTACTACTGCAGCAAGTCTGCTCCACAACTTTTAAAAAAAAGCTTTTTCTTTGTGTTTGTGTCACTCTTTGTTTGTTCATTTGTTTCTCAATGCAATGCAATGTGGCAGTGACGACAGTCCCAGGTGTGGGGCTAAACTATCAGTTTTACCATTTCTACAACTATTTCTACTAATATGACTAATATTATCATAACTAATTGTCACCTCTTACTACCACTTTATATTTAAGCTCTAGCAGTGTTTGACGCCCTCACCATGAGCACGGTAGTGATATCTGCCAGGCACAAAAACAGACAAGCTTATATTCCTTAAAAATGCAGTTTCTAAGACCTCAAACTGTGACAACTGTTTTGTATTTATTGCAAATTTAAGATGACGCAACAACGGATTTAGTAAATTGATCTTAAAAACTGCTTTTTTAAAGGTTTGCTGCAAATAAGAGCACCAAGATGGCATTGAAAATTAGCACTTAGGATGGTATTTCACTGTAAGTATGCATGCAGTGCACTAATCCTGATTTATAGAAAATACATTTGATATTACAGGTGCATTTTTCTGAAGTTGGTTTTGTTTTAGGACGGCAACAAAATGTAGGTGTCCTTTTTTTTTTAAATAAACAAGTTTTGTAAATTGCAAAACAACAAAAACCACATACTGAGGTTTAAAGTTTTTGCACACCAAGTTGCTATTTTTGTATGCATATCTTTATCCATCATTCTACACATATTTTTACTTAAGAAAGCTGAAGTCTCCTGTGTTTCACCAATTTATGGGTTGCAGATGTCTGCTGTACAAGACAAAATGGAGCTTTCAGCTTCTTACAGCAGGAAAAGTAAATACTTATTCAATTTGATCATGAAGTACAAAGGCATAAAAAATAAAGAGCTGCAGAGTTTTCAATTGTTTCCAGCTGTATTTTAGGATATTAGTAGTCTAGTTTGATACGCAGCTGACTATACTAAAACGTTTTATTTAAAAAAAGTAAAATGACTCCCAACATTTGACTGATGGGTAAAACATGCAGAAAGTCTGTATAAAAAATAATGCTTAAAAAAATGTAAAGGCAGTGTGCAAATGTAATTGATCAACCAAAAGTATTTAAAGACAAACATGGACTTGGGTTGTAAAGGCCTTACAGCTGCAGCTGCTTCTCAGTCCTTATTGTTTTCTCAGTTGTAGGTGTGAATGTGCACGGGTGTGCCAAGCACCCTGTAGGTGACCCTCCAGAGGAACCTGTGTTTGTTTTGTATACAGCCACTGACATTTGAGCGTCATGGCGCTCCTCTTGATTGTAGTGCAGCACCTTCAAACCACTTCCTCTCCCTGGAGAGACAGCAACACCCTGTCAGGATGGGAGGGTGGGGTTCCAGCTGTTTCTGCATCTGTGCCATCTGCAAACCTCACTCTTATTCTCACTCTGCCTGCCTCTTTTTATGTTGTTGTTGTTCAGCTTTTCTTGTGCTTTCCCAACCTGTCAGTTTTCCACCTCCCACCTGACAGTGGGGACTTTTACATAACTTGGGTACTGAATATTACATGGGGTGGGATAGTAGGACATTTCTTGGATGAAGAGTCTTCTACTGGGAGAGGAAGGAGGAAATGAGTACAGGGAAAGAAAGAGTTGGTAGCTCACGCTGAATGCTTTTTGACCAAGCGCCTTGTAATGATTTATGCTGACATTACAGCACTGCAGTTTGTAAGATGGCTGCCCCGTACTGCTTTTAATAAACGAGGTGCATGTAGCGTAGATGAAGGTTTCCAACACGAGCTGAGTGTCACACTGCTCTGCTTTACTTGTTTTTAGGTTACTTGTCAGTGCCTCACAAGATGGAAAGCTCATCATATGGGACAGTTACACAACAAATAAGGTAAGCTCGTTGGGTTTGTGTGTTTGTTTACTGGTTTAATATAAAATGCACAGGTGTTCAATGACTTTAGTTCGAAGTTACTTGTCTCAAAGGGACATTTAGTGAAAGATGGTCCTTATAAAACACCAACACTGATTTTAGCATTTAGCATTTTATGAAACTGAGGAATAATTCCAACTTTCCTCTTAATCAGATGCATGCCATCCCGCTGCGTTCTTCATGGGTGATGACGTGTGCCTACGCCCCCTCTGGGAACTATGTGGCCTGTGGAGGTCTTGACAACATCTGCTCCATATACAGCCTGAAGACCCGCGAGGGCAACGTGCGGGTCACACGAGAGCTTCCTGGGCACACCGGTAGGCACGGGGCGAGTCCAAATAATGCCAAGGTCGAAAGACTAACTCTGTTTTTTTTTTTTTCTCTTTCTGTCATGTCTGATATGTCAAATGAATGTTGAGTAAAGGGAGGATAAGTTGCATGTGTCTCTTCTACAAACACTCCCACTTCACAGAAAAGATTTTTTTCAGGCTACAACAGCTGTAAAACATCCTTCATTGTATGTTACAGTATATGTTGAGTGTAGTTGAGGTCCATACTTAAGGCTGCTGAGTAGGAAGAGAAGCTGTCTCTTCATCGAATGTGTCTCTCTTGTTTATCTTCAGGTTATTTGTCCTGCTGTCGGTTCTTGGATGACAGCCAGATCCTAACCAGCTCCGGAGACACCACCTGGTGAGCAGCCACCACAGTTAAAACATCGTAACTCTCGCTATCAGGAGCTATCAACAAAATTGGCTCAAGGGTTGTTGTTTTTTTTCCTGAGCAAATGATTCAGTCTTTGATTAGCCATGTTTTAGATAATTATGGGCTGTCAGTTTTATTTATTTCAGTTTCTGTTGTCATAAATAGCAAGGATTTGTCATGCTATTTTAGTTTTCAAAATTAAATTTCTACTTTTTTATTTTGATTAAGTGTTTGTTGGGACTCAAACTGTAGGCACATGAAACTTACAAAACAAAAATTTGCTTTTCTCTTGCAGTGCATTGTGGGACATAGAGACAGGCCAGCAGGCAACCGCCTTCACCGGCCACACAGGTGATGTGATGAGCTTGTCTCTTAGTCCAGACTATAAGACTTTTGTGTCAGGAGCTTGTGATGCCACCTCCAAGCTGTGGGACATCCGCGATGGCATGTGCAGGCAGTCATTCACGGGCCACGTGTCCGACATCAACGCCGTCTGTGTGAGTACTGAAACTGACCGCAGTAAGGGGAGGAAAGAGGAGCATTTTTAAAGATGTCTCCTGTTTGCTTGAATCATTGTTTTTCTCTCTTGCAGTTTTTCCCTAATGGGAACGCATTTGGCACAGGCTCAGATGATGCCACCTGCAGGCTGTTTGACCTGCGTGCCGACCAGGAGCTGATGATGTACAGCCACGACAACATTATCTGTGGCATCACTTCCGTGGCCTTCTCCAAGAGCGGCCGCCTGCTGTTGGCTGGATACGACGACTTCAACTGCAACGTTTGGGACACTCTGAAAGGGGAGCGAGCAGGTATGTGACGTCTGATTATGGCTTTTCATATCTACATGTTACAGATGTGAGGAAATGAACCAAAATTTGACTGTGATGGTTCATGTTTTTTATGTAGTCATTTATATATTTGTCTGAAATTTTATTTTGGAGAACCTGGATCATGATGAGCTCCATAAAGTAACTTGCTTCGATGCAAATATTTAAGTGTGTATGAATTAAACCATTTGACCAGTTTGATGCCTTTCCCCCCCATTTATTTTTACTAAGAAAATAAGCAGAATGATTCAAAATAACATTTTCCAGGCTTCATGGTGGCAAGTTTGGGAACTGACGATTCAAAGCAAAGAACTGATTGACTCTTGACTTTGACCTTTACATGGATATTTTTGTGACCAGCCTGTGACTCTGGTTTATCTCCCTCCCCTCCAGGGGTGCTGGCAGGCCACGACAACAGAGTGAGCTGCTTAGGAGTGACGAATGACGGCATGGCTGTGGCTACCGGCTCCTGGGACAGTTTCCTTCGGATTTGGAACTAAAACATCTCATCTGATGTACTCAGTCACTGCCCACCACCTTTGTCCCACAGCCCCCCTCTCTTCAGATCCCAAATCATCTGCTGGGCTGGACCTGAGGAGTGCACTTCGTGTCAGCTGAAACCTTTTTTCACTCCCCTCAGCTGAAAACTCTTTCTAATGAAACTTTTTTTTTTTGTTTCATTTTTCTTGTTCACCCAGTCATTACACAGCAACAAAACTTTTTTTTTTTTTCCGTTTGTAGAATTGTTTAGTCAAAACTAAAGAAAGCATTTAAAAATCCTGAAAACTGAGGATAAAGAGTAAAGGATTTCTGGCTTCATCTGATTATTTTCTAGGGGCATTAAAGTGCATCTGCTGCAATGAGTAACAACAAGCAAGATTAGCATCAGTGTGTAATATGTAAATGTATATGTAAATTCAGTATATATGTATAGCATTATGTGTGTATATATGCATCATATATGCATATATAATGTGTATATGTATATATTTTTGTAGTTTATTTACCACCCTTTTGTTGCTTTTTAATCATTTTTTGATGTTTTTATTATAGACATACTCACATTACCACTTAATGCCAAAAATATTTATTTAATCCCATTAGAGATTGAGCATAGATTCACCTGAAAAGTCAGATTATTTTTTTCCTACTTGCTAATTAGATCAAGCCTTCTGTCCGTTTCAGAAGAAGGTTAAGCATATAAATTAGTACTATAATTCAGCCTGACAGATGAAGCAGTGAGCAGAAGTTCAGGCATTTTGTACTTTTTTTTAAATTAAATTTAATTTTTTTTAAACAACATGACATATAAAACCTAACAGGTGTCTCTTTAAGTTTCTGAATCAAGCTTTAACTCCAAAGTAGAAACTGTAGAAATTTGGGCTAAGATTAGAAAAATGATCAGACCTTGCTTTGACCTCTGCTCATTTGGACTCTGTTTTTAGGTCTTCAAATGCTGAAAATCTGAAGACCGCATCCATTCCCTTCAAATCAGCTGCAGTGTGTGTGTGTGTGTGTGTGTGTGTGTGTGCAGTGTGAACAGAGGTCATTACATCCCTACCTCATGTAGCCTGCGGAAGATGCATTGTTCCTTAAAAATGAGACGAACGTCTAATGTTGCTGTACAAGGAAACAGAATAGTGAAGGGCCACACAAACACAAGCAGAGGCCGGTCTCTCCCTCTGGTCCTGGGACACTGGAGGCTCTTAAGGACAAAAGCTGGACAGCATGAGAGGATTTTCAAGTCGGGACCATAAAGGACTCTGTCAACAGCATCTGAGGACTGGGGAAAAAAAGATCTCAGTGACATCGTGTCATTGAATTTTATTTGTATTTTTTCCCCTAATTGAAGGATCAGAGTCCTTTTTGTCATTGACAAGGGTGTGAATAGAGTGACTGCACAGAACTGAAATGTTAGCCACTTCAAAGTCACACCAGTGCCACCACAAGCCTGTCAGGAAAGGAAGAAAACCAACAAGAAGTTGGGAAGGTTTTACACTTCAAGCATTCTTGTTCCTCACCAAAAACTCGTTGTGAACTTTTAATAGAACTTGTGAAGAAAGGACACTCAGTAAATGGAAACGTACACCTAGTAGAGAGCTAGAAACACTCACAAACGGTAGTTTAAACCATCGTGCACATGTGACTTGTTTACCTATAAAAAATAATATTGCCGGGTTGGATTTCATTATCATTCATCTTGCATTGTTTTGGCTTCTCAGAAAGCTTAGTTAAATCTGAAAAGAACCACACATGACGTGTGTGAAGTGGACCTAATCATCAGCTGTCTCAGGTGCCTGTCTCTTAATCCAAACTTTCCAGCCTCGCAGGCTGGCTAAAGGAGAGATTTGGCACTGTTGTCTCCGTTTTTGCCTTAGAATGCCATTTATCTTAGAAGGTAATCTTAACATCGACAACAGAAATGTTTTGCTTTTGCAAAATTTCTTTTTACAAACTAACCAGTGAGGAAAATTTAGCTTTTTTTATGTTCCAATAGAAGCACATTCTGGTACAAGTGAACACTAAGATGCACGCTTATAGAAAATCACTGCAGCCACACGCAGCTTCGCACTGCTCCTTAAAGCATCACTTTTTATACAAAATCTGCTTTCTACTCCTACCGTAAAGTTTGTAATTCTTCTAAAAGTTTAGTCCGCTGTCAATGAAACTCCTCTTTAGTATACAGTGATTCTAGTGAACTTTTAAAAAAAATGTTTTATCTGCTTCCATTTTGCTTCGCATTAACAAATCAGTCCTGAGAGAATGCTTAAAAACAGTTAGCGTTTTTAGACTGAACATGTCTTTGAGGTGTGTAGGATGTGATACGTCTTGCATATCAGTGTTAAGGGGAGTGTGTGTAGGGGAAAGGGGGTCAGGAGGGGAGGAGTTTGGTGATGTATGTGGATAACCTATAGATCTAAGTGTTACTTCCTAATTTGTGCCAATGTTATCCACAGACCCAGAGCTGTGAACCGAAAACTAGTCCTTGTAACAACAAAAAAACAAGAAAAAGGAAGAAAAAAACCCCAAAAAAAAACATTTGCTTACGTTACTCAAGTGCCAATCTTTGTCATCAGATGGTCACATCAGTGTCCCTTTCTAAACCCAATCTGTTGCCTAATCACACAGGTTGTCTGCTTACGTCTGACAATGACTTTTTGTATCCCAAAGTGTCATTACGCTGACAGTACTCATTAGACTCAAGTTTCTATTTCAGTCTGTGGACATCAGATGTTCATGTGTCAAATACAGATGACAAAATGGTGTCCTGACGGCGTGGATTTAAAGAAACGGCATCATTTAGGGCAGTGTTTGTTTTCTGACTGATGAGAACATGCGTGAAGAAACATTGAGTTTAGGTCAAAAATCATATCTTTGCTGTTTGCCCAGCGCCTGGTTTGGTCTTGCATCATACTCTGAGCATTTTAAAATGTAGGTGGAGCTGTTGCATAGCTTTTACGTATACGTTATAATTCCAATAACGTTGTGTTTTTCCATTGAAGGTAATTCAGTAGTATTTTCTTGTGCAATTGGGAAAGTGGCTTCTCCCCAAAAGCCCAATTTGCTTTGACTGCTTAGTTTAACTCCCTGCTTCCTTCTGCTGGAACCAGACTACAGGGAAGCTGGTCCCATTTTCTGTCTTTAACTTCCGGGTCAGAAGTTTAGATATATACAGTCTACGCTTAGAACAAGCACAAAAGGAGGACCTCCTCTAAGTAGAACATAGCCCTGTTTGTCCTCCTCTTTTAAATCAATAAATAAGTCTATTAAAATTTATAACTTAACCTACAGAATTAAAAGAGTAATAATTTGTAGGCCTTTTTGCTTCTTTGGAGGCTAAATACTCAGAAGCAAATGAAATCTGTTAGGGCCAGCGCACATCATATAGTTCCAATGAAGCTGGATCTGCACCAAAATGCAGTTAGTTCTTCCTAAATTCATGCTGCATCATCATGTTTTGCTTGTGGTTTTTAATCATAAGACACTCGCTTCTTTCAGATTCACATTACAGTGAACCAAATTACGATCCTGCTGTCCGCAAAAATACACTGCATGTGAATATTTACAAGCATTTCTCTCTTTTCACTTTGTTAGAGTGACACGAGCCTAGGCAATGCAACAGCCTCCCTTTCAGTAGCAGAATGTGGTGCAACACAATCAATCAGAAGTAGCCTTGTGTTGTGTTGAGTGTTGATAGCGGTCGTCTCATCAGAAAATTCTCCGCTTCCCCAAATGTTGGAGTGCTTCATTCATTCTTCTCGCCGTCGCTTCCATATTTCATAAGGAACTGTGTGAAACAAATAAGTTACGAAACACCACGGCCCTTAAGAGCTGAAGCGGGGAGGGGGGAGATTCTCCACATCAGACGGTGATATTCAGCAGGCAAACATTTTGTCGCTCTGTATAATTCAGCAGTATTAGCAGCTGGAATAGAAACACACGTGCCTGTGCAGTTCACTCATGCAAAGTGAAACAGTAAACCTACAAATCAAGAACGGTGCTTGACTTCATTCAACTTTTACATTAATGTTGCTTCATCAGATTCATTTTTTTTCCAGGTTATTCTCTTTGCTTTAGAACCGTCCTCATGCGGTCTCAGTGCCAGAGCGTGAATCTCGCTTCTGTTCGTCCTTTTTGCTGCAGTTTTGACCAGAGTTGAAGGAGTAGATGTGTTCTCATCTTTGCTGCGCAAGTTCAGTCAGTATTTCAAGCGATCATTTACTCGACCAGCTTATCTAATGTGAATGACTCCCCAGCTTTTTGATTAGGTTGCACCACTTGAGCACCCACCACAGAACTGCGCTGCTCGTTTACTCCACAACTTAATGTCCACCTCCCTTCTTTTTCTGAGTTTTGGGCTTTCTTTCTAATTTATTGCTTTGTTTCAAGCCATCAAAGAGTGAGGACTTGGTGCCATGATAATTCTCTTACAGTGCTATTGTGTGAAATTATAATCACTTGTTACAAAATAATTTTTATAGTCTTTTTCACACCAAACCTTTTTGTTTGTTTTTTTTGTATTTGTACAGTGGCTTGGTGATACTGATATGTTGCCATGAGTTATTGTAACCAATAAAAAAAGCTTTTAATCAAGAATGTTGATGTCTTTTAAGTAAATATGTTCAAAGCTCTTTTTCCTGGGAGTATGTTCATTGTTTGATAATTGCGTATGGAGCACACAAAACATTTTAAACACAAAAAACATCAAGTTTAGGTTATTTCTGGTTTATTACAGTCTGGCAAATCTTGAAGTATATTAGCACACATTCAAGAAAAAAAAAAAGGTAATACAAAATGTAATATGATGCGTTACCTATTATATGTATAAATAAAATAAAATATAAAATATCTGAAGATTTTTGAACTTTACAGATTTTGTTAGAAAATAGAACTGACTACAGTATTTAAAAGACAAGTTTTCTGTTCTTCCTCAAAGGACTTCTCAGTAAGTTTAGTTTCCTATACTTTTCATTTTAAACTTATTGTTCTTTAACATACAATTGATCATGTGTCTTGATCAAAAAGGGTTGTAATCTAACAGACACATGGACTTCATTTGCTCCAGAAAAAGTGATTTTAAAAAAGGCATATTCACATTTAAAGTCACAGCAGATTTAGTGTCAAAATACAGCCTTCAACTGGTTGTCTTTTGACAAATATCCCCCCCTTCTGGAGCACAATTTCAGACTGTATTGTATTCACTGTCACTTTGTGGGATCCTGAGGGTTCTAGTTGATTGAAAAACAGGAGAGGGAAATAATGAGTGTGGTTCTGGGGAAGTCTACAAAATAATTCAAATAAATTTTAGGCATGACAAAAAACAATCCATTTTTCTTTACAAATGAAACAAGAATAGAGAATTTAGGTACTTTTGTTTGACAAAGGCCCTGACATTTCATGAAATAAGGACCCTAACAAACTGTTTTTTTTTCCATTTGTTGGACAAGTTGCTTCTGAAACATTCATTTCAATCATCTACTGGTTGATGGTTTTGGGGGGCGGCTCCATAAGAGCCAAACTGGAGCGATGAAGAGGAGTGACTTCACTCCTGAGGCTGCAGGTACTGGTATGTGAAGTCCTCCAACTGTTTCTCCAGCTCTGTGGCTTTATGCCTGCACAGAAAACAAAAACACACCAAATCTGAGCTCATGTGACCCCAGCAGCTCATCAGGTGTCTGTTTTCCTTCTGGTACACTAATAATCCAGCATCAAAAAATGAGCCAGAAAATAACTGACGCGATGAGAGATATATGACATTAATTTCCTCACATTAGATCATCTTGAAATTCTGACAACTCTTTTCTCCCCTTTTTTTTGTTCCAAATGAGCAAATGAACCGGACTCACCGCAGGGTCTTCGAGTGACTCTGGACGGTCTCCAGCTGGTTTATCTTGGCTGTCAGTTGATGGATGTCTGCCTCTAGCTCTTTCTGCGTCTGGTCCACCTGCTGACAGAGCCGAGCAAAGGTTGTGGCCATCTCCCTGGAAACAGAGGGCACAGCGTTGTGCTGCTTATTTATTTAGCTCGGACACAGAGGAGGAGTTGTGTGGGGCGGGACGGTGCATGTTTGCAAATCAGAAATGTCAGGGGGAAGGAAACAAACAGCAAAAAAAAAAAAAAAAGTTTCTATAATAACTTTACAAACAGCAGGCATGACTGTAATCTTAGCATAGGTTTATTGAAGCAAGACAAAAAACGTGTTAAGTGATCTTAAATACCTAAAATGATCTGGAATTGCCAATTAATTTAAGAAGCACTGAAACTGAACTGAATTCTTCTGTTTCCAAAGGTCTTATCAGGACTTACTGTTGGACCTGGTGACTGCAGTTTGCACTAGTAAAGCTGACGATGAGCTGCAGTTTCTCAGTGGCGTAATCTACGAATTGGCGTTTTAGAGCTCGCTCCTTTGCTTTCGTGGTCCAGGTGAGTCTCTCATACAGGTACAAGAGGCCATAAAGAGAAGCCGACAGGGCAATGAGCCTCCAGCCAACTGTTTTCCACACCTTGGGGAAAAAAACAATCCAAACCTTAAGCACCAAAAAGCGTTTTCTGTAACAGATAAAGTGACGCTAAAAGGGTTTTGCAGCAAAAAGAACTCCCAGGTTGTTAATGTGACACCAGCTCAACCCACAGCTTGGGTCATCTTTCTACCTTCACCTTCAGGAAGTTAAACAAAAGAAATCTGATATTTTAGATCAACACTAACAGAAAAGGAGATTTGAGGAACAGATAAAACACTTAGACACTTCCTAATTTCTCTTCGTATGGATTTATCTGTAATTTTAAAAAGTTTTCTAGATTTTTTTACCACAACTTCTCCTTACTTTAAAATTGTTGTTTTCATTGTAGCTGTTCAGATATTAATCAGTTTTATAAATTAAAGCTTAAACACACAACATATTTGACAGCATGTACTGTACTACCAGTTGAACCTTGGAGAAACATGTTGCTGCAGGTACAAACAGTTTTTCAAAAAACATACCACTCCTCCAACAATAATAACAGTCATTGAAGCGCGAGAAGTGAGGGATGCCACGTTGGTTGCCATGGCGACCATCAGATCTTCCTGGGTCATGAGGGCTCTCTCATTGCTGGGGGGAGCCGCGATGGATGGGGGTCCAGATGAAGGTGTTTGAGCCAGAGGCAATGCTGCTTGAGAAGAC
>JAOXNZ010000117.1:10236008-10248955 GCA_028566095.1 Kryptolebias brasiliensis | reverse complement strand
AGAGCACAAAGATCATGGAAATGGCTCAATACAGAAGGGGAAGTTAGGAGTTTGAATTCAACAAAACAGCATAACATGTTTACACACGTTTATATTGCCTGATTTATTTTATTTTTTATTTATTTTATTTTCAGAAATGAAAGCCATCTTTATCTCCATTCATTAGGTCTTTGTGCTTCAGTGCCAATCATGCATAAAGAGAAGAAAAATAAAAAATAAGGCATGCGTTGACAACTAACTTCTGAGAAACGGGCTGTGCTGACAACAGCACATTTAAGCAGGAGCTGAGAGGAAACCAGTTTGAACATGCAGTTTCTGGTTTGAATTCCTTGTTTGTAACAAGTTCAATGAAACAAAATGACAAAAAGTGCCTGAAATGAATCAGGGGTGTATCCAGACACTTTTATCTTTCCAGAATTCTCAAATGAAATCCTAAATATGCTACAAAAGAAGTCACAGGTTTGAATGTATAAAGGAAAGACTAACTGAGCAGAGAAGTTTCTATCAGGGAGTTGTGGTTGAACCAGTATGGCACTGTGCTTTAAAGTTATTTCTTCATTCTAATAAGTAAAAGGGGGGAAAAGATAATCCTAAATAGATGACTGTAATAACAGCTTTTAAGTATTTTATTAGGCTCGTTCAAATAAGTTGCCAGTAATTTTATGGTTAATCTGTTGGTACGAATAAGTGAGCAACAAACTATTGACTTTAAAGTAAGACAGTCACTTTTGTTATTCCATTTACAGTGTCCTTATTATTGTTCTCAGTTCACTTATGGTTGTCTTATAGTGTTGCCTGGAGGATGCATCTTCAGTAACATTGACACAATTGCATTTTTTTAATTCTGTAGTGTTTCAATCCCTCTTCTGAATTCTTTTTTTTTTTCCCTACCATTTTCTTCTTGACTTAAAGCTGTTTTAAAATATGTTTTGAGCTGAGATTCTTTATCAGAACCACATCTTAATGTTCAAGGAGGCTTCTCAGAAAATGCCTGAGAACTTTTGGCTCAGGCCCCTGGCTCTGTGGGCAAAAGATTGGAAATGGAATAAATGGTAATTTCTCACCTTATCAAATATTAAAATGAAGTCTTGCACACGTTTCATTTGAAGCTTGGGTTCGATTTACAAAATGTGCAAGTTGCATTTTTTCCTCTGCTTAAACATTCCAAGGTCAGAAAGGCATCAGTCACAACTGCAAGTGGCACATTTATCACACAGTGCTGCAACTTGAGGATTGCATACACAAAAAATAGCTTTTGTGAATCTGTTTGAACATCATTTTCTGAACTCTTAAATCAGTCAGTTTGTTGTGGTCGGGCCACAGAGGCAAACATTTTAAGAGGGAAAACCCAGACATCCCTCTCCACAGCGAGACTCTCCAGCTTGTTCTGGGGGATCCCAAAGAGTTCCCAGGTTACAGAGGATACACAATCCCTTCAGCCAGGAAAACCTCCGAGAGATGCACTCAGGAGGAATCGTAATCAGATGCCGAATCACTTCAGCTGACTCCTTTTGATGCAGAGGAGTGGTGGCTCAACACTGAGCTCCTGCTCATTTCAGCCACTTGTATCCCCGATCTTGTTCTTTCAGTCATGATCCATACCACATGGTTACAAACCGGAGCAATGTGGACGATGCCCTGATTTATTGATCCATCTCCCGCTCTATCCTGCAATCACATGTAAACAAAACTCTTTGGGATTCTTGAACTCCTCCTCTTGAGGCAAAGACTTGCCCCTAAACTGGAGGAAGCATTCCACCCTTTTCTGGTTGATTTAAATTTCTTTAATCAAGGATCTACAATAAAGCTTTAAAACCACATTTTACTGTATTTCTTTTGTTTTGTTCATGTGTAATTTAAAGCAAGTGGCTTGTTTTTAAGGGGAAAAAATAAATCTGTCAATCACTAATGACCTAATGCAGCAAATATGCGGATCTTTGCTTTTATATAAGAGAAATTTGATTATTTTTTTTGTGTGTTACAGACTTCCAGCAAATGATGAAGTCATAATGATTAGTTGAAGGCTGTGGCAACTCCAGATGTACTGATTCAGGGAGGAGGATACTGGGAACAGGACCTTACTTCTCTGAATACAGTCTTGCAGATCCAAGTCTTCCGCTGCAGAATCCCAGAAACCGGAGTTACATGCGTACGACCTGTGAAGTGCACTATGAAGCGCCAAAAGAAGCTCCTCGTGCTGAACATTAATCTGGACCTTGAGCTACACATTTGAAACTGGAACTTGTATTAGAAAATATTTAATGTCTTAATTGTATCCACTGGATTTCAGTGTACCGTGTGAAAGTTTACTGGGTACTTTTTTAAGGTCTGCACCAGCATTTCAGTGTCAAAGAACTGGCTTCAGGAGTTTCTGAATCTGAGTGTTGCATCAACTGCTGCTGTGCAATAATGCATTGCTAGATGTAATTTATTTTTCTAATGTTGAAATAAATGTATCTAATAAAGGTTGTCATAATAACTGTTATCTTCTCGTGTGTATGTGTGTGTGTTTATATACACATACATACATACATACATGTGTGGTAAATAAATCATATGGCGTTATGATAACTTGATATGAAATTATAGTGCAGTGAGTTTTATCAGTGCAGACATTTAAAGTTTTCTTAGCAGCGCAATAATCCTTTCATCGTTGGGTAAAGGAGGAAGTTTCAGCATGACTCGTTTTTGTTTCGTTTTTTTTTTCAAACACAAACAGGTTCTGCAACTTTAAGGATTTAATTGAACAGTTGCAGTTTTGTTAGGCTCATGATCTAACATCTGTGAATGGTTTCAAATAAAACCCAGGAGAGAGCACCACATTAAGTGGGAATGTATTTGAGGATTTCCTTGTAAAAAGTGCATGCTGCACAGTCTTTCGCGAAAATTCCCTGTCACACAGTTAAAATGGTAATATGGTAAGAGTAGTTATTTTATAAATAAGAAAAAAATTGACGAGTTAAAAAAAAAAGTACATGAATTTCAGTAAAGAGCTAAATGTTAAAAACAGTTACATAGTCTGCCACTAAAGGCAAAAGGGCAATAATGTTTTTGCCTGTTTCTGTGCATGTGTTTGTTAGCAAAATATCTCATGAACCACTGGATGGATTTTAATGAAACTCAAAGTAATTATTGAATGCACATGTACAATTAATTAAATTTTGGCGTAAGCTCCATTCAAGATGACCACCACAGCTAATTGACCTTAGCCAACACAAAAATGACTACAACTTTGTCAATTTTACAGAAATCAAGTTAAATTTGGTGTGGTAGTAGCTGAGAGTCATTCCCAACACATTCTCTGAGTGCTAACAGGTTTCATGAGATCTTGCAATATCACATGGGATTGTGCATATCATTGTTTATAACTCTGTCTCTTCTCAACACAAGCTTTTAGTTTAAAGGTTTAGGGCCCCAGGCCAGCAGGGGGGGCCCTACGAATACTTGAATAAACAGACTTGTGTTTTTGATTAGAATTTTTTTGGATATGTGTATCATTTATGATAAAAAAAATAACCAATATTAATTATTTATTACTAAAAGTCTACCACATAATTTGTAATAAATGAGCGAAATCAGAGTCATGTTTTGTTGCCAACAATTACGAGTCGTTTGTTTACATTCAAACATTGATGAGTACACTTCGGATCGTCTCTGCACACAACGGATACCGAATCAGTTAAATAATCCACGGATGTAAACGTGTCAGATGGAGAACAGAGGAATGGGAGAGGCCGGGTCAAAAGTGAAAAGATGACGTTCTTTCTTTTTCTGAACAGAAACGGCGACTAAAAGCCGTAAGGATGAAAGCCGTCAGAAGTAGAGTCATGCTGAGGAGGAAATGGAGCGGTGGATAGTGTTAAACAGAGGTTGCCGCTGAGATCATATGCAAATAAGCTGTGCTGAGATATTCTGAACTCTAACAGGAGAATGTCCGTAACCGATCACTAAATTTAGTTGTAAAAAAAAGACGAGGAATACTCGCTGTTTTTTAACGCACTTTTTATGAAAATCCTGATGAGTCTGAGTCACATTAGCCCCCAAACAATTATTTAATGAGGTAGAAATTGTGTTAGAAGCACAAAAATTTTAATCAAAAACATTGAAAAAAATCGAATTTTGACAGCTACTGTGGCTTTCAATGAAATGGGGTGGGGGGCCCTCGGGTGAAATTCAGCCTTGGGCCCCTTACAACCTAGGGCCGGCCTTGGGCAGGAACTAAATGCTGAACTGAAACTAATTGAACTTGTGATTAAGTTGCTCTGGATGAGAGGGATGGTGTGTGTGTGTGTGTGTGTGTGTGGGGGGGGGGGGGGTCTAAACACAGGTTTAACCAGGTGAAGCATGAGCAACAACCGACTGGAAATGAAGCTGTAGTTTCATTTTTCAAAATATAACCATTTAGTCAGGTCAAACCTCAGAAGAACCTTGATAGCAGTGCGTGGGTTCGCAGGTCGTCTCGCGCGGCCTCAGCTGCAGGCTGTGTGGGTGGTTGACGCCCTTTACGTCACCGGGCAGAAACTCAAAGACAGGAGTCCTCAGCCAGCTCCAGTCGGCTCTTCCGTCTTCGGCTGCAGGAACGGAGCTGCAATGGGTGTCTGCTGAGCGCCGAGGAGTTCACGACGTCTTTAAGTCTTACGCACCACGCAGGTAAACTCACCTGTCCTATTCTTCTAACTGTTTCTTATTTGTTTGTGTTAGAAAGTATTGCTCTTTTCTGATAGAATTAATCCTTTTTTACACACACACACATATATATATATATATATATCACAGGGCTTTTAGTAAGTCTGGTCGAACAAGTTTTTGAAAAGTTGCGTAATGAAAGAAACCACTGAGTAAACTTTTGTCTCGGCGCATATCTGTGTCCAAGTAAATGTTTAGTCAGGAAGAGCTGTTTTCACTCTCGTATTAGCTTTATTGTGATTATTTTCTTGTCAGCCCTTAGAATAAGCCTCACTGTGATTCTAACCTTATTCAAAGCTACAGTTTTTGATGTGTGCTCTGTCCTCTGGAGGGAAATATCTTCAAGTTATTTGGCCTTGAAGAAAACTACTGGCACTGTGCACCGATCTGATAGTAACTTTTCTTTCATCCTGCAAATTTAATCACCTGGATTACTCAAATATATATTCAAATCCTTCACTAAGTATTTTAACTCCACGCTTTGCTTCATAAATCATCCATTCATTTTCTTTACCTGCTTCTCCTTTCAATTAATTGAAATTAAATATTAATATTTGCATAGAATAATAGGGCCATTATTGTTTTACCTCTAATGCTACAAAACATCCATCACTCAGTGGTAATGCACTTAAGAAAGGGTGCCACTACCACTTAGTGGATAATGTAAAATGGTGGTTTTACAAACCTCAACATGATAAATAGTTTTCCATTCTAACTTGGAGTTTTCTCGCTTCACAGACTTGCCTTTAAGATGGGCCAGGAGAACATAACCTGTCATTTCAATGAGTCCATGGGCTTCTTCTACAACAATAGCGGCCAGGAAGATAAGTGGAACCAAACTCAGCTCATCCTGGTCCAGGTTGTGGGTTCTCTCTTCTGCTGCTTCATCCTGGTCTCCAACGCCATGGTCATAGCTGCTGTCATCACCAACAAAAGGTTTCACTATCCTTTCTATTATCTCCTGTCCAACTTAGCTGCCTCGGACTTCCTTGCAGGCATAGCCTATGTTTACCTCATGTTTAACACCGGTGCGGTGTCACGAAAGCTTACCGTCACACAATACTTCATTCGCCAAGGACTTCTAGATGTCAGCCTTTCTGCTTCGCTGGCTAACCTGCTTGTTATAGCTCTGGAGCGCTACATTTCTGTTATGAAATGGAAAGTTCATAGCAACCTGACAAAGAGGAGGGTGATACTGCTGATCTTTCTCGTCTGGGCCATCTCCTTCTTCATGGGGGCTGTGCCCAGTCTAGGCTGGAACTGCATCTGCAACATCAGTAAATGTTCCCGGCTTGCTCCCATCTTTAGCAAGAGCTACTTGGTCTTCTGGTCAATTTCTAACCTGGTGGTTTTCCTCGTCATGGTGGCGATCTACCTGAGGATTTACGTTTATGTGAAGAGGAAGATTTCAACGATGGAGCAGCACACCAATGGCTCGATCAACCGCAAGAAGACTCCCATCAAACTCATCAAGACGGTCATGGTTGTTCTTGGTAAGAGCTGCTCATACAAGTGTTGTCTGAGCAAAAACACTAGTGATACATCAGTGAGTCAGATTAGACAAGGTTTCAAGTTGTTACAGAGGTCGTAAGCATATGAGTGTCTGTTAAACATGCTGGACTTCAAATATTTATTTGGATGTGAGAAAAAAACCACAAGGTTAATAATGCAAGTGATTTCAGTAAATGATTCATGATTGTCCACCCAATCCAACTTCATTTGTAAAGCACTTTAAAACACCACAGTGAACCAAAGTGCTGTTCAGAGTCAACAATAGAACACGGCTCACACACATAGTAAGACACATAAGAGCAGATAAAACTATAAAATCTATGGAATAAAATATAATCAACTCTTTACAAAGTGTTAAAAGTAGGTGGGTTTTAAGAAGAGCTTTAAAAGCAGACAATGACGAGGTCTGTCTGAGATGGAGGGGGAGTTTGTTCCACAGTTTAGGAGCTGCTACACTAAAAGCACGATCCCCCCTGAACTTAGATTTGGGGACCCTTAGGAGCAGCTGATCTGAGCGAGTGGGTGGGTTTGTAGGGATGCAGCAGGTCAGAAAGGTAGGGTGGGGCGATGCTAGTCAAAGATTTAAAAGCACATAAAAGAATTTTAAAATTGATCCTAAAATACACAAGCAGCCAGTGGAGTGAGGATAAAATGGGAAACGTGCTCGCATTTACCTGTGCCAGTTAAAAGCCGTGCAGCAGCATTTTGGACCCTCTGCAATATATTCCAGTTCATTCCAGTAATCCAGCCGGGTGGCAACGAAGGCCAGTTTTTTTAATTAGAGGTTGCACTACTGCATGTTTAAAATGATTAGGGATCACACCGGAGGACAGAATGCTGTTGATAAGTTCAAGTGCAAATGAGTGGGAAAAAGTTCTTTAAAAAAGTCGAGGAGGGGGAGGATCATTAGGAGAACCAGATGGCTTCAGATGACTGTTTTCTGAAGAAAAGACAGAGTCACAGGTTCAAACCTGTCAAAAACTCTACAAGCAGGAACATATACTGACGGATCACAGGCAGGAGTGTAAAATTAAGACCCTTATGGTTCCTACTTTGTCAGTGAAAAGTGAGAGAACAGAGGAGGCGTCCACGCAAACAGTTTGTGGAGGATTAAGGACAGAGTCAATAGTTTTAAAAAAAACACGTGGTTTATGGGTGTTTGACAGAATATTCTCTCTGAGAGATATTTTCTTTTGGCCTCATTCACAATTTTATGGTAATGACGGCAGGAGTCCTTTAACATTTGAAATGAGACCGCCAATCTGTCCTTCTTCCACTTGCGCTCAGCTCTGCAGCGCTCACGCCTGACAGCACGGGTTGTGTCATTCAGCCAAAGCTCAGATTTAAGTTTAAGTTGCCTGCTCTTTATAGGAGCAACCGTGTCCATAACAGACTGGCAGGTAGAGTGTAATGCTAATATTGAATTTTTTTTTACTCTGCCTTATTTCTCCATCCGATTAGTTACTCTGGCTTGATAATAATAACAATAAAAAATGCTTCATATTGAACAAGCATTGCAACAGTTTTCAGCGTAAATAACTCTAGACTTTTATGTAAATAACCACCTTGTGCAAAAGTGACAGCAGAATAACAGTTTATAAAATAAAAATGTGGTTAATTTGAATATAAAAGCATTCACATTAACCACTATGAAAATGAAATTGGAGTTGTTTTAAGATGCCAAAAATCTGCCTTGAAAATGGTCTCGCTTGGAGCTGAACTCCTCCGTGAGATCTTATTTTGATTGACCAAATTAAGATTCTTCAGACATCTGTCTACTTCAGGTAAGATACTGACTACTGACAACAGCTTCACAAAACTCCACTTCAAAAAAATCTAAATTACCCCTTTAAACTTAAATATTAATTTATTAGCACATTGTAATCCCAAGAGCACCACAAGATAATGTACTTCAAGACTACTCTTTCCTACGCATAAGGTCCCATTTAAGGCATTTATTGTACAGTTTATTTTATTTCAAATTGGTTGTATAAGTAGTCAGAGATCCCAACGAAAGTTGAAAAAGTAAGAGGACATGACACACAACAAATAGACTCTTTCACATGACACACCTTTGATACCTAAGTTTCATCATGCTGTCTGAGATCACACACGGATATGCCGTTGCGCCAACTGTGTTTGTTTCAGTGTAAGTAGCAAAGGCGGCATAATGAGGTCATTTTGAAAGCGATTTAGATTTCCTTTTGTTTGGGATTTGCAACAGGATACCTTATAATAACAATGGAGCATTAAAATCATTTCCCACTTTGTGTTTTTCTTTCAGAGGAGAAGAATAGGGGTGGACTGATTTATTCTTTTGAATCACCAAATAAGGTCTTTGGAAGCCTATACTGGTTTGAGTTGTGTGCTTAAGCTTCTGAAATTAGAAATCTTACTCAGGCATTTTCATACACGGATCGAATTCATGCACTGATTTCAGTTAAAACCTTGCATGAGGTAGCTGTTGCGTTGCACCCACCAAAAACGGTCTGTAATTTTGGGTGCTCAGTTTATCCGTCCACATGGCTCCGGACTGTACTGTATAGAGCATAGGAGTTGTTTGCCTGTGTACACCCTTTATTCAAACTGCTGTGTAATTATCTCTTCCTGCAAGGACGCAGGGCTGTGTGGTGAACCATTCACCGCATTGACTTTCAGTCAGCGTCCCCTCCTCTCTGACCTAAAGAGAAAAACTATACTTTACGACTGCCAATTGTTTTTAGATGCGCATTTCTACAGATTGTGCACGCGCTGGTTCTCTTGAGTTTCTTTTTGCTCCCCTTAAATCTGCAGAAGTTTCATTCAAAACTGTCTGTTTACTGAGATTTCTTTGATTTGGGGGTAAAACGTCCAAGTGCACTCAATGAAAAGCAAAATATGTTTAATTTGGTAGCCATTTCAGAGAAGGAAAGGGACCATGTTTGAAAACTTAATCTGAACTCAGCTCTATTAGACCCCTTTGGTCTGTTTGTACATGTCCAGAGGTGGACTGTAGATCAAGTTACTACCTACAGTCTCTTTCAGCCCTACAAATCCTTCGGTAGCTTGTGCCCAAACATGTTTGACATCGTAAGCTAATTTGCCTTTTCAGTGGCATTATGGCCAATTTATTATTTAGCAAACAAGTACAGTTAAAGTCAGAGAAAAACTGTAGATTTTTGGACTCATCTGCTAAAGCTTCCTTTAGATCTGGTAAAGTGTTGTGTGTGACTTTGATAGACTTTGTTTTATCGGGTTGGAGAACCTGAGCCCTATGCAGACACAAAACAAAATGGTTAGGAAAATGTTGAAAAAGTAATTGCATTTTGCGCTTAATTTGTGACTCACTCATGTATCATTAAAATGATTTTGCTCAGCTAAAATCCATTGGAAAAAGTGATCAGCTAAAGGCTTAGTCTTCCTTGGAGGAATGCATGTCACCCGCCAGCTTTCAGGTTTAAACTAAGATGATCTTATGTCGACAGATGTTGGAGTTGTAAAATAATGTGCAATCTTGAGGCATATTCACACACCAACTTTTAGCTGAATATCTGTAACGTTGACGGAGTTATAGCCATTTTTGTGTAGGGTAAGCCCAATAAGCTGTGGCAGCTATTTTTGAATTAGATTAACTCCAAAAGTTATTAAGTTGTAGATTAATAGCCAATAATTGCTTTCTGAGAGTTTCATTGAAATCCATCCAGTGGTTTAAGGGAGATTTTGCTAACAAACAGAGTTGACTCCAACATTTAACGCCAATGTTTAAGCAAAAATGTTGCATAATGTAATTCACTCAAAGTAAGTGTTGGGGGTAATACTCAGCTACTACCACGCCAAGTGTTTGCTCAATATCTGTGAAATTGTCTGAGTTATAGCTATTTTGTGTTTTTTTTAAGGTCATTTGGCTGTGACAGCCATCTTGACACATTTTGACCATCATACACACAGACACGGGGAAAAACATCTCTCCGCCTGTCTTTTGGTGGCAGGTAACAAATATAAGCAATAAACTTATGCATTCTGTGCTTCAGCATTAATTCTCAATTTAAGAAGCTTGCAAATGCATTCTAATGTGGAGAAGCACAGTTATTGTAAGCCCTTCATATCCTTCTGTTCGAATCAGATGTAATTTGCTTCTTTATTTCCTGTCTGTAGGGGCGTTTGTGATCTGCTGGACTCCCGGTCTGGTGGTCCTGCTAATAGACGGCCTCTGTCATAGCTGCGATGTGATTAAATTAAAACGCTGGCTGCTGCTGCTGGCTGTCGCCAACTCCGTCATGAACCCCTGCATCTACTCCTACAAGGACAAGGAGATGTGGTTGACTTTCAAAAACCTCTTGCGCTGCATCTGCAACGGCACTCGTCGGCAGCGGTCGTCACGGGCCAACCAAAGGCCTCTGAACTCTGCTCAGGAAATAGGCAATACTCAGCTATCCACAGACGAAACAAAAACGGATGATAATGGAACACTCAACACATGAAACCCTCATGTTCATGGTGATCTTCTGTCCAGACAGGAGTGGATATACTACATTATGGGAGATTCCAGTTTCATCCTGTTCTTTTGACTTTATCATCAGATCTCGCTGGATGATTAAAGTGTGGATGATGCTGTGCCCTAATGGCTGATAAAAGAAGTGTGTATTACCACTTTTTACCCCTGGATGGTTAGAAATTATAGTAGACTATATTCAAATGTGTATTTCCTAAAATGTTCTTGTTTGACACCTGTGTAGCTTTTGAGAAATAAATATAATGGGCAGGACACAATTTTAAGAATATAACATGTAAAATACTGTAATCTGCTGTACTGTAACACTCTACTTGAAGATTATGAAAGACATGATTTTGGCTGAGTTTGACCACATTGTTTTCTAGATTACTTGCTTTTTATTGAATCAGAAACTCCTGATGGAAACAGACATTTTATTCCTGTAGCATTTTTCCACATCCGCTTCACGCTGCGAACAGCTGCTCACTGAAATGCAGAGAATGATGTTGCAACACACTGGATTCTTGCTGGAGGCTCGGTACACAATCTGTACAACTGAAGAAGACACGATGACGACAGCTCCCCTCCCACACAGGCACCTACACAAATCCCTGCAGGCAGACTTGGAAGCTAAATCATTGACAGACTTCAATGACTTTTCGTCACCTGTACAGTATTTATGCCCATCCTGCTGTAAAGGACTCGATGTAATCGAAGCTTTTTATTTTTTAAGCAGGGGTTTAACCCTCATGAGACTGATGAGTGGACAGGTTTAAAACTCCAGTAGTTTGTTTATTGACCTGAGATTACTCACTTTCATTCCTGTGCACTCTGACTGTTGGATTTTTGAAATCATAACGATTCATTGCCTTGATGTAAATGTATTTGAAAAATGTTTTTTTTTTTTTGTACTTATTACATGACATGATAAAAAAAAACTACAAACAGCATTCTGCAGCATTTTTCTTTAAAAATGACAGAGACATTAAACTGTCAGCTATTGATTTCTGGCCTTTTGTTTTGAAACTTTAAGTTCATCGTTTAGGTTTTTAAAACAGGATGCCATAAAAACTGTGGCAGAGCTGTCTGAGAACCACAGCACATTAATATAACCACACTGTAGTAGTTTGTCCATCCCTATGGTTACCACGCCCCTCAGTATTATAACATATTTTGTTATATTGTCTATTGTACCCAAATTGAAAACATAATTTACAAAATTAACATCATGCAGAAGTCAAATAAGTGACTGAAACCATACCGTACATGGTTAAAAACATTTACTGAGGTAATAGTAGGATATAATTGTGTCCACTTTCTAATAGACTTGAACACAATATATTTTTTCCCCTCTGTGTTTATGTGTGTGTGTTTGGTTTTAAACCACTTTAGGAGTCACCCTTTATTAGCCATTTGAAAGAAGTTGCAAATCAGCTTTTGTTAAATCTGTAAGTTATTTCTAACTTTTAATACTTTTTCTGCAATGTAATCAGTTCACTGTTTAGGCTAGACTGAGTCTGCTATTTACAGAGCAACATACTAGGATTGTTTTTTTTTGTTTGTTTTTTTTTAGTTATTTATTTGCGTATTTATTTATTGTTTTTTGCTTCCATATATTGATTGCCTTAAAATTGGGAAGGGATGGTTTTTGACCAAATCAGCACGGAGTGTGATAACTTCACAAACCTCTTCTTTTTCTCCTTTTTTGTGTTTTTTTTTCTTTTCTTTTCATTTTAACTTTAAACTATATTAGTGTTTGTCTGGTATGTTATTGAATGGGCAACTTCAAAACTAGTAAATTATATGCTATTGGACAATTTGAATTGTCTGATTAATGTCTTGTTTGTACAAAATATCTGAATAAATGAATAAATGTAGTCTGCAGAAAAGTGAAAGAACTCTCTAAATCTAAGATGTATATTATGTGAATATGTATAATACCCTTAATCAGTAAAAAGTATACATAAAGCCTCCCTTGTTTTGAAGGTTTGAAGGTTCACATCACCTTATCTAGACAAGTCAACACACTTGAAATGCAGGTTCATTCAGTCTTTGACACCACAAACTCAGTTAGTGTTCATCAAACTGTAGGTAACCTGTTCTATGACATTCCTGTTCACACATCCAGATCTTTTTATCTGACAAAACTCCATCCATCCATCCATTTTCTTTACCCGCTTTTTCCATTCCAGGTCGCAGGGAGCCTGTGCCTATCTCCAGCAGTCACTGTGCGAGAGGCGGGGGACACCCTGGACAGGTCGCAAGTCCATCGCAGGGC
>JAOXNZ010000117.1:10181265-10205047 GCA_028566095.1 Kryptolebias brasiliensis | reverse complement strand
GTGCAAGAAAAAGCAGAACACAAGCCTTCCTGATCAGGGACGTATTCCAGAAAGCAGGTGAAAACTTTGAGTAAGTTCACTTCTTGTAGATCATGTCTTGATTTACTTCTTGTCATTGTCTTTAAATGTTTTCACATGTCTCATTATCAAATCATTCCCAACTAAATTTCACCTGTTCATATGTTCTTTTTTTATTATTCTTGTTCTAATCATTGTGTCCGTTTATTTGAGCCTACTATAATTTTTTTAGGCAGTGACATCTTCTTTTTCCTTTTTGATAATAACATTTATATTAGACTGTTTCATTGTGTGTGGTAGTAATGTAAAGGATGATCTGTACTTCTCAGAATGAGTGAATGCCTTCTGAGCTTGTTTTTATTAAAACAGACCCCAACATGCATTTACTGCACATACTTCTTTATTCAAGTACACAATCTTGCATATTACAGAAAAATAAAAGTCGGAAGGCAACAAGTTTAGGCACACTGAGGAGTGCAGCGACAGGCCAGGTGGGCCTCTGCTGTCTCCCTCAGGTCAATGCTCTTCTCGTAGATGTTGCTGAGAGCATCAGAACGGTTCAGGTTTGACTCTGCAACAGAGAGAAAAGTAAAGCATTTAAGACTTGTTTCTGGTAAGATCACAAGAAAGATGGTAAAATTTACTGTCTTTCAGACTCACCAAGAGGCACACAATGATAACCAACAGTGACATAGGTGGTTCTTAGTGGCATGCAGCCAGGCAGACAGCGCAGCACGGGTTCAACAGAGTAGCATTTGGCCTGCTCACCGTCCAGCCTGGCCTGCTTCTCCAGCTTCACAGACTCAAGCTGCATGAAGCACTCTAAAAAAAGAGTTTGAGTTGAGGGTAAGCAATTAAATCATGCCTGTTTACATTCAGAGGTCTTTAGCTTACTGTGCATTGTCTCAAATTCATAGCATTTTAGCCTGCTGAGTACCACTATTCTAAAAGAGAAAGGTCAAACAGAGGCTGTAAGTTTTACCAGAAGCATCGCGGCAGCTCTTTCCAGGTAGAACCCAGGAATGAGAGAAGCTGGTTGCATTCTTGGCCACCCGGTCGTTGGGTGTACGGTACTCCTGTCTGACTTCACCATCGGCTTTTCCGCACAGTCCACAAGTCTGACCTCTCATCCAGTCTACAATTTTGACCTGGAAAACAAATGCAGCCTTGTGATGGCACTGTTATCTCCATGTGATTTGATGAAAACCTACATTAAGAGGATTTGTTGTGTCACCTTCAGTTCACTGAAGCTGTAGAAGACCTCCTGAAGGCCATGGCTAGGAGCAAAGAGAGAGATGCCCTCATCATTCTTTCTGATCGTTATGCTGCCTGTAATAAATGAGAATATGGGTAAGGGACTGACATTTTAGTTTTTAATAAACTGAATGAATGAAATTTGGCAGGTAAATTTGATTTGATAAAACAAAACACCTTCTGGATGCTGATATGGCAGGTTGTTGGCAAGGATTTCTGCTCCATTAACCTTCACCATGATATCACTGTCATTGTGATATAGGTCAATGTCACTGTTGGAAAAATTGTTTTAATACAAGTTATTTTTTGAGACTGCAGCACTAGACTCACAGATGTATACTGGTGTCTCTTACATGTTGTGAATCTTGATGTTGATCTCATTCTTTTCGTGTATCTTGTCCCTCCTCAGCAGAACTAAGAATTTAAGTTCTGATGTGCAGTCTTGAGCCAAGACCTGGTAACAAGAGAGTGGCATCTCAGTCTTGTACCTCCTGTTGTTGAATGTGACCACTGTGTCATTAAGAACGCTGCACTCAGCTGGAATGGAAAAAGAAAAGAGAGAGACAAAAAAAATCAGATTTAATCCTCTTAAAGATGGTTAGGATTATTTAATTGGAAGCATATTTAATCAGTTTACCTGCATGAGCCTTGGTGAGCATGTAAGTGATCTTGTCATTCCAGCTGTCTGGGTATGATTCCAGCTCAATGTCAGTGTTTTTGATTGGGAGGTAAATAGGCAGACTGACTCCCAGTTTGTAAATGGTGCTCTGTAATATTTAAACACAATAGACATTTGCATAATGTACATAAAGCAAAGACTATGCTGAATTAAGAACATGTTGCAACAATGCACCTTTGGTGTCTTCAGTGTAACATTCAAGTTGGTCTCGTTAGCAACAGCTACAGTCAGTTTGATCTCTTTAGCTTCATTGGCAACTCTTTTCTGATTTACACCATACTGTACAGCGGTGCGAGAAAGGTACTCAGAGACCCTAAACAGACAGGGAGGTTAAGGTTTTAAAAAATATTTCAAAAGGTCATTACACAATTAATAGTTGTGTAATGGTTAACAAGTGTGTGAAAACAGGTGTTGCTAAAGTAATTGATTCCCACATATTATCCACAATGTCTGAAATCATTTACAAATGTTTCTCAGTTTGTGATATTACCATTTTGCATATCTTGTCATGGCTTCAGGTAGCCTAGCCCAGGCCAGCTTCACACGGAGTGCAGGCTCTTTACCAATGTGACCAGTCTCAGCTGTGATAGTAGTGTTGTACTGCTTGCATTCGATGCCCCAAGTAAACCTGGCCTGAATTAAAATGCAGTCCATTAAATCTCAAGCTATACTTTATTTTCCTCTGTCTTGTAATAGACTTTTAGTAAATACTTGCCATCAGCTTGTGGTAGCTCAGCATGACACCATCGCCGCAGATTCTCCAGTTGTCATTTTCAGTGAGGTTGGCGACAATGACCTGCACTCTGGCGTTTTCTTTGTCGTAGTATGCTGCAATCTGATAACCCTGGTTCTTGTGGTCGACTCTGACAGCACGGATGAGAATGGTGGCTGCTGGCTTGAAAGTGTTGGAAAGGTATTTGGCCTGCAAGTGCAAAGAAGAAATATGCACCAATTATATGTGTTTTATTTAATTGCATGTGACTGCAAACATCTTAATATGTTGGCTCACCTTATTATAGATGTCTTCAAAGCTCTGGGCACTGCTCTTGCTGCTGGTACGCTCTGCAGAGATGGAATGCTGCAAACAGACATATTTACCTTGCTCAGAAATTCTTGGACATCATTATAAACTTTCCTGTAATGAGTTACTCTCTTGTCTTTTTGGACAAAAGCATCTAATGAATGAAAGGACTCTGATAATTACCTGGTGGATGTGGTGCCTGGTGAAGTTAATTTGAAACAGTTCTTGCTGTAATAGAAGAACAAGTACATAAAATGATGCACCTTGCTTCACATTATCATGGAAAAGTTTTCTTGTTTAGGTTTTAACACAACACTCACCTTAGACATTGAGCTGGACCTAGAGGAGCTAGAGCTAGAAGACGCACTTCTGGACCAGCGAGACTGGAGACTTGAGCTACTGCTGGAGGAGCTGCTAGACGATTTCTTTGTTTTGATATTGATGAAATTAGTCAGATCAATCATCCTACTCTTGAAGCGAGAGGAGGAGCTTGAGGAACTCTTGACATCTTGAGAGGAGGAGGAGCTTGAACGCAAACTGCTGGAGCGAGAGTTGGTGGACTGAGAACTGCTTGAGCTGGAAGACACTGATGTGCTGTTCTTCAGACCAGGAACCAGAATCTTTTTCAGTTTCATCAAGACATTTTTGTCCTCAAGGGGTTCTTCCTCCTCACTCAGGTTAACCACCTTAATGAGCTTTTCTGCTGCTTTTTCTCCAACCTGAACCTCAATTTCAATCCTTTCAATGGCTGGTCCAGCAGCTGAAATACAAATAAATGGGGGAAAAATGTTTTGCAATTCTGTTTTTTTTGTCACTTTGGTTAAATATTTAAATTTATTAGTTTCACTTGCCTGGAGAAACCTTAACGTAAACAGCGTGCTTCCCCATTATGGTGTAAAGTGGGGTGTTTTTGAGAAAGGTGGCATTGTGGGACTCAATCTCAGTGCAGGCCTTGATTCCAAATGTTTGTGTGGCAACACACAGTTTCTTCCAAAAGGCTCTGGGGAGTTTCATTTTTCTGACTGTTGGACTTACCATCTTATCAGGAAGGATTTCAGATGAGGCAGACTGTAAAACCACAATGGGGAGTTACCCAAAATTTTTTTGTACTGGAAAAGATAATACGAAAATCCCACCTACCATGCTATCATTCAGAGAGGAGGACATCCATGAAGACTTTGAGGTGATGTTCTTCCTTGTTAAAGTCTCAAGTGGGAGAATTGGTGTGATTTTGGCAGCTGCAAGGTCTTCCACATTTCTCGCAACAGCAACAGTTTCAACACTTTTGCAGAAAAGAGGAACATGTCAATTAAACTAAATCACAATAAATATTGAAGTTCATGTTAATTGGCTGATAGAGACATGTACATACAGTGCAGATGCAATTGTGTTAACTCCCTCAACAGGTAGGAGCTGGAGGTTAAAGTATCCATTATTCATGTCAAGTCTTGCCTCCATCTTCTCAGGAACAATTGTGTGAACTTTGGCTTTTGTCAACATAGTAGCCTGGAGGAAAGCAGTGTTCACGCCCATAACTGCATAGGTGTGCATGGAAACACTGCAAAGGAAGAGAAATTTACAAAAACAGCAAAGTATAATTTATTTTTTCAGTTTATAAAGTCCATTACATATGGGTCACCTTGGAGTAATTGCAGACTTCAGAGAAATATCAGACTTAAGGAGCTGGGCTGGATCTAAGTCCTCAGGCAGAGGTGGTGACACTGTGGCTTTTACTATGAAAAACAAGAAGTTTTGTTTTACATTCACTATAAGCCATACTCTTAGACCCTCAAATGTTAAAATGCATGATAATAATTTACCTTCAACAGAGGCAGCAGCCACAGCAGCAGTGTAGAAACTGTACTCCATGGGTAAACCGAGAGTGGTGGGGTAGACACGGCGAATCTCAGCGGCCAGCATCGGCATAGAATATTTTAGTGTATAACCAGACAACAGAGCATCCAACGCCTTTCTGCCATGTGTACGAATTTCAAGTCCATTTGCAAGCTGTTAAAAAAAAGTTACTTATGAGTCCAAGCTTTTATATTCAAGGAACATTAAAATAAATATAATATAGGAAACTATGGGTGATGTTCTACCTGAATAAGCTGTTCAACCATTGCTTTGTCAATGTTTACAAATGCAACTTCTTGTCCAAAAACCTTCACATACAGTGAGCCCAGGGGCTGCCTTGAAGGATCAGCCCTCCATTCAGTCAGCTGTAATGTGAAAGACACTTCAAGTTAACAGCTATCACAGAGAAAATGTGGTTTAATAACACTTTTTTGGTATAGCAGTTTGTGTTTTCACTGTGAAAATGTCTTTTATACTTACAGCCTTGATGGCTTGTTTCATCTTGGCGATCCTGTCTGCATTCTCTGGAACATCACGGATTTTCAAAAGGGTCTCTTGCAATCCCTCAGTTCTTGCTCCAAACTTTAAAAAAAGATGTTAATTTCATAAAGTTTTTTGAATGATAACTATTACTGAAATGCTTTGTATCTACATTAGTATAATAGTCAAGGTTGACAAAAAAGCACTCACTGTGGGCAATTACAGCTGACAGAAACTTTAAATAATTTAAATACAATTACATGTGCATTAAGATTCTTGGAAGTGACAAATCAGTTGAGGTGTAGACATAAATTGCAATGGAAAATTCTGTTTATGATTGCAGCTGGTGAATAGGTTATACACACGCATATATTTTTTGAAAAAAGTGATATTCACTTCTAAAACATAATGCAATTTCCTTACTCTAACAAGCTTTTAGATTTAGCAATATGTGTAAAACATGACCGTCATACCTCAAAAACATCAGCATGAGCTCCAGCAAAGTATGTGCGAGCTTTTGCCATAATGTTTCTTGGCAATACGGTTGCAACGTCATTGATGTAGTAGGCGCCGGCAGCAGCACCCAGTGTCCAAGGATCTGTGGGGAAAAGACCAAACCCATCAGACCCCATCTATGCATGTGAGATCTGCAAGAGTACATTATATTTTTGCAATGTTCTCACTGTAATAGGCATCATAATAAAAAGCTCTGCTGAAGCGGTAGCTCAGCCTGTCAAATCTGGAGCTGAGGATCCTCATGGCAACGCTGCAGGCAGCAGCACTGTAAGGAGAATATAGACATTTAAAACTCTTGCATTTAAAACCCAGTGTATTACAGTGTGTTTCATTAATAAAATTAACCATCAGTTCTTACACAGAGGAATGGTCTGGTGTGGTAGTCTTGGCAAGGGCTTTCATGTAAGAGTAAACAAAACTGGCAACCTGCAGGTTTGCTTCTTTCAAGAGGCTCTGAGCAAGGGTGGTCACCAGACCCATAGGCAACTTGGTCTCAAAGAGCACAATGGCGGCAACCATGCGGAGCTCTGGGTCGAGATGCTTGTCCATGAAGAGCTGAATAACCATGTCCTGAATCTAAATCACAAAATACAATATTCTGAGTACATCTGCATGCAAGAGATAGGCCTTTGATATTTTTATCATAAAAGAATAAAGTCAGAAGTGTTGCCTCACCATCTTGGGTTCCCTTTTTGCAATTTTCCTTAGTGCCAGAACAGCATCAATGTGAACTTTGTGTGGAAGATTGGAAGCAGTGTTGCCAAAGCCAGGCAGAAGCTTCATGATCGGCTTCAAGCTGCTGGGATGTCCAGCATTACCCAGAACTTTGAGAGCAAGAACAAGCTCATTGTTGTCACGATTTTCAAGGGCCCGAACCATGACATCATGGACAGGCTATAGAAGAGGTGGAGAACCAATAAAATCACCAATGGAAGTCACTGAACAACAGCTTTAGAACCCAAATGTAGAAATAACACACACCCTGACAAGCTCGGCTGGACATGAAGGGTTCTGAATACAATATTTATCAATCATGGTGCCAAAGCCCAGCATGGCAATCTCATGCAAAAATGGCTTTTCTTGAATCTTGGGGGTCATAGCCAAGCCCTGAAGAGAGGTAAAAAGAAAAAGAAAAAACTTGATTATATGTTGCTGTTCTCATTGAATTGTGAATAAACAAGAAAGCCTTATACATTAACTTGCCTCCAAAAGTTTGATGGCCTCCAGGTCAGGTGACACCCACTGTATGGATGGCATCAAGGTTTGACCAACTTCAAAATAAGTCAGATCACCAGCAATTAACTTCTCCTTGATGAATTTAAGAGCCACATGATTACGAATGGCTGGGATAGAACTCAGCATCCAATGCCTTGAAGAGAAAAATGCAATGATAACTATCCATAGCTAGTTACCTTTGAGATTCTGAGTGCAAGTTGCATTACCTGTAATCATTTCTGGCTTTAAACTGGCTCCAGAGGGCTTCAATAGTCTCATATTTGGCCACACGCAGCAGCTGGATGAGCTCAATAAACTTCAGAGGGGATTCTTCATGGGCCTTGCCCAAATTGAAGTTCACCAGGTGGTTCAAAGTCTCAACAATCTGTCATGAAGCAAAATGTTTTCCAATAAAAAAGGTTAAAATGTCATTAAAAACCACAATGGAAATGAATGTTTCATAAAGTACCTGAGCCTCAACATTGCTGATCCTCAGAAGCTGAATTGGTGTCTGGAGGAGCTCAGTGCCCATCTCGTATGTCAGTGATCCGCGGGGAAGATAGTCAGCTTTGATGGGCTCTATTGGAGTCATCTTGACCTCCAGAAACTTCAGGATTTGCCTGTGAGCATTTGGGAATCAATCAATCAACTGACACTTTTGGTCCCGTTATTATAATTTTTGTAAGAATTTAAAGCACATACTTGGTCTCCGTCTGGGCGGCACCATTCACGATGTTGAAGGGTGAGAACTGGATGAGCTCTGATGAGGTTGCTTCCAAAATTAAGGAACCAGAAGCTGAGGGCTTCATGATGTAAGTTACAGCATTTGCTCCTTTTAAGTATTTTGCCCGCTGCATTGATAAAACACACAAAATTATTAATCCAGTAGTTTTGGTTTTGTTAAAGAGAAAATGGAGGAAGGGGGATATTGCACTTACAGACTGACACTCAGCACATCTGTCAACATATCCTGCCAAGCCAAGGTCCATATAAACTCTATCAGCACAGTGGTTCAGGTCCCTGGTCTTGGTCAGATGGATGCGCTCAGCCTTCGAATCCTCACTAATGACATAGTGGGTCTTGCACACACCCTGAACTCCACTCTAGTTTTTGAAAAAAAAAAAAAAAAGTTTCTCAATGAATACTGCATTATTTGTTAAGCAGACCTCGATGAAAGTGTTCTATTTGTACCTCTTGCAGGTCATACACATTTTGTGTCTTTTTGATGTTCATCTGAAGGATGTTGAGGATTCCCCTGTAGATGTTCAGCACGGTTGTAGAGACGCCTTCAGGTGCATACACTTTACCAACCACACCATTGGTATACTCAAACTTGATAGGTGTCAAGAGTTGAGCAGAAAGGGCTGAAGTGAGCTTGGTGGCGGGACGGTAATCCTCTTTGGGCCAGATGCCGCTGTATTCATACAGCATAGGGTCTACAAGCTGCAACAAAAAGGTGGAAAATAGACTTAAATGTTAGTATCAGTTTCTTAGCATTGATTAAGTTTTATTGTGGAAAAATATTGATACTGACAAATGCTCTTTACCTTTAGAATGTAGCTGTCTGGGGCTGCTTCACCAAGCCACACTTTGCTTTCAATTTTTACCCCAGCCCTTGCCAGGCCCTCCTCAGGCAGCCCCCCCAGAAGATATGCTTTATATTTATACTCATAGGTCTTTCCAGGAGCAAACTCTGGGGCTGTAACAGAAGTCAAGTTTAACCTATGCTGTGAAACTTCCTAGTGCTACATACACTGCTTTATTTAATATAAGAAATAAAAAATAACTTACCATAGCTCACCTGGGTACCAGCTGCAAAACAGCAATAAAATATTATTTTGGTGTTGATAAAAAGCAACTGTTAGAAATGTCCTATGATTCAGTGAAATATTATAAAGAAAAGCTATTTTCTCTTAACTGCTGAGTCTGTTAGTAAAAAAAAAAAAATTACACTGCCACTTTTTAAAATGTATGTCTATTTTTCTCTTGTAACGGAAATACATTTTTTCTGGCAAAATGTTTCCACTTTTCATCTAAACAGTTTAAAATCCCAGTACAAAAAGAAAATACAGTTCATTTTAAGCTATACTTGGATGGATTTAGAATCTTAAGTGGATAAAGGCAAAGGCGTACTCACCCACAAGGGCCACGGTAAGAGCTAGCACAACCACCTTCATACCTGGTTGAAGTGAACCTCTGCCTCCTAAAGTTCCCTTTTATAAAGCCAGTTTTTGCTGATGTTATCTATCCATATGTAACATTAACTAAATGTTGACTGTCATTGCTGCTAATGTTACTGTGCCCTGATCATGAAGATTAGACTGAGTAAATAAATCAACTAAAAGCATCAGTGCCTTAACCTGGCTCTTGGCTTCACTGAAGTAGACTGTGGCATTTTAAAGCTACAAAATGTAATGGCAATGCAATTTTCTGACGTTACATATCTGTCATCTCCCAATAAAAGGCTTACACAAATTACCAAAGTAATATGTAGCTTTCATTATGCCGCAGAAGTTGTTTTATTTTTTTATCTTTAGTAAGTCTCCAAAAGTTACAGTCTCAATGTAATTATTAAAACTCTTCAGTTAAACTGATGTAATATAAATTGTCATCCTGAAAAAAAAAATCAAACAATACTATAAGGAAATTGTGCCACATGTAAAGACAAGATGATCTCATGTAGCAAATGAGTGAAATGTCACCATGTCCTGACTGGCTATTCTTTCACAATACTGTCGTTTTAGATTAGGGACTGTTGACTCTCCAAAGGCAACAAATGTTCAGGCATCTTTTATTGTCACTGTTTAAAACTCGGTAAACAGAATCTTATTCTAGTCAGACAAATTAAAATGTTCTCTTTTTCTCTCAGGTTTTGTTTTTATATTATCTTTATGTTTTGATATCTGTGATTTTGTCATTTATATAGTTTCAGTGTCAGGTTGGCTAAGTCAATGTTTGTTGACGATTTTTCCTTGTATTTTTTGCTTGTGGAGGACATTTTGGTTCATTTAAAATGTTCAAGTTTTTGTTTCCTGACAAAGCCCCAGTCTGTATTTGGGTCCTCTCCACACATTAGTCTACACACAATCTATAAATAAATTCATGGATTATTTTTCATTATAATATCCAGTATATGGTCGGGCCATTCTCGCAACAACTTACTGAAAAATATGAGTTCATGTAAATTTAATACACTGTATTTGTACATACAATGGTATGCTAAACAATAATTGTTTAAATGAAACGTGTCTAAAGTAGAAAGCTTCATAAATTTCATGCCTTTTTTAATCTAATTTTGACCCAAAAAAGTAACAGAACATCACGTTGTGGTGGGAAAGTTTTTTATAAGGTAACATCTACTGCTGATAAGTCATGACTATGTTATGTCTGAATTCCAAGGCCTATGAGTTCTCACCAAATGACCCTGTTTCTCTTCATGGGAACCAGACTGTCCTTGTTTCTCCCTCACTCCTCCTTGCCTTCCAACATTCCAATATCTTCGATATAAGCTCCTGTGTGGACTCTGGGGGCAGAGCTTTGATTCGGAGCTTCCCGTTTGGAGTTAGGACTCTGATGTTAATTGTCTTTAAGGCTTTCTGTATGTTGTGCATAAATAAACTTGATTGAGTGATTTCATCTAACAGTGCCTAGAAATTAATTTTTTCCACAACAATGTAAACAGAGATCTGAGCTCTGATGCAATTTTTATCAATGTGTCAGATTTTATTTGACATGTTGGGGCGGTGACCTGTTCACGATAACTGTTCATAAAGGTGAGGTGATGTAAATATTTTATTTTTTAATGAATACTTAGACTTCATGGACTGTGATAAAGAAAAGGAAACTGGCTCCTTGGAGAATATGTATGGATACATGCAGTATATCTGAACCAGAAAAAAACAGGAACATGTTAGACAGCATAAGAATCTCAGAAAAATCAAAGCTTTTTCAGGCCTTCATTTTGTCACATTTTAACTGGTGCGCAAGGTTTTGCCTGCTAAATTAATATTTTAAGAGCATGTAAATCAAGAAAACCCATATAATTTGTAGAGGCAGTAAAAGCACCATGAAGTCTGCCTCATTGTCTAAAATGGAGAACTTGTTTATGCACAGCTATGTAACATAAATAATTGGCCTTTATGTTTACTATTTAGAATGAAACCAGACTAAAAATGAGTGTATGGGGCAGGAGCTTGTTGAAAACGTGTCAATTGATTCTTTCACACATGGAGACTTTAGTGACATTTACAGGATGTGACATTTGTGTCCCTTAATTTTACCAGTCTAAACTGGCCACAGTGTGTCAACATCTCTGTTAACCTGTTCAATGATACTTTTCAGGATTAGCGCTTATGGAAGAGGCATCATCACCTTCTTCTAAATTCAGCAGACATTCACTTTTAAAAGACAAGGACAATGGTATACAAGATCTGTGGGTGTTTTGACTCTGCTGTACCATATTTAAATTATCCTTATATATGACACTTTGGAAGTAGTCATATTGGATTGTGTAGTTTGAATAAACAACTTCAATACTAACTATATGGATAGAAAAAAAATGATCATGTACCCATTTCATCTTCCCAACCCTCCAAAACATGAAAACAGAAGCAGTGGCAAAATAATTGTATGTTTCACGATTCAGGTTTTCAGTGAGCGGCTTTTTAAAAGGTAGACAAGCTCACAAGTCAGTCTGAACCAATAAACAGGCTGAAATTCATTCTTTAAATAAAGGTACACTTGAATTTTGGATCCATGTACTTGTTCCTCATGGGTCAAAATGACCTGTAAATAACAGGAATGTTATGTAATGTCCATCAATGGCATGAAAAAAAAAACCCATTCTGCTTATTTTTTTATAATCTTTCTTATAAAACAAACTTACAGTTTAATAACTTTTACATTTATTTGTGAACTATTAAGACGCACTCATTTCAATTACCTTTCAAAATAAAAGACTTCCGTCTTTGGCTTTCAAGAGTGACGCTGAAATTCTTTATAAAAAATGGAAAAACTCTACAAACTCTACGGTATAATCAAACACCGTGCTTGCACTAAAATATCTAGTTTCTTTGAGTGTCTATTATAACTATAAATCAAAAAGTAATTTGGCGGTCTGCTTCATTTGCTACTTTGAGATTTTTGTCCCACCACGCACACCATACAACACCATACCATATACTTCACGTGATCCGATTAGCTTGATCAGCTGACTCTGGTTTCTGCAGAAACTGCTGAAGCTTTTGTTGTTTGCACAAAATGTTGTCGGTTTTGGTGTTTCTGCCGGTTCTGGTGGTTGTGAGCGGGTCCAGTGTGTGTCCGTGTGAGAGACCGGAGCTGTGTCAGCCCATACGGGGGGAGAGAGAGTACGAGGTACCGACAGTGGAGACAAACTGGGTCCAAAACAAACTTCCTCTTTAGCTCATTTGTTCATTTCACTCATTTATAGTCATTTATTTTGTTTGTAACTTCGTCCAGATAACAGTGTTATAGGATTATAATAAAGAAAAGTCAGAGGTATTAAAGCAGATTTTATTTTGAAAGTAATGCACCACTATAGACTTCTAACCACTTTATTATTATTATTATTAATTTTTTTTTTACAGTGTGTGGCATTTAAAGTTGCTCTTTTACAACTCATTTGGTCTAATAGACTTGTGTTTAGCTATCTTTGCCTCAGGATTGTAAAGTCAAACACCCTTTGCTCCTGTTCAATACTTTATGTTTGATTATTGAATTATCCGCCACAACAACTTTATCCACCAAATAAATTCAACTAATGACAGATTGTAGCTGTTTGTCAATTACAACGCACATGACTGTGCACTTTGATTCATCAACATGGCTTACAAGGACTTTATTAATAATAATATTATATATAATAAGTCTAATATCACTTTGATTTGAAGCTGTTATAGTTAAACATTGAATAGAAATCACATCAAATCACACCGACACAGCTAGCATTTCTCATTGGTTTAGAAAATGATCATCTTGTAACAGACCTATAATGGGACAGACCTATAATACCACAAGTCTATTACTTAGTAGGCCTCCCTTTTTGCCTTCAAAGCAGGAGACTTTCAAGTTCTACATAAGAGAAGGTTTCAGTGGTTTTCAAAATGTTTAGGCAAGTGACAAGTGATATTCATTTGATTACTCAAATGCAGATTTGAACATCAGAACATTGACAATTTTTTGGTTCATTTTAACTAAATTATTCATTAGCTTTGGGGAAACAAAGTAAAAATGACAAACAGGTTAAAAAAAAAGTTAGCTGTAACTCTTGAGGTCAATGTAAGTCTCTGTCTTTGACTTTAGTTTGTTTCTGATAGTCTGGAGGTTTTGTGTCAGGGTGAAGAGAAGCTGCAAGAAACAAAAGTGTCTTATATGTTTCCGTTTTTCAGAAGGACTTACCCATCGATTCACGGGCATTTATGACTGTGTGTTTTTAGGTGTTTGTATTTGATGTAGGTGGAAAGGAATGGAAATCCTATAACTGGACGGTGGTGACAACTGTGGCAGCTTTTGGTAAATATGATGCTGAGCTCATGTGTCACGCTCACTCCAAAGGTGCACGACTTGTCCTCAAAGGTAAGATAACTTCCTGTCTTTGTGATAGGAAGGAGGAATGTGAGACAATAAAGAAGTCTTTCTGTTCATTCATTCAGTAATTATCCAGCGCAGCGTGTTTTAAGTGTTTTTGTTTTAAGACTACTTTTTGTCTCTGTCCGTTAACCATCTTTGTATTTCCATGCTGGTTAAAGGTGATGTTCCCATCTCCTCCATCGTGGACCAAGCCAACAGAACCGCATGGATAACAAAGCAGGTTAACTTGGCCAAGAGTCAGTTCATGGATGGGATTAACATCGACGTTGAACAAGCAGTGGATGAGGGCTCGCCGGAGTACTTTGCTCTGACAGATCTAGTCAAAGAGACAACTGAGGTGTTCCACAGAGAAATCCCAGGTTCTCAGGTGAAGGAAATGTTTTAACAACATAAGTCTGAGAGATTTAAACAAGGCAGTTTGTATATTTCTAACTCCCCACTGATGTTTATCATCTATTTGTTCATATTTCCAGGTTTCATTTGATGTTGCCTGGTCACCAAACTGCATCGATAAGCGTTGCTATGATTACGTCAGCATCGCCAAACACTGCGACCTGCTCTTTGTGATGTCCTATGATGAGCAGAGCCAGATCATCGGGGACTGCATCGCAATGGCAAATGCCCCACTCAACCAAACTTTGAACGGTTTGTTATCCAAATGCACTTTTAGAATGAGAAAGAATTTGCTTGTAAAGGCAAAACTTAACTAGGACGCCCTCAGATATATTCTGTTTTCCATCCTTTTAGCTTATGACGACTATTTGGCTCTAAAGATCGATTATAAGAAGGTGGTGATGGGAGTGCCGTGGTACGGCTATGACTATCCATGTATCAACCTTTCCCAGGTATGATAATGTTAATTGAAATTCTACATGTTAGTAGTCAGTATTAGTAGAAGACTGAGCGATATATACATTAAGAGACTGATTAGTAGCATTTTGAAAATAATCAAATATAAGTCAATTCCTTCAGTTGTCTTAGTTTTTTTCCCCTCTTATGAAAATCTAGTAAATTATAATGTATAATAACAATAATTTGTTATAGTTATGGGTCAAAATTAGTAAAAAAAACAACAAAATTCATCATCTTTTTATATCTACCATTGACTGTTTTGATTTCTAAAGATGGGCACTGGTGTTGGCCGTTAAGAAACTCAAACAGATCAACCTTTAGTCCGTATTTTGTACCCATGAGAGCAATATGCTGTAGTTCCTAAAATGAACTAAACTTGGATAAATAAATTAGCAATTTTTAAATTCCTTTACTTGATGCTGGTGGATGTTGTGTTCAGTGCCTTTTCCTATACTGCCACCTTGTGGTTGAGAACACAACCTTTACTGGCAGTAAACTCATCCAAGACTGGTCTGACAATTAACAATAACATCCACAGCAAACTGAGCTCAGTTTTATTTTTAAAGTCTTTACATTTCTTCTGTCTGCAGTTCGGGCCTCAGATTGTTGATAATCATTCTTCTTTTAGGCTTTTATGCTAATCTACTTAGACACAATCTTACCTCAAGTAGCAAACAGTGATGAAACAATATTGTCAGCAAAGTTTTTGACAAAGCTACAAATAATTTAAAATAGTAAACAATTGTTTTTAGCTTGAACGCCAATTCCTGCAATCTTTTTGATTGTTTTTGCATCATAGAAAATTCCTCCTCTTGCTATTAAGTATGGACCAGAGTTTAATTTTGCTGTCTTCTTTCATAAAAGGAGGGTATATGTTATATACCTAAAGTTCCTTTCCGTGGAGCTCCTTGCAGCGACGCAGCAGGAAAACAAAAACCGTACAAGTGGATCATGAAGCAGCTCAACAGCTCATCGTCAGGCAGGATGTGGGACGACGAGCAGCAGGCTCCCTATTTCTATTACAAGGTGCGCAACCTTTGTTTTATATCTATTTGAAATATTTTAATTCAAGTTAAATGCTTTGTTGCTCCTTAAATCTAGGAGACACTGCAGACAGAAGTGAAGGAGCAGCTTCATTCAAACTGTGTCCAAACACTCCGAATAACTGCGTCTTTGAAGGAAGGGAAAATTTTTTATTTTGTTGTTTTATCTGTTTTTTCAGGACCAGGATGGGCAGACTCATCAGGTCTGGTACGATGACCCACAGAGCATCTGCACCAAAGCAAACTCTGTGATGGGGAAAGGCTTGAGGGGCATCGGCATGTGGAACGGCAACATCTTGGATTACAGCGACGATCCAGTTGCCCGACAGCAGACCACACAGATGTGGAACGCCCTGTTTGGGTGCAAACTAACATCACTTTAACCTCTGTGCTGCTAAATAGACAGATTATTTTGTCAAAGTAATGAAATGCTCTGTTGTTCTCTCTTCAGGGATGCATACTTGCACTAAATCATTTATTGTTGTTGATTTTACTGCTCTTGTTTTTAAATCTGTTGATATTTCATTTTAGAAACCTGTGATTGTTCTACAAAAATCTTTTTTTTATTGTTTTCATGTTTTGTTTCCAATAAGATGTGCACACATTGTTTTATGAATGAGCTGTTTTTCTGCTTTGTGCATAAATAATTTTTTTTCCACTTGTTCTAGTAGATTTGCTGATGATGCATAACTGATGTTCCAAACTCACACGTTTGAGTCCATATTACTGCAGCGAGACAGAGCAAATTCAAAGCAGAACATAATTCAACCTTATACAGAAAGCTCCACAAATTTGTCACACAGATTAATTTTATAATCCCAGAGAGTGGTCTTCATCACATTGTAGATGAACCCTTCAGTTTGTCTCGTGCCGTGTTTCCCATCAGTCTGGGACGAGACAATTGGCTCTTTTTCTGAGCCAGCTCTGCCCTCAGGGCTCTCAGCTCCGTCGCAGCCTGATTCCTCAGCTACAGATATTTGTGGAAACGAAGAAAAATAGATCTTGTTTGTACAAGCGGTTTAAACTCTTGTGTTCAGAGTTGTGATAGAAAACAAGTCACCTTTATTTCTGTTATTAGCTTCATTTTGGCATCTTCCACTTTCCTCTTCAGGTTGTCGATCTCACAGTTCGCCTTCATGATCTGAATGATGAGCTCATTCTGAAATTAGATTAATTTATGAAACATCAGTGATTGGAGTAAACAAAACACATTTCATAGGATACAATAACATTAAGCTGGTTGCTGTGATTACTGAGTATATCTGTTCATGTAAATAAATGAGTAAAATATGTCTGTATTTTCAAAAAGCACAGTTAAACACATTTATTTATGCACACATTTTTTTCTGTTTAAAAATAAAAACAACAGACCAAGAAATACAAAATATCGTCTTTAGTAAAAGCTTTTAATGTATAGCTTTTAAGGTGTTTTGCTAATGAGAACATTGCATTGTAACTCTAAAATGTTTGTGTTGTCAGGTTTCTTTCGATATTCATTTGTAAACTTTTGTTGCTTTTCTTGTTTTGTGACTGTACAGGACAGATGTTCTGGTTGCTTTTCCATGGAGGTGAATTTTGTTGGGTGTTGCTACACAACAGAAACGCTTCATCACTTAAATCTCTCCATAGGCTTTTTGTCATCATGAGATTGTAGCATTTTGCAGTCCTGCTAATAGTCATCTTGAAATTTTGACCATTTGACTATTTACAGTCACTCCGCTGAGCCTTTCTCAGTTAATATGTGGGGTTTGTTCAAACCTTTTCCGAAGCCTTCCTTAGTTTCCCTCTGTTCTCTCTGGCGTGGAGCTGGTGCAGCACTTTGTTGTAAAAAGTCTCCAGTTCTTGTTTGAAGTGTCTCAGTTTGTCCTCCAGTGGTGCTGTGGCCTTCTTGGTTTCAAAGTACTTCTTTTTCCAGCTGTCACGTGCTGTATGTTGATAGAGAGGGGGGAAAAGCAGCAGAACTGGATTATTTTTTTACATTTAGACTGATTAGATTTCATAAAGATCATCTGTGTGTTTTATGCGGCCACCTTGGTTCCTGCGGTGTCTGTTCTGGGCCAACAAGTCTTTCCCTTTTCTCAGGAGCTGCTGTCTTGTCCATTCTAGCTGCTTCCTCTCCTCCTTCACCAGTTGGAGTTCCTTGATCAGTGCCTCTCCTTACAGAGAGAAAACATGTTGGCGCATTAAATCAGATGAGCTTTTAGCCTGAGGATGTGACCACTTACTGCTTGTGGGAAAGACCGGAGAGGCAGGTGTTCTCTTGGTGACTGGGGCCAGGCCCAAACCTGGAGGTGGAGTCGTGCAACAAGCGGGTCGTGAGAACACAGACGGACTTTCTGACACCTTAAAAAATACCAGAAAAATATCAGATTTGCTTACAATCAGAAACAAACACTGAAATGTTGAAGAGTTTATTTCTGAATGACATCACCCCAGCTGTTGGTTTGCTCCTAGAGGATTTCAGCACGTGTGCATCTTTGGATTTTCTGATTGTGCAAAACACAAAAATAACTTGTTAAAAAGAAGTAGCGTGATTAGTTGTGGTCTTCCAGGACACAAAGTACCTGTCTGTGAGGGGAAAGCCTGAGTCCCTGTCCTCCTCTGCTCCTCTGCGATGTTTTGTCTTTTTGCAGGGTTCCTCTCTCTGAGGAGACCACGTCACCTGAGCTGAATCAGCTTCACATCTGTCTAAAACTAGATTTATAGCAACACAAAAGCTTTGTGAAGTAATTTAAGTTGGTTTTGTTAAAGTGAAAAAAAAATGTAATCACTGAAGACTTGTAGAAAAAAATGCACCCCTATTATTTTACCTTTTTTCAGGGAAATAATCTGCAGTAGCCTTAGATTGTGAGGCTTCCCTTCATGATGCTCCTGTTCTGCTCTTCTGAAGGAGCACACAGCTTCATTTTCTCCCTCTGAGGAGCTGCAGCTCTGATCTTCCTCCTCCTCCTCCTCCTCTTCCAGCCCAGAGGGAGGAGGAGGCTGCTGGGAACACTGGGGGATGTGGGGGAATTTAACAGGCTCCTTTGTCCCGGTTGGCATGGTGCACATCTTGGGAGGGTGGACACAGATCTGCTGCTCTGGGGAGCTGCTGCTGGTATCCGAGGTGAAGGACTGGGAGCAGAAACTGTTATCTGTCTCCACAGCGGACAGCAGGTAAAGCTCCGGCTGAGCAGCCTGCCAACAGGTGAGAACAACTTCTCACAGCAGCCGAACGAGAGTAACAATATGATCAACTCAAACAGAAAACATCAACTCTACATACATAAGGAGGAGCAAATGTTTTCGCTTTCAGGTCCTTCTCCTGTTTGCTTTTGACCTGTAAAAGACAGGGATTTTACTGTTGCAAGAAACACGACAGTAAAACCTTTATTCTCACCAAACTCTTTACAACCTTTAGTGTAGCTTCCCTGAATGGTGCACAGTCTGCATTGTGAAACACAATTAGCTTAACAAAAGGGAATTTAACTGCCAGCTTCACTCACCAATGCCAGACTACGACCCACACATCTCAGGAAGAAGTATTTCTTGATGCTCCTCTCGCTGCCAAGCAGAGCTCCCAGCTCACTTCTCAAAGTTTTCAACGTGATGTCAGGATGAACCCTAAACTCATGTCAGGGAAAGAAGAAATTTGACCACAATCTTTGCACTGCTCAGAGATTCAGGTGTGTTTTAGAGCAAAGATTGCAGTTTAGTTTAAGTGTAAAAATCTTGTGTTTTAAAATGAAGTCAGTCCTTATTGTTTTCTCTCTCTTTTTTAAATGAACCAAAAACTTGAATCTGTAATTAGTTTGAATCTTTACTTAACAGACAAATAATATGCCAAGAACACACTTAAAAACAGCTTCAGGTGAGCCATGTCTACCGTTATGTTACCCTTTACTCTTCTTTTTAATTTTACTTTTTTATAGTCTAAGAATTAAGGATACTAAATGTTGCAATTCTGCAAAAGAAATCTGTTCTCAAGATTTCACCTGTTCGACAGTCTAAAGCCATTGAAATCCCCTTTTCGTGATGTGCCACACGTTTTGAGACAAATTTGGACCTCAGACGGGACAGACACACATTCTGTTTATGAAGCAGCCCAGTTTCAAATTGTGCAGAATAGCTTTAAGTTTGCTGTACTGTTTAACAAACAAAAAAAGTCAAAACCTTTTTGAAAAATTATTTATAACTACTGTTCCAACAACACACGAGAGTGCCACTTTCTCCGATTTTAAATGTTCATTGAAAGCAAATTGTTACTTTTAATACTGAAATGAATGCTGATATTCACTGCAGAGACTGTTTATGACCTTAACATACATGAAGTCACACATCTGTTTAATTTGACATTAATGTATAAAACATTTTCAGCAGTTTTACCTGATAAATCCAGCGGATATAAAACTCTCTGTGGCTTCAGCTGGGACTTTATTGAGTTTTACATTCCACTGGTCACCTGGCACATACAGCACATGAAGCTCCACAAACTGCACGATAAGGAAACACACATATTTTTTTTCCAAAATTTGTAACTATTAAATATAAACAGAATTTGCAGTATTGAGAAACATTAGCGTACCTTACAACTGGCCCGTCTCATGCTTTCCTTTGCACATCTCATAAACTCATTTCAGCATGAAGAAGTTGACGAAACACCAAGAAATGGATGTTTTCTGTGTACTTGCAGGAAGGCATGTGTTTCCGTGTGCTGTGAATACTGAGACTTCCAAGAAACAATCTGCTGTAATCAAACACAGTCACCCAGTGGAGTTTCTTTTATGAGAGTGCCAGCCTTGGTTGCTCTGGTGCTGATGAAGAGGCTCGCTTGCAGGAAAAGTTAAACTCAAAACCTGTGATCAATTCAACTTTTAAATCCTGCAGATTTTATAGGTTATATGTTTCATGAGTTTTAAAGCACTTTTTAAACTCCTGCTGTCTGTATGGCATTTTACGCCTTGCATTTTAGCTTTATTTATTAGTGTGTTGACGCATTTTCACCACTAGATGGTGCCATTTCTTCTCATATGATGCTGCTTTCATGTGCAGCAGGAGTTTACATAACAAAGGAATTTTCTCCCTGCAACAGATGGGTACGGAATTGTGATTGTTTCATGCAATCAAACAGAACCACTTTTGAAGGGGAGGAAATCACAAATTGTAAAAAGAAATTCAAACAATGTGTGGTTTAGAGCGACTTCTGACGTATGAACAAACAATAATAAACATTAATTTGCTTTCGCTACTTTAAATGACATAACAAATGAAACGATTTATTTAAAGTTTCGTGTCTACATAAACGCAACAGGAAACGCAGTTCTAATTTCTGACCGTCACCTGAAGGCAGCAGTCGCGGACCCGCCTTTAAAAAAAAACCGGAAACAGCTCGGGAGGGAGAAAAAAGTTAGCGAGCTAGCTACCAACAAAGAGTAGTTTTCGTAAACATTCTTGCTTTACTGTCGTTCGCCTGAAAATTAAAGCCATTCCACGTCACAACAATGCCGGGGACAGCCAACATCATCGCGATGAAGAAAATTGTCCAACAGTTGCGCCTCGAAGCTGGCATCAACAGAGTTAAGGTATCTGTCGAAACTCTTCGTTACGCTTTTTTCCTCCTAGGGCGTGTCTTTCTGGGTCATGTCTGTTAACGTGTTCTGCGGTGTGGTAAATAAAAACAACTTTTTGTTTGTTTGTTTTTTAAAAGCTTTGGTTGCTTCCCTCCACAGGTCTCCCAGGCCGCGGCGGACCTCCAGCAGTTCTGCCTTCAGAACGCCCAGCAGGACCCTCTTCTGAACGGCATGTCGTCCAGCAACAACCCGTTCAGACCGCACAGAGCCTGCTCCTTCCTATAGCACCGACAGGCCGACCCTCCGCCGCCGTGAGTACCGTCATCTGTCGCTTCAACACTGGTACTCATTTCAGGAATCGCCTCGGAGCCTCCGAGTCCCATTTGTAACCTCAAATGTGAATCCTCTTTCCATACTGAGCAAACTATCTGCTGATTTCTTTAGCCCTCTCTCACAGACCATCCATTTATGACACTAGGAAATATTGTTTTGCTGTAAATGTTTCATGTCCTGCGCATTCTAGGTACACTTCTCTGTAATGAAACTGATGAGAAATTGAGTTTCTGCCACCAGTTTTCAAAGCACATCAGTATGTCAGCTGTAGTAAAGTCTAAATATTTTAAAAAGGCACATATGATTGGAAAAGAAGTTTCAATAATTGTCACCTGTTGCAGAAATTTTACACTCTATGGACATAAAGATGTGCATCCTGTCATGAAGTCATATTGTTTTGGATATAGTATAAAAAAAAGTTAATGTAGTTTGCAGCCACATTTTTCCTTTTCATATGAAGAAATACTTATGTTGATAAACATGTTAAGGCTCCATTGAAGGTGTACAGTTCTGTGGTATTTTCTGAGTGAAATAAATACTGTTTGTGAAAATAAGTGTAACTTTTTGGTTGTTTTCAGGTTGTAGAAGATGTGATGCTTTGTCACACTAAGCTGCAGGATCCTTCTTCGTGGACTGGAATCGTCTCAGGAGTGTTTTAAGGAATTTGGGCCAGACAACTAACATAAGCTTGTTTTTTTTGTAAAATCTCCTGCAGACTAGTGGAACGTTAACGTCTTAGGCCTTTTGCTTAGAACTAACCCGTAAGAACACGCGTGTGCCTTGTGAAATGTACATTTTTCATAACTGAATAAATGTTTCCACCTTTTAGACGTGCTGCTACGTGTTGTCCTCTCTGTGAAATTGTTTTAGGTTCTTGTAAAATCGTTGCTGGTTACTGTAATATCCTGACCCTAACCTGCTTCCTGGCAGGTTTTCTGGAACAAAGTGTTTTTTTTGGGGTTTTTTTTTCTTGAGTCACTCCACCTGCAGGGCCTGAAGCAGTAATCTGACACCTTGATTTCCTCAGTAAAAGTCAAAGATCACCTCAGAATGCCTTGTTTTGTACAGTTTTACTAGTTTAGAAACATGCAACTCCTATTTGATATTACCTAAAACTTACATCAGCGTGTAATGACAGTACATAGATTATGAAATAATCCTTAACTCAGTTGTCTTTGTGGATATTAAGGCAGCTGTCAGATTGTGATCTTGTTTATCTGCACAAATATTTAAGTTACTGTGAAAAAAACAAACAAACATGTATTAAGCCTTAACCTCTACTAATAATCATGTTATGCTGATGTATTTTTCTTGGTTAAAATGGAGACAATGTTTCTACAAGAAAACTACATCTTAGTTGTCTCCTGCAGTCTTCCTCCTTCCAGTTGTAAAGGATGTTTTACATGTGCCTTTAAGATAAACATCAAGATCTGTGTAGGGACACGTTCACAGTTAAAGCTGTGCTGCACTGAAATGGTAGTCTAGTTCTTTATTTACCTGTTGCCCTGGCTAATCCTGGTATTAGGGCTTCACTTTTCTTTCGTACCCCGTTCACCCCACAATATCTGCATACATACAGCTTTCAGCTCCTTGATCTAACTTGGACAGGTTCTTATGAAAGTTAAAACTGTGTTTACTCAAACCTGCAGCCTCTGAAACCCATGCGAAGCCAGATAAGCGCAGTAAAAACTTTCCAGGGTAAATGCCTAATAATTCAACTTTTAAAAAAAACCATGGGCCAATGAAAAGTCAATTTGTGCAAGTCCACAAATAATCTGTTGGATAATAAACGTCTCATCAAAGCTGGAACCTCCGTCTGCAGGCGTCCATTTCGTGGCGCTGAAAGAAAAAAAGATTTTTAATGTTACAAGCAAGTAAAGAACAACTAAAACACGTTTAGTTTGACACCTTTTTATTTTTAAATTCCCTATTAACTAATTTCCATGACTATTCTACTAGTCCTACATATGGAATAAGACTCACCTTCAGCACCCATTCGTACTCTCCGTACTTTGAGTCGAAGGTGCCCTTCTGAAGAGATCGGAGTTTGAGAGTGAAGCGAGGTCCCAGCTCCTGAATACCAACTTTCTTCTCGTTCTTGAATATGTACCTTAACAAAATACCAAAAACGTTTTTTATTCAACCTCCTTAAAACAAAAGAAAAATTCAGTTTTTTTAAACACTGGCTCTATGTGTGTCTAAATGTAATTTATCAATAAGCACGAATAGACAATTACTAAATAAATGTAAAGTATAACTTCAACTGATAAATTTAAAGAATCCAAGTCTAATTGAGGAAAAAAAATAAGCGAGTTGTTTTCAGAAAGACTGAAAATTTGAGTGTATTTTAAACACAGGC
>JAOXNZ010000117.1:10170033-10181165 GCA_028566095.1 Kryptolebias brasiliensis | reverse complement strand
GAGTGTATTTTAAACACAGGCAAACAAATTTGGCAACAATCTTCAAAATAAATATTTCTGTAAAGCGTCTGAATATGGAGGGTGATGCTCACAGCTTGTTTTTTTTTTTTTAAAGAAGTCAGTTCTAAAAGTTCACCTGTGGAATCTGAAAAAGACGAAGTCTCTCTGGTTGTGAAAGGTGGCGACCTGTCGACCCACAAACTGGGGGTTCTGTGGAAAGAGAGCGGCGAACAGCCGGCCGATGCTGTGTCCCAGACGGGTCGAGAAGTTATTGAGGATCACCTCTGGATAGTGTTCTGTCGGTTCTTTACCTAGTCTCTGCAAACAGTGAGGGTGGCATCAACGTTTGTTACAAACAATAGGAAACAATGATTGTTTTATTGGCGGTAAGATGTAATAATGTTCAGGTTTTCTATGTCTTAAAATATATTTGGAAGCATACAATTTCTTATAAAGTACAGCAAATGACATTTTCTGCATCCTGTTAAAATGCAGAAAAGTAACACAAAACTGACCAAACATCATTAAACTGAATGGAGTGAAGCACCAGTAAAGTATGCTCCCATGAAACTTGGGGATGGCTTTAGATCACTCTGATGCCCAAAGACAGCTGGTGAAATGGAGGAATTTAACTTGCCTTTATCTCTTTGCGTAGCCGAACACTGCTGACTTTGAAGTGTGCGGTTGGCCCATCAGGAAGGTGACAAAGAACCAAACCATCTTAGAGTGACCATTAAGGATGACATTTAGAGAGAGATTTTTTTTTATGCTGATACATTTGTTCAATGCATTTATTCCCCAAAAAAGAGAAATGCTTGATGAAGAGGTGTTTATTTTCTTTCCTGCGATGGCTTGGTGTGAGGATACTGGGCACGTGGCGATCTTCATTGATAACTATCAGGTAGGTGAAGTCTCTGGCGACACACTGAGGAATGATCCTCTTCAGGGCCAAGCCTCTTCTGTAGTAAACATGGGCGTTTGGGATTACTGTGGTCAGCTGCCTACAAAACTTCACCGTCCTCTGCAAGGCACCAATCAGAACAACCGAACAGTCAATGTGTTTTAAAGCCAGGTTTTGATGTTGATGAATGAAGGGGATTTTTTTTTAAAAAGTCAAACAGCAGCTACTCACCCCTCTGGGTCTGTCTGATGTTGTGATGAGCACTTTGGGATTTGTCAGCCCGTTGAAATACGCAGAAAATTCATCAGTTCCTTCATCAAACGCCACCTGGACATGAAACACATGCGATAAATACGACCAAATAATTACAAGTTCACATGAAGGATATGAGATCATTTCAGCGAGATCAGTCGGCACCTCTTCATCTTCTGGGTCCACTGTTGTCTCGTCAAACACTCTCTGGTTCTCTATCGTTTTGGGGACCTCCTTTGGCGGCGCCTAAATTTGGGACAGAATCTGTCAAACACCTGATGATACGTGCAACAAAATAAGCCAAAAATATAAAACAAATGAATGACAGCAGAAAAGACTCACCTTGTCACCTAAAGCTTCTCTTTCCTTCCTCCTCTTTTTTTTAATTTGCAACTTTTGCTACAGAAAACAAGAATGAATGAAATGATTATAAACATGAGACAGGTGGGATAACATTTTTTTTTAAAAGCTGGGATTTCTGACAAAGTTTGAAAATTACCAGTATGCTTGGTAACCTTTTGCTTTGTAATTATTAAATACAGGTATGAGATAAATATGTTATTCTAAAACTAAATACTGGAGTGTCAGTGTGGGGTGATTTTAGTAGAAGTTTATTCTGTTGTAGTAAACATGACGTCAGCTGAGTGAACTTTATTTACTAAAGGCTGCTTTATCTAACATACGACAATGTGGCTTCTGTTTACCTTTCTTTTCTCCTGCTTGAGCTTCATAAACATGAGATGTCTCCTCTGCTTGTTCTTGATTTCAGACACGCTAAATGTTGGCGGAAACGCCGTCCCCGACTCGGTCTTCTTCTCCGTTCCGCTGCTCCCTTCGTCTCTCTCCTGACTCACATCCTTCATCTTGTTTTTCTTGTTCTTCTTCTTTTTACTTTTGCTTCCCTCACTCACGGGAACTTCTGTAATATCCATTTTTTAATCAGATGTCTAGCTCGGATTGTTTTTCTCACGTGTAGCACAGGCTATCCCGTCGTGTGTTCACTTCCGGGGACGGGAGGTGAGCAGTTACAGGAGCCGTGGTTAAGCGCGACCCCTAGTGGCGAGGAGGTAAACAGCAGCTCACATGCTTTAGCCCGCTGGTGTCCAATACTGGTCCTGGAGGGCTACTATACTGCATGTTTTAGATGTTTCTCTGCTGTGACATCCCTGATTTGAATGGCTGAATAAATAACAGGCTTCTGCAGAACTTGAAGACCTGCTAAAGAGCAGGGAAACATTTAAAAAATATACAGGAAAGTGGCCCTCCAGGACCAGGATTGGACACCTCTGCTTTAGCCAAAGGACACTGATTGTGGGCTTAAACTTAAACACAAATTTAAATAATTAAGTGACACAATAAATCAAAGATTTACCGGTCAATCAAACCTTCACACTATACATTTTTTGTTCATTGAGCCATTTCTAAGCAGAATGTATGGCTGAGGAAACTACAGTACGGCTTAAGACTGATCTGCAAAAGTGTAAAAATAGGAGGCAAGTGATAAAGAAAGATTCATGTGATTAGATTAAAAACAGATGATTTGCTTGTACTTTGTATATGAAAAACTAACTAATAGGACACTGCAATTGTACCTAGACATCAAGTGGTCTGAGGCTGTGTGCACATTTGTCTCTGAATGTATGTTACTTTGTCATTTAAAATAAAAAGGCTGAAGTTTAAGGACCCAGCAGATTGTTTGGGTCCTTGTTGCATAAGGGCCCCAATAAACAGTTTAATCCAGTCACAGCTGAAAGATAATATTAACAGAAAAACACCTGGAGAAACATTTCTCGTGGAATTTAACACCATAATTTATTTAGTTTTATTTAAATAGAAATAAAATAGCTCATTTTCACATAAATATGTATAAATTAAGATCTGATTTTAAAATTTTAAATAAAACTGAATAAAACAACAATAAAAAACAGGTCAGTGTCAAATGTGTTCAGTGCTCAGTTTCTGCCTGTTCAAATGTTTTTTTTTGTGCCTTTACAGTTCTCTTTCTCGAATGTTAGAATGAGACTTTTTACACGGTTCATACTGAGAGATCAATGCTCTAAAGGCCTTCCCCACTACAGTGTCATCGGTGCAGATCGCTCCTCCTCCTCGACTCATCTGACTCGTCTCTCTGTTCATATCAGCAACACAGGTCAAGCTGCCATCTGAAGTCACACACCACTTTGAGTGATCCAGTGTGTCACTGAAAGGCTTCCTCTTCTGGAGCCTCACTTCCTTCACATTGTAGATGTGATGAGGGAGTCTGGAGTTGCAGCTCGAGGGGAGAGGGTCCCGCAAATTCCCCCAGCCTTTTACAAATAAATTCTCTGTGACGTAGTCTGCAATGAGGCCAGAGTTAAGATCTGCAATATAAAAACGGGGGGACAGGGTGGGGGTTGTGGCAACACTGTCAACGTTCATCTGATGCCAGCATTTGTTTTAAAAAGTTACAACATTTACTGTGCTGCATGTCCTCTTTTTTTTTTAACAAAACAGAAAGCATTTAAAGATTTAGAAACCCAATTGCTGGAACATGGTACCATTTTGTCTTCCCGAAGAACAAAGCCTTATCTCCCCCCCAAAATGTCATTTGGATAGCCTATGGATATATCACATGAGTATATACTGTACGTCCTAAATAAAGTTCCAACATTTAATACACTGTCTGGGTATTATTTTTAAAGAAATACAAGTAAAAGGAAAGATTGCATTCTGCCCCCTGCTCTTTTCTTTTTGTTCCCCCACATTTGTACTGTGAGTTTTATTTGCTGGCATTCACCATCTTTAAAGCGTCCGTATTTTGCAAAGCTGGTGAAACGACGCCCCATCGTAGAGTTCAACACCATCACACTAAACCAGGGTTCTCTTGTTGGGTAGCAGGATCTCTGTGCAACACACCGCAGCTCTGTAGGAAAGGTTGTAGGGACCTCAGAGTCGTATGAATAAGCATGGATGTACTTCAGCTGCACTCCTGAAGGTTTAAATGAAATATTTCAACACAATAAGGTTATTTTGGTGAAACACCAAGGTTGGTCCAAACATGATGGTATTAACCTACCTATTGCTTTGAACTGTCCGTAGGGAAAATTAACACAAATAAATGTTTGAGCGTTTGCGTTTCCATTTTTTGGCCAGAAGTCTTTTTTGCGATATGCTGGAAATTTGGGTGTACTGTGTGAAAGCCAAAGGCCACTTTGTCGATCCAACATTACAACCCCTTAAGAAAGTAAAATAATGTCAAAGAACATTTAAGACACAATTTATTTGGTTGTTTTTGACATTTTAATGTAACTGCACCCACCTTTGCTGTGGCCAAATGACTTAGAAGCAACATATGGATCTGGAGGTTGATCATTGTAGAGCATATAACCAAAACCTACAGTCTTACAATGAAAATAAAATAAAACTTGAGTTTGCATCAGTCCTTAAAGCCATATCATCATTAATAATCTCTTATTGGTTGGGATGTTACCTTTCTGTCGTAGAAATCAAGCAGAGGTTTCAGTGTGTTCCCTAAAGAGCTAGTTTCACTGTTGATTTCCTTTTTGCTGAGTTTCCACCCATTCGTGCTCTCATCCATGTACAAATACAACAAACCAGCATCATTCACATTGGGCAGCTTGTATAAAATAAACCTAACGGGGCAGACAGCAATATACATTGATCATTTATTCAGTCAAAACTGAAAGTGGGTTAAAATAAAGACAGAGACAGAAAAAAAACTTCACCAACCAGTCAACCTCCACCCCATCGTCATTCCTGCATTTCACATCAGAATAACACAGCTGAAACAAGATGCCAGCGCTGAAGAGGAATCTCAGTAATGTCTGAAACAAACATAATCATGCAATCACAAAAACAAGAGGCAGATAGTCCTTATTTATAATCACACATAATGATCTCACTGAGATCAGCTACCTGTTTGGTTTTCGAAGACTAACCTACTGCCATCACCTTTTTTCTATTTGAATTTAGAAAGTGGGCTATTAGTTGCTATTTTTTGAGACAAACATTGGATCTTAAACTCAAAGTATAATCATCAAGCTTCAATAAGAAAATAATTTTGAGGTTTTTACCTCAAATTATTTGGCTATCTTATCAGTAGCACCTGTCATCACGTGACCTAACTATGGATCTTTGGTTACAGCTAAAAACCTTTGCCTGATGGAGGCTGAGACGATAAGTTTGATACTAATTTTATTTCTTAAACACAACATATTCATATGCACCTGCACAGCGAGATAAAAGTCTTACCACATTAGTCAGAAGTCACCCCCTTGTTTTTTTTATCATCTAAGTTTAATTTAATTTAAATTTTTGCAACATTACTTTTGATGTTCTAGTAATGAGTTCTGCGTTTCAGTACAGCCACTTCCTGAACCAGTAAAAATGAGTGGTGCAACAGAGTCACTTCCACGTTCAAGAACAAGTCAAACCAAGAGCTGAAATGTTAATAAAAGAAGATGCACAGGAGTACAGTTCTTGTTGAATGGTAACATATAAACACAAACTGTAGACTTCCATGCAACTTTTATTTTTCTAAACATATATTCATCTCCTGTATACTAAGGAAGTGGGTAGCTGCATTTTTTAAACATCCACACATTAATTTGTAGAAATGACTGAGAGTAATGAGTCATGAGTTACAGTATATTACACGTAAACAGTACAATACATGTAGATCTTTGTGTTAAGGCTAGTTCAGATTCAGTAGTATCAGCTTTTAAACAGAACACGGGTCCTTACCCATATTCAGCTGGTTATTTTTGTTTTACAATCATGTAATCGGTTTACTTACGTGACCAGTCATCTTCACTTCCCTACAAACCTGTTCTAAAAAGCTGCCTTGTCACAACACAGTGTGAAAGGAAACTCACACCCTCATCTCTTTTTCATATTTCAGCTGCTTCCTTGTTGCTCAAACCGGCATTGTAAATACCTCCTTTGTTGTTCTGAACTAGACATTGGCATGCTAAAGGTCCTGCTGCAAACCCGGTTTCATTTCAGATCTGAGTTGCTAAACAGGCACGGATGTTTTTAAGGGAGGGTAGTCATTGTGAAACTGAAGAGAGGTTTGACACAGTCTAAAACAGATGAGATAATTAATAATTGCTCAAATCACTTTAAGTGACTGAACAGTGTCCTGTGACCTGCAGAGGAACATTTGTTTTCTTGCTTCTACAGGATGGCAGCTGGGACTCAGGTAGCCTCTTGCTCATCTACTATAAAACTTATCCCAACTCTCTGATGCTCTTCCGGTGTAGCTCTGTTTCAGTTTTAAAATATAAACACAATTTGAAGAGGCGTCAAACAGGTGAGAAAGCTCAGTGTCAGTAGAGGCTCTAGGGGGTAGCATGGAGCTGCCACTGAATAAAACCATCTTGCCACCCTATTCGTAATATTTGAGTGAATTTTGTAGTGTTGAAAGCCAAGGACATCTCCTCAGAACTTCAATCTCTATCCTAACTCACAGGTATAGAATTCGCTCATAACCTTCTTGAAGTTCAAAATGGTTATACCCACCAACCAGAACTAGAAATTTCATCAGCAGAGGTGGTTTGAAGGCCTCCCAACCGTCAAAGTGGTTCTGGTGTTCTACCCCCTGAGAGCCAGGTGACAAATAAAGAGTATCTGTTTCATTCCCACACAAAATCTAAACTCAGTCTTGGTCCTTCATTATTAGATGATTATCATTTTCATTTATTTCTTTTAGCTCAGCAATCTAATTATTTTCAAACTACAATTAATAAAATACAATTGTTTGTGTAAAAACAAATGACTGTGATTCTTTCTTGAATCTAAGGAAAATTAAGTTGCTGACAAACAGCGCTCAGTTAAGCGTTACATAAAATGAAGTCCAAACATAAACCTTTCTTGTGACAATAAAGTTTGTGCCCCTTCTGGAACCTCATGTCATCCTAAGAAAAACTCTCTCGATCCACCATTGCTCAGTGTTACAGTGGGACAAACAAGGCAGATATTTGCTTCTCAGAGACAGAGGAGACATGGCAATCCTGCAGTGACTAATTTATTAAGTGGTGCTTAAATATAAAGTTCAAAGATGCCTGAAGACAAAAAATGCATGGTTGTGTCACAAATGCAATTCCACTCAGTGTGACCTTTCCTCAGGAAAATGTTTCTAATTAAGTGTCTACTTCAAACAAGACAAAATAAACAGATTCCTGGATTAATACTGAAAGTTTAAGGATCAGCAGTGAATGGGAAACGCCTGAATCCTCTCATTCCTGTGGCAAAATTACCCTTTGTAATGTAAAACTTGTGATTCAATCCTAAACTAAATGTACAGAATATAATTCTACCAGTCTGACCACTAGATGGCGCTGTTTACACCAAACATTTAACATTTCACATAGAAAGCTTCTCATTAAGACAAAATAAAGTAACCCCAAACATGTTTTATTTAATTAATAAAAAGTAGATGTTGACAGGCACATCATTCATTCAATATTAAAAGTATTTTAATTAGAAAGACCATAGAGACCATTTGGTAAATCTATGTAAGCGTCTGTGTGTTTGAGAAATACATGTGTTACGTATTGACACTTTTAAAACTGCAATAGATTGTTTTTAATGATGTATAACGGACTCAACAGTCATGTGTGCAGTCATCGATGTGTTAAGACCTGTAAAACATTTAGTAAAAATAATAGCATTTATTAGGATCTAAAGTTGCCACAGTAATGTCCTCAAATCAGGAGGCAAATGATTAAGTAGCTATCACAGAAGCCAGTGTTTAATTCAAATTTTAAAAGATGTTCCTCGGATTTTCATTTTCAAACCCCAATCCTCCTGTTTTGTTCAGCAGCTGATGTACCAGTCCACCACCTGTCTGAAGGCCTTGTAAATCACAGGGTTGTAGGTGCAGATCACCCCTCCGCCTCGACACAGCTGAGCCTTCTCCCTGTTCAGATCCCCCAGGCAGGTCACCTGGTCCTCGTAGATTCGTGAAACGCACCACTTGGAGTGGTCGTAATGCGACTGGAAGTGGACTGACGTGGGGAGCTTGATCCTCTTGATGTTCATGGTGTGTTTGGGCAGCGAGCAGTTGGACGGCAGCTCGTGGCCTTTTGTCTGCCAGGACTCCACCAGGAGGTCAGCGTCCAAGGCCTGAGCCACCCAGCCTGTGTAGATATCTGAAAGAAGGATGGTGAGATCAGTTCAGCTGCAATATGATGCAGCTTATGTTTTTTGTGAAAAAGACAAAACAAACAAAAAACATAAAAAAAAACATAGTACTGTGCGACAATCTCGGGCCACCCCTCATTTCTTTATATTTGGCTTCCAAGGAGCCAGACTTTCTTGTCATCTTTTAATGAGTATTTCTTCAGACTTTCTGAAGGTCTTTCAAAGTTTTTCTTTGGACTTTGATTACTTTTTCACTCATTATCTGCTCACTCATTGGAAGTCAAACATGAAAAACAGGAGAGGTTTTAATCTTTAGTACTACATAATCACCTTATAAAACATCACTTTGCTTTTAATGTGTTTTGTATATATAGAAAACTTTTGTCAATATTGCTTAAGTTGTATAAAGTTAGACAAAATTAACATAAAAAAGCTTGTATGATCATTTTCTTTTGCAGATTTTAAACCTTTGGGGATATGAATATACTGTAATGAGCTGAGAGAATAGTATTTAATTTGAGCTATTTTATGTTTTAATGTACAAATGTAACTCCAATGTGAACACATTTTATAGTCTGAAAACTATGAAAATAAAAGAGACAATACAAAGTCTATATTTATGAAAAAATCGAACTAAAATAAAGAAAGTAAGAATGACTTTTAAAGGCTCTGAGTTGGGTGTGTTCATCTGTGTCTGTACTTGATAATGAGTGAAACATAACCCCCCCCCCCTCCACAAGATTTCTCCAGTCCTCAGTGAGCAACTCAACAACAAAAAGCAGAACTGAAATGAGCAGCGGCACACAAAGAACATCCTACCATCTATATAGTCCTCAGATTTCACAAAGCTGACAAACTTGTCCCCTTGGGCAGAAAAGAGTTGCTCCAGCCTCCTGTTGGAGGCCAGCAGAGGCTTGGAGCCCTCACACAGCTGGACGAGCTGCGGCAGGTCGGCTGAGAACCAGGGGGGCACAGAACAGTTGTAGAAACGTGGGAAAATGGTGACCAGCTGCTTCACTGCAGGAGAGCAGAGAGAGAGCAGGCACTATAAACTCAAACAGGGTTTCTTACATCCAGGAAGAGCTTTGCAGCTAATTTGACAAATTAAAATCTAATCTAGCTCTTAATAATGTATCCATGTATCCCCCACTCCATAAAGCCCACTTTTATAGTTTCTGCATCACTTCTGTGTTATTTTCATGCACTGTATACATTTTTTTAACCAAATCTATGCCTAATTAATATAGTTTAATTATATAAGAGCTGTACAATATAAACAAACATTGTGGAGGAATGTGTAAATCTTAGGTCATACATGTTTAAGCTACTGTAGATCTTGCATACGAGCAGGCCACTGAGTTAATGTTTTCACCTTTTTCTTTTTGGTACACACAGACCAGAAGCAGTTCAGGCCTGGTTGCTTCATCAGCTTTCACTCACCTATATGAGGCAACTGTGCGTACTGGTAGGTGACACACAGGGCAGTCTGTCCATAGAGTTTGCCAGAGGAGGGGTAGATGTAGCCCCTCTCGGGGAACGAGGGGAAATGGGGAATGCTGTGTGACAGCCAGAAGCCCTGAGAGCGGTCAAAGAGCAGAGCCCCTGCAGGATGAACACAAACCAGTATGAAAGTGGACACACAAACACATGCAAACCTGCACGCAGACTCACAAAGTTTTCCATCAAAGTTGTGTCAGAGTGATTGGTAAGTCCGAGTCAACAGTAGTTATCAGGCTGATGCTCTTTGGACATTTCCTCCCATATCGATCTTCATTGCAAAATCAGAGAACTGGACTATTGGTCAAGAAGAAACCTGCCATTAACTACCACAGATTCAATTATAACCAGAACATCCTTTAACATATTGCATTCACAAAAAGACTGTCTGTTTTTAGTCCCAAAAACAAAAAACAAAAAAAACTTTAATTGATTGGAGTTTAACTATAAAGTCAAAATCTGCTTAGAATTGTTTTTCCTGTTGAATCTGAGGTTGCAAATATATAAACACAATGCATGAAAACTTACTGCAGGATGTTTCCTGCTGTGAAGAAGACATTGTAAAATTGTTGCACTCTCCTAAAATCACAATAGTAATTAATTAACCTAATATTAAATGGATTTCCGTATTGAAGTGTACCTTTAGTGTGTCCATATCCTTGGACGTATGTCAGGACCGGTGGTCCATCGTTGTAGAATGCGTAGACAGAGCTGTTAGACTGGAAAAGAAACTTGTTTTACACATAGATTTGTTGGAAATTCACTTTTCAGGATGTCATTTATTTCCAGTGTTTTATTATTATTATTTTTAAATAATGTAATGTAATAATTAGTGCACAAATGTGCAAGTAACAGAGATTTTTAGTTATGATCATCTAAGTTCTTGATGCTGTGTTGAAACTGACACCAGTGAACTGAAAAACTGGGAAGATTGGTAAGGTCCGACTGCAGTTTTAGACAAATCCATGTAGGAAACAATGTGCCAAGTCAGTAAGCTTCCTCCAACATCACTTCTGTTACTTCGTCACAGATCAGAATCAGCTGAGCCCCCAGTAAAGAACACGGACATCATCTCACCATGTAGATCTTTCCCAAGTACAGTTGATTCAAAGTGTTTCCCAAAGCTCCATGGCTGCTGTTCACCGTGAATTTACTCATCTTCCAGCTTCCAACTGATGAGTCCAGGTACATGTACTCCACCCCGCTGCCAACCTCACCAATTCTGTACTTGGGAAGTTTGTAGATGATGAACCTGAAAAAGACAAGGACAAAAATAAGTCACGAAAACACAGAGTTATTTTATATTTTCCCCACCTCATTTCTAAATAAAACACTGCAG
>JAOXNZ010000117.1:10115072-10127940 GCA_028566095.1 Kryptolebias brasiliensis | reverse complement strand
TGAATAACTGAGTTTTATTTTTAACCAAAGTACAGATCCTTGAAAAAATTTGTTGAAACTGAACTGCAAAATATAGTATAATATGTTTTTTTGAAGTCTTATTCTTTGAAATTGTGATCTCTGAAGTGTGTGTGCATTGAGAAATATTTTGGATTGACTTCATCGTTTCCATCGATAGATGGGGATATTGAAGTACAAACAGCCTCACCTTTCCATCTAGTTCTCTTTAAATTTGTTCTTTCTGGTATGGTGTGAGCTTTGCTTATAACTCCATGCTGCACTAAGCTCTTATTTATTAAAGAATAAAGGCTGAATTATTGCAATACATTAAGAATACGAAAGATGATGAGTTTAGCTCGACCACTCAGTGGCAGGCGGCTCACAAAATTAGATTTTTCTCTCTTTTTTTTCCCTTGGTGTGACGCGGCAGGAAATTAAGTTATATCTACCCCCTGTAATTTATTTTTCTGTCGGCCAACTAAATGAAGTTATTGTTTATGTCTGAAGCCTAGCTTGTTATAACGGAAACAAAATAAAAGCGCGTGCGGAGCTTAAAAAGGCAAGCTCCCCTCCAGTGTCAAATTAAATAGGCAGGGGAGAGTGGGCTGTGATTATCTGACACTCCAGCTCATCAATCATGTCGTCTTCTCCTCAGCTCCTTCAGCTCTACTAACTAACATGGTTAACCCTGTCCTCATCATTCAGCTTGCTGTCAGCCTGTTAAGAGGGTCCCTCACATAGTCGGTCAGGTCACTTACAACTTCTCCCAGCTCTTTTTCATTCAAGTACTGCAATAAGCGAGTCTGTGAAGTGCTCGTCTGTAGTAGAGTAGTCACTTAGTTGGCAACAGTAAGATGTGATTGACACATAGATACATCTTAAAGCAAAGGAGGCTTTATCAAACCCACAAAGGGTGAGAAATAAACAGACATTTTAAAAACTGAAAATTTCCCCACTGAAGAGCTGATGTTCTGTTCTAAGCAGTCCCTATTTGTATGTGCTATATTTTACATTTTTCATATATCAAACCTGCTTTAAAGCTAGTTAGTAATATATTTAGCTTTATTACAGTTAACCGAAAGGGTAAATTATTTGGTTAAGGACAACATTGTTTCCTCTGATGTCTTGGTCCCACAGCCTTAAAATAGCTACAATTATTCAGCAATCAACTGTGCACATCTTGACCTAGTCTCATGTTTTTGTGTTGTGTTCCTGCTTGCATGTGTAGAACGGAGCCGGCCAGGCTGTGCATGTAACCAATTTAGCTTGAGTCAGCCTTAACTATGAGTGATGGCGATATAGGTCAGTTGCATTGCTTGTACTATAGTAGAAGATTGTTTAGAAATGACCCCACACCCTCTCTGTACACACATGTGCATCCCCCACACACATGCAGACTTTCAGACACACAAGTTAAAAAAAACAATACCTGCTTCTCCCATTTGCAGTGCCACGTGGGTGTCTACAAAGTAACACAGCTCATTCTTTAGCCCTGCTAGCGATGGTCTGCATACTATAAGACCTGAGTGCCAATGACATGAGACCAAGGCAAATGAATTGAAGTGGGGGTTGAAACGGAGCAGTGTCTGCTCTGGTTAACGTGTGCATAGGTTAAAGACCTTACCAGAGGAACTGATGCAATGTGCCATTCAGGCAGAAAAAAAAAAAAGTCACAATGTTCTCCAGATGCCTACAGAATGTAGCTCAGACAAACAATCCTGTGTTTTAGCTCTTATTTTAAACACATTTCAAGCACTTTTTAAAATAAACTTTACTCCAGAGAAGAGAGGTGTTTTAGTTGCTCTTATTTATATAATTTTAAACTGAAGATTTTGTGATGTTAGAAAGTCACATGAATACCAGGGCACCTTGGCTCTGTCCCCTTTGTCTCTTCATGCTAAAAGTTTTAATGTCATTTTTGGATCATTTTCTGCACAGTAAAGACATATTTTAATATTCTCTCCCATTGATTGCACCAATTGCTTGTAAAATTTACGAGTATTATCCATTATCTGTCAAAAAAAAGCAGAAGGCCAGAGTTAGGTTAGAGATGTGCAGACTTTAAGTATTACCCAAATGAGCAGAGGTAGCACAGCAGAAATCTCCAACTTCTGCAGATGACTTTGAAATGAAATATTGTAATGAAACATAAAACATCTTGTTTGCCTCAATTTTTGGCTTCAACATCAATATAAGACAGTGCCAAAATCATCAGTCATGTTCATGGTCTCTGCTATGCTTCCATCTATCATTTTTTTAATTATCTTTTTTTTTGTCTTTGTCATGCCATATTTTATTATGCCACCATAATTTCCCCCGCGAGGATTAATAAAGTCTGTCTCGATACAGGATCTCGCTTATTCGTAATTGTGAGAAGCTGCCAGCCCAGGAACACTTTATTGTTCAGGAGTACCTGGACAAGCCCTTTCTGATGGAGGGCTACAAGTTTGACCTGCGCATCTACATCTTGGTCACTTCCTGCGACCCGCTTCGCATTTTCCTTTACAACGACGGCCTGGTTCGTATGGGCACAGAGAAGTACCACGCACCCACTGAGGCCAATCTGGTGAGTCACAGATGCTGACGTTACAGTTTAGGATTAGTGCTGAAGCCTTTGTTTGTGAGACAAAGTACTCTGATCATAGGCAGACCTCTTTTAACTTGTATTATCACAATAATCCTTTTCTCTAAATCAAAATACTGGTGTACATCAGAGCTAAAACATAAATATAGTCATGAAATTGTTGTGATAGTAGACACACAAACACTGAGAAAAAAGAGATTTGGAAAAGGTAATCTAAATGATCACAAAACATGGATTTACTTTTTGATACAGTCAGCAGAGCAAAATGCACACTGCTTCAGTTTAGGGCCAGTATTGTTCCCATACACACACATGCGCTCGCAGAATGTGCAGACAAACTGTATACACAAAGCTGAGCAAAACTGTCCACATACCAGATGTATCTTGTGATATCAAACCATTCATATTTGCCTCGAGGTTCTGCACCTGCTGAGGCACAGACTGTTGCAGATAAAGGGATGTACACACACACAGAGCTTCTTATCAAGCATGAAGTTTGCTAAAATTTCTAAAACACACACACGCACACACACGTTGACATCTTGGTCGATTTCTGAGACAGACGCTTGCATTGTCTTACCAAGACTGTGACACATGATGGAGTGAGTCACGTCGTGGAGATGGATGTTCAATTCCCCGGGGAGTGGTCTCCAGACAGACATCAGGGGCTGGAGTAGCCTGCAGACAAGCGTTAAATCCTTGTTGGCTAATGACAAGGATGTATTGTTTTTAAGTGTGAGGAAAAAACAAGCAATATAAGGTAAATAGTTATTGACAAACTAAAGGACTATAGAAACTATAGGGCAATATACATGTTTCTCTTTTTTCTGAACGCTTAATAATTTTGGTGATCTCTAATTGAAATAAGAGGATTATTTGCTGGAAGGTTTACAGTTCTTTTGTGAAGGAAACTATTTGGACAGCACTGAGCGCAAAACAAATTTGCTCAAAGGTCATTATAGCCTTTTTTATCAGATACTGTATTTTATTGCATCACATTGTGTCATATGATATTATATTGTACAACTACACTAACTTTACAGAATTGTCTCAGGTATCATATCCAGTAAGCATAAGCCGACAGAAAAAATACATTTGACAGTTGTTTTGAACACTGTCTTGTTCAAAGAAAAATGTTTTTAGACTGTTGGTTAGACAAGAGGAGACATTTAGGGAAGTCACCTGCACTTGTGGGAATTAGTGCTTACGTTTCTACACTATTTTCCTAAACTTTGTTGAGGATTAATGAATTTGCTGTAAGAATAACTACCAACAAATCTGGAATGAAAAATGTATATTTGTTGCAGGCTATATTTTATTATTGTTTTGCTGTCTTCAGAGTCAATGGCAGTAATAAGCAGGAGAGAAAAAGTTTCACTTTCTTATTACCTCTGTAAAAAAGTAATTGAAAGTGTTCTTTTACAAATCAAGAAACCAGTAAACCATTTAGTGCAAATGTTACTTTTTCCTTGGTGTGATTACAAATTTTGTCAGAGCTTACAAAAACTAATTTATTTCTTTTACGCAACAGACCTCTGATTCAGCTGTCACCTTTGATCAAATTGTCATTAGATATAGTCTGTATTTTTCAGTGTAAGTGAGAGTGTTGAACTAAATTATTTAAATCTTGTCCCACAACTTCAGCATCTGAAGTGATATCTGGTTCTAATATATATTTTTTGTCTCTATAAGAGATTTGGCTCTTTGATAATGTTGTTTTTGTACCTTTTTATCTCCACAGAGCCAGCTCTACATGCATCTGACAAACTACTCAGTTAACAAACACAATGAGAACTTTGAGCGAGACGAGACAGTGGACAAAGGCAGTAAGAGGTCCATTAGCTGGTTCACGGAGTTCCTCCGCATCAATGACTACGATGTGGCCAAGTTCTGGGGAGACATCTCAGTACGTGTGTAGTCCACTAAAGCAGACGCAAACATAAATCTTGTTGCAGCCATTTTGCGTTGGATGTGTGCAATCACAAAAGGAAAAGATGTGCATTATGATAACAAAAACACTTTGAAAAGACAAGCAGCAAATGTCATCTCTTAGTATACTCTTCTATATACACACTCTGTTCCTACCAACCATCACACGTTGGAGACAATACTCAAGTGGACCAGCCAAGGTTTGATATGATTTGTTATGACAGTGATTTAGGAAGCTTGTTTAATTCCAGCAAGAGCTCAGAGGAAACAACATTCCTGGAGGGTGAGCCTTTCCTGTCTAGCTCTACTCTCAGCTCATCCAAACACCTTTTTCCCCCCTAAATAAGCTCCATCTATCCCTGTCACGTGCCTTTTTGTGTCTTCTTTTGTCTCTTAGTTACCTCTTTCTGTTTGAGCCATCTCTTCAGGGTCAGGCTCTGTTCATGTTTTTCTCCATCTTATTTGTCTTTACCATGAGTCTTTGTCCTTAGTCATGTGGGTTATGTTGTTCCGTAGCGATTTTTGTTTTTCTTTGCTTTAAATGTCTGCTGTCATACTGCACTCACATTTAGAAATCTCATTGGTTGTTGCTCTCCTCTCAAAAGGTGTTTTTCTTTCAGCGTTTCACTCTTCTTTATGTTCACATGCTCGGTGGTTTACCTGCTGGGGCAAGTTCTCATTTGGGTAACAGTTCTTTGTTCTTTCTTCTTATCCATCTTATATAAGCTGTTCATGTGCTCTATTTTGCCAAGGCAGTACATGTTTTTTTTAATTCCACTTTTCTTCAACCTGATTTTTTCTTTTTCATCTTTTTGAGCCTCAGTGACACACTCGAGTGTCACCCTTTGACTCAACCAGCGCGTCCAAGCTCTTCTCACGCTCTCTCTTTTTTTCGGCACTTTCCTCTGATGCATCACTTTGTTGTTAGTGCTGTCTTTTCACACAGACCTTTATTTTAACTCTGCTCAGTCTCTTATTCCCACTCTTTTTATTTTCAAATTTCTTTTCTTACATGTTGTTCTCGTACAGACCAAGAAGGCTGACTAGGCTCTTGATGGCAGTGTTTACAGCCAGAGAGTCATGGCTTCTTTGTCAAAAGATTGTCTAGGAGAGCTAAGAGTGTTGTGCTTTTTTTAAGTGAAACACTGATCTCTCGTCACATTGATGTTGATATTAATGTGCAAAATGGGGCCAAGGTTTGAGCTGCAATTTTTTTAATGCTGGTATAAATGATAAGCACAGGGTCTGACTACAGATGGAAACATTTTGTATTTATTTGCTAGACACAGACACACAGTTACTCAAAGGCAAAACAATCTTGCATTTTAGACTTTTGCCAAAGTCTGAAGACATGCCATTGGAAATTGCACATTTAATTTTATTTATTTTTTTTACATTTCTCTAATAAATACAGTAATCTAATCATCTCAAAAAATACTATTAGAGTGGTGTGTTGGGCTTGTTTTGATTATTACTATGGTAAATAATTCAAAATAACTACAAAGCTTTGTGGCACTTGGTGAACAGAATTTACAAAACTGTTGGACAAGATAAGTGATTTATTAGTTTTTTCTAGTCTTTTTGTATGAATTATTTTACATTTTGATTTGACATATTCGGCTCTGCCTGCAGTTTTCAGCTTAACTGTACTTATTTGTACAAAGGACCCCATAATTAAGGCAAGGCATAATAAAACAATAAATACTCAAGATTCAAGACACAAATTTAGATTTATTATTTCTCATCCTACAATAGAGGATGGCATAGTAAGATTAGAGATGTAGTTGTTTAAACTGAGAAAGACAAAGCCATTAAACAAAAAAAAAACAGTAAGAATGACTAATACGAATGTAGGAGTGTTTATAAATACATAAAAAATATTAATATTTATGTTGATGAAGATGATGAAACAAATAAAAAAATGCAAAAATTCAAAGAGGTTTCCAGAATAAATGGAAGCTCAAAAACACAGGCACGCAAGCACAAACAGGAGTGAGTGCTGGTTGTCCAAGATAAGAGGAGAGGTGATGTGGTCAAGGACAAAGGAGACACACCAAAACACATACACACACACATGCACCCCTACCTCACACACACACACAGTTACTGGCAAGGACTTGGGACACTGACATGGTAGGGGGACCAGGTGATGGGGCCGAGTAGCCTGTGGGTCAGATGGTAGAAGGCTCGACATATAGATGGAGGTGTGTGAGCAACACACAGATTGAAAAGGGAGCAGGGAGGGTGCAAGCCTTATCAGGCGAGGGCCAGACCAGCGTACCCCCTCTCCTGCACCCAGCAGTCAGACAGAACTGGGCAAAACTGCAGTCCAGCAGCTCTGCATGGTGCTTGCCTGTTAAAGGGAAGTTTTATTCCATGTGTTCGTGTGTGTATGTCGGACTGAGCTCCGCATTTGAACAACGAAGTAGGCCAGTAGGTAGCAGCCAGCAAACATTGATGCAAACACAGATGCACACAGGTTGGGCGCCACGAGCAACACAGATGGAACGCTACCAACACTGGTGAAAGTCTGTGCTTGCTTGAAGGAAATTCAAAATGCTTTGTGCCAGTAATAGTTTATGATTCTCAACTGTGGTGAAGTGACGAGAACAAAGAACTCTAGATTGATTATTGTTTTTGTCTCTTTTGAGACTGTTTGTATTTTTTGTGTCTCACGTGGCATCATGCGTCATTATTACTTTTTCCTAAATTTGAAGTGAATACAATTTGTTCTCAACAACACTGAAGAGGACTAAAACTTTTAATCAGCTTTTAATCATATAAAATTCAGACCAAGTGGGTCTTTAATGCAACAAAAATAACCAAATAAGAAAATGTTCTATTGTCAGTTCAATTCAGTGATTGTCCTTTTTTGTGTATTTCTTTTTTCTTTTCTTTTCCTTTTTTTCCCCGCTGTTTCCTTCCAGGAATTAGTGGTGAAAACATTAATAGTGGCAGAGCCTCATGTGCTGCACGCCTACCGCATGTGCCGCCCTGGACAGCCACCAGGGAGCGACAGCGTCTGCTTTGAGGTCCTGGGGTTTGACATCATACTGGACCGCAAACTGAAACCCTGGTTGCTGGAGGTACGGCTCTGAATTTATTTGTTTATGAATATATACCGTGTGTTTCTCATCTTTTTATCTTTGATTTCTTCTTGTTGTTGCTTAAAAAAAATCATAGAATTTTTTAACACCTTTTTCATATATTAGAAAGGAAACACAATCCTCAAACTCAAGATAATTTTAATTTTAAAGAAAGTCTTTTTACAAATACTCAGTAATGTAGTTATAATGATGTATTTTAAAATTGTAGTCCCACCTGTTACTATGGCAGCAGCTCCACCGCTGAACTACTGTGGCATAAGAGGTTGTATCTGAGACATTTCCGTACAAGGAAAGGCAGCATAAACGCACACTAATTTTGCTTACACATTCTTGTCCCCATACACATATTGTCAAGAACATATATTTAAGATCCAATAAACACATGAGCTTTACCCATGTAAAATGAAAGCATGCAATTGCAGTTAGATGAGTATTGAAATGTGTTGACACCTAAAAACATACAGAAATGCATTCATATACAGAAGCATTTAAAAAAAAAGACAAAACTTACACATATCCAGAGCATGAAAATGTAGGTCAGGACTGCATTTTGACTAACAAAATAACAGCGCCTCATTTTGTCAGCGCTTGTCTCTCAAGTGTCAGTCATTCCAGAGCTGGATTGAAGTCCACTCCAGGATTTCTGCCTCACCTTTCTGATCTCAGCCAGTCAGTTAAAATGTGACCTAAATCCTTTAACCCAAAGTAGCTGCATCCCCACCACCACCACCCTTTCCACAAATTGACTCAAAGATGGGAAATGCGGCGGGAATAGTAGTTTGTTTTTTCTCATTGTGCCATCCCAGAATAGCATCTTTCTAAAGGTCTCATATTTGGGAAAAAAAGTGATATTGTTAGGTTGTTTTATTCAGGTATAGATGCTGTCTGTCATTGTAGAACTAGAGTTTTAAAATGATTATAGATTTCTCTTTTTGTGCAGCAGAGAAGTTAAAGCTTAAAACAAAAAGACGAGAAGAGAAGAGCAAAAGGATTGTGCTCCCTTTGACTGCTAGTGCACCGTGACTCTCGCTTGTGTGTGTGTGTGTGTGACACATAGCAAACAGCCGTGAATGCAGTTGTTCCACTCCAGCAGTAATGATCCCCCCTGTGCTACCAGCAGCTCTGTATAACGCTCATCAATTAACATCCCATGTACACACACACACACACCCTCACACATACACACATTTAACCCTGTTTTCTTTCACGCAACATTTACAGCGACAATAATTTATTTCCGAAATTCAGCTGATTAGTCAAGGCATAGTTGCAAACGTAGAAGCCCCCTCTACAATCCGTGTATACATTAAGTCTAAAAGCAACGTTGTTACCACTTTTTAACTTGTTAGGGTTTCGACTCTGTTGGGACACAAAACATAAGAAGGCCCAAAGGCAGGTTGGCACGACTGCTGTTCTGTGGCAAATCCTCAGGACTAAATTACCTCTTTCAGCTTATTTCGCAACATTTTGTGATAAAAATGGATCTGTTTCATCCTATTTCACCATGTTTTGTTACCTTGCAGTCTCTACAAAACAGTTAAAACTGTGTCACAAACTGAAACCTGAGCTTCAGAGGTTTGTTTTGAATTTGTGGACTTTCCTTATTGGTGTCACACTGAATTACACACGCCACGCCTCGTTGGGGCTTTACCCAGACTGTTGTTCCGGCAATGTTCTCTCTTACTCTTTAGGACGTCAAAGTCGGTTGTTGAACATGCAAACTCGCAGCCAGGAAATGAAAGTTCAACCTGTGTAGACTCAAAGTCAGTCGGATACCTGAAAGCTAGATGGTATCACATATAAGAAACTGTCAAACGATATTAGCTGTGTCCTTTGAGTTTGTAGTTTTGTCAGCTGCTTTCTAAGTGTATATAAGAGGATGGGATGGGGAGAAAAGCGTAGCTGCCTTTCACGTCGCCCAATTGTACTTTCATAAAATAGACACTGTTTTTGTTTATATTTGATCTCCTTTTAATTTGATTTATTTAACTCTTGTGTACTTTAGGCTCGTTACTGTCCTAAAACCTTTGTTTAAGCTATAATTCACCAGCTCTTTGTAAGTAGACAATCCCAAAGAGAAATCCACAAATATATTCTGCTAAGGAATTCACACATAAAAGAGACTACAAGCCTCAGACCAGCACACACCTGTTAAATATCTTGTCACAGGAGTGAAAACACAGAAGACAAGAGCGATGGCTCTCAAACCAAGGGGAGGCATCAAACAGACACATTGTGCTCAAAGCAAGTATCGAAAGGGGAGATGAGAAGGGGGAAAAAAGAGAGACACGGGCTTTTGTGTGATCTTTATCTTAATTCTGCAGAGTTTTTGACACAAGTTTTACCTTCTATTGACATTCAAAACATCAGCATTACACAGGCAGACACAAACACTCACTCACACACACGCGTACACACACACACACCCACACACATGCTCAAATGGCGTAACCCGAGACATTCACTTTCATTAAACAGACCCAGACAGCATCTGTGTCTCGTATAGGAAAAGGCGTTTCATTGAGCCATGATCTTCTCCTACACACACACACACACACCCACACGCACACCCACCCACACGCACACACACCCACCCACACAAACACACAAGTGCATGCACATGCACACAATTTGCTTAGACTGTAGTTCTTTTGTCAGAACTAAGGCTTTTGCTTTGAGGTATTCATTGAGTATTTTCTTTGCCTTCTGAAAACAAAATTAAAAATAAAGCAGAGAAAACATAACTAATGTACAAATTTAGCTTAGCTCAGAGACAGCATCATGACAGGCTTCACTTATGCACATAGTGGGGGCTTAAAATTGGGTTGCTTGGGTCAAAGTGAGCGGCACATGATTCAAAATCCAGCATGAGCCATAAGGAGTGCATTTATTCTATGGGGAAAATACAGCAGTGGGACAGCATTAGCACCCCTGCATCACTCTCAAACCTATACTTCCTCTATTAAGGACCTATGTGCTATAAGACAGCATGACAAATGGTGTCAACTTTGATGAGGAAAATGAAAAAAAACAACAACAATATATTATTAGAAGTTTGGAAGGGGGATGGGAGAGGATGAAGCAAATACACACACGCGCAATAAAACAAAACAAAACATAACAAGCAAAATCCAATAAAGAGTCCGATTTATTATTCTCATGAAGTTCTTACGGGTATCCATGATCCCCACTGCAAGTAGCAGTGGATTGAGGGCTAGCCTCATTATAAGCTCTGGCTCGCTTCATTGTTTCCCCACATAAAACATAAAAACTCCAGCTGGTCAACTCTAAACAAGAAGCAAGTGTTTGTAATGAGCACAAATAATTAGAAATTTGCCTGGTCCCTGCAAAGCTGTCTCTAACTGGCTCCCGGCAGCGTAAAAAGGCTGGCTGGCCTGCTTGTTAGCAACACTGAGCTTGCGAAATTGCACATGTATGTGTATAAACACCTATAAGTAAGCATCTGTGAATCTAAATTTGATTTGTGTTGTGTCACTGTGTGTGGTGAGGTAACTACATGTGTTCGCTTGCATGATAAACACACATCATGAAAAATGCAACTTTTCTGTGTGCTTTATGTAAACGTGTCAACTCCCTGTTTGTGTGTGTGGGTGTCTGGTCTTTGTCCGTCTGGGAATAGCCCTTCGTAATGTGTGTGTGTGTGTGTGTGTGTGGCTGGCCGTCCTCCAGCCCATCTTTTTATCCACTCAGAGAGGAATTTTCCCTAAAACACGCAGACAGTCCAATTCAAGAAGCAAACGAATGAAAACAGGAAAAAGAAACCCTTGTTTACAACTTTCATGGCATTTTAAGTGTCATTGTTTTTAAGATTGAGACACCAGCACGCTCTGGTCATAGGGCAGCTCCATCATTGATGACATCTAAACTACCGCCTCTTGTACTCTTTCCTTTAGCTCCCGTCTTTTAGCACATCTTTGCAGAGTGATTGGCAGCTAATGAGGCAGGCACGGTCAGGTCAACTGTGGCACGGGTTTGTTTGTGTCTGTGAGTTTTTGTGTGTGTGTGAACAGGCATCACGACAACAGCTGGACGGCTACCCCAAGGGCAGCAATTCTTCACCCCTTGCTGCAGCTTTCCCCTCTGTCTGCGCTCTGTAGCCAATTGTTTCAAGATGAGTTTGGTTCGCCTGTCCATCCCTTATAGCCAACATAATCCAGACTTCCTTTCTTTTTGAGTGGGAGTGTGTATGTGTGTTTATATGTGTGTGTGTGATTGTGGTGGGGGAGGTATTTGTGGGAAGAAATCTGCGGCGGCAACTGTAAACAGATGCCATGACAAACACACATACATGGAAGCAAAGCATGAATGGTTTTCACTCTTCTCTGTCTCCAAACACACTCAGACACAACATATTTAGCTGAGTTTTAACTGCAGAAAGTGCCGTTAATGTTTTGTGTGGAAAAAATAAATTTGAACCTTTACATTTTTTGTAAGCTCTTGGTGGATTTTCTGTTTCATCTCAAGAGACTGGGTTGAAAATATTATGTTTCATGAAAATAAAAAGAGTAGCTATTTAAAGCCTCTTAACTATTTATTTAAGAGTTTTAGGAAAAAAAGAAGTTTACCTTGTTTGTTTTGCTTTTTTTTCATATGAAATTGGACAACTTGCTAAATCGTACGACAGCCAAGCTAAACATTATGGGGTGCTCAGTACCAATAAGGAGAATTACTTACTACAAACAATTTTCTTCTCTTCCTGATCAAATTTTCTTGAGAGAAAAAAAAAACTGAAAGAGGATAATAAATACTCTTTGATATGCCAAACAGTCTTCAGAGTCACTATTATCCCCAACCACTGCGTATTCTCCTCCCATCTTTGATTAATCTTTGACTCTTTGCAAATTATTTTCTTTTTGGAAGTGTGAGTATTGTCCCTACCTCTAAGGAGGTGTCCTTCTACTTGTGAACCCTAGGTGGCAGTATTGACCTGTAAGCCACTGTCTGCCATATATGAGCTTTATTAAAGAATAATTACAATGATATATGGGACTGTCTGTCTCTATCCACATCCATTTTCCCCCCAACATGACTATTTTATAGAATAAGTATCAAATTAGGAGAGCAGAGGCTTTGCATGTGGGGCAATTGAAAACATACCCCAACATTTATTCATTCATCATCAGATGCATACGGCTTTAGTGACTGTGCGAGAGAAGGTGTGTGTGTGTGTGTGGTGGTGGGGGTGGTGGTGGGGGGGGGGGTTCATGTGTTTGGGCCTTTAGAAGAA
>JAOXNZ010000117.1:10072938-10096825 GCA_028566095.1 Kryptolebias brasiliensis | reverse complement strand
GGGACCTTATTTGATGTTGCAGCAACAAATCAAAGCATTTTTTTATATTTCACAATGAGTGTAAAATCAAGATTTAGGTGGCCTGTTTGAAAATCATGTTTGTTCTGTTTTTATTTTGACATTTTCAAATCTAACCTTTTTTCTGTATGCTTTTATTTTATAGGAGGAAGATATACTGGATCTACTGGAGCAATGTGAACTGGATGACGAGAAGCTGATGGGCAAATCCTCCAGGCAACGAGGCCCAAAGGTGGGTGAAAGGGAGAGAGGTAGGGAAACAGAGAGCAGAGAGAGAATAGGGTCCAGATGCCTCATGGGACCTAAAGAAAGAAGAGTGTCAGAGGGGAAGGGATGCCGGTAGTCAGATGCCTGGAGCTAACGCTCACAGAAAGCACACCGGACGTGATTCAGAAAAGTAAAAAGGGGGGGTTGCAGGTCTGAGAAGAAAGAAAAGACTCAGAAAGAGGCCCAAAGAAGAGACCCAACTCCCCAAGGGGACAGCTGTCAGGCTGGCTCCCTCGTGCTCTTCCTGCTATCTTTCTTTCTGTCTATCATTCTCTTTTTCTATCGCTCTGTCACATCCACCTATAAGCCCCCTCCCAATTTCTTGCGACAGCACATTACTCCCTCCATCACCTTGCTTCACTCTCCTCCGTGCACCCCTCCATCCCTTTCTTTCTCTGTACATGTACCTTCATTCTCCTCTCGAGGGCCAAATTGACGGGAATGCTTGAAGAGTGTGTTAGGGACCAGATCAGCACTGCAATTGTGAGGCCTTAGCTAAAAGTGAAGACTTGTTCAGACACAATCACTGTTGTCCAAAATAATTTGAGGCCCGTCAGTTTTGATGTTGCAGAGCATATAAAGGGAGACATCGATACCCGGAGAGAGAAAGTACTGTGACGGATAGATTCACTCCTCAGGGTGCAGTGCTCACAAGCCATCTCCTGAAGCTGAACCAACAAGTATGCGATAGTTTAAAGTGAGGATTGAGCCAAAGGGATTAGAAACAGGATTCTGTTGGAAGGAAAGGACAATGTTTGTTATAGCTAAGGAAGTGTTTAGGCAGAGAGGGTGAAAGGTTAAGAAAGGGGAAGGTTTTATAGCCTTCCTAATAGTTTGGACTCCACATGCTAATTTTGACATACTACATTTACCCTTGCTCTCTTTTTCTATCCTTCTTTTAGCTCTCTATTTAGGCTTCTTGCAGTTCTTATACGCTGCTTCCCTTAAATGCATCCAAAATTTCATCTCATTTTTACAGTGATCTTTTGTCTTTGCCTTGCTCTCCACTGTTTAGTCACAGTCTGTTCTCGTATCCTTTTTATCCCCTCTTTTATGTCCAGAATCCCTTTCTCTTGGTGTTCATTTCCGCCTCTCTCGGTCTATTCAGTTTCTCCTTTCTGTTCCTTTCTGCTGCCATGCTGAGATTCACCTTGTCCCCCCTCTTTATGTCTCACCTCATCAATCTGATGTTCCCATCTCCCCTCTTATTCTCCTCTCATGTATTTAATCTCTCTGTCTCTATCCTCGTCTATCACTCACCCACACAGCTACCCAGCGGTGACTGTGTAAGCCCTGTGATCACTTCCTGCTTATTAATTTGAGTGGCCTGACAGCACTGCCCGAGCAATGCTGAATAACAGATGTATAAATGCTTTATTAATGTTATCAGCTCATGCCCTTTCCAGGATGTGAGATAGACCGATGTAATAATGTTATACTAAAGAAAAAAGTAACTGTTTGGGACTTTATACATTATACTTGAACTTACAAACATAAGCCTTTTCACCTTGTTGTTTCTAATAGCACTGCTCTGTCAAAGAAGCACCCAGTAATTTCACATCCCTTATACATGCATTTATGTTATTTTTCATTCAGAGAAGCATATATGTTAAACAGTTGGCATTAAAGATAAACTAAGTGTTTTACCTTGACTTTACCACGTACATTTCCAAGCAGATAGGATTTGTTGAAGGCTAAAGGTTGGTCGTGTTAGTTATAGAGTATAAAGCAATGCACTGTCTGTAGGCACCGGGTCTCCCTGTGACAGATGCTAACAGACTTAACGTGATGCAAGGCCGACAACCACTTAGTTATTCATCATGTTCATGTTTAAGTGTGGGTGCATCCGAGGTTGACCAATTGATCAGTCTGCCGATTAATTAGGTTGTTTTTTGCCATTTTTAAAATAATCAGCATCCACCAGGCCTGAGCATTTTAAGGCGATTAAAAGACAGGCATATCTGTTATCATAGTGATTTTACGCTCGACACTATGCACTTGTGTCAGTGTGCTTTTCGTGACAGGGGTGCCTTTTATGGCCGGGTGCTTTTTTTTGGCACAACCCTAAAGGAAGTAAACTGGAATACTGTGGTAATTTTACAGTTTAATAAATGTTTTTACTTTACAGTCTGTGGGTACTAATCAAAGTCACCACCTCAATAACATAATCACTGGTGGCCCGTGTAGTTTGTGCAGCAGGTTGTGTAATAACACAAAACTGATTTTTAAATGTTTTGTGTTTTATAGTGTTTCTAATAAATTTATTCTGAGCCTTATGCAGTTCCCAGTATTGATTATCCTGCACCCTACTGAAAGCAATGGCCCAAATATTTTAAATCACAGTTTTGTTTTACATCATATTGTGGACAAATATTAAAATTATATAATTTTGGACCAAACACTGAGGAACAAACAACTCAGCTTTATAAATCAACCAACAACTGTGCTGTTTTCTAAAAGTTTACCTTGCCAAATTAAAAAAAGAACAACAAATCAGTCAATCGCTAGTGTGCATACTTATACTGGTACTCTTGTGAGTCTTTGTTGGTATTAGAAATATTTAGCTAAAGACCTTTTTTCCAGTATGAGATCATTTTGCACATTTTGCAATAAAGAAGCAAATGAAGTTAAATCAGAAATTTGTATATTGGTAATTTTGTCATCTTTATGGATGCATGGTCATTTCTACATTCTACTTCAATGTTTATTGAATGTGTGCTTCATATCTGAGTATGTGTGTGTCCCTGCCAGCCTTTGACCGCCATGCCAGAATGCAGTCAGACGCCAAGACGTCAACGACCAGATTACCTGGCTGACTTCACCAGCGGCAGCAGCGCCGATAATTCTTGCTCCTCTTCAGATGAAGAGGAGGACGAGAGAAGAAAAGCAGGAGAAGGAAGACGTGGAGAGAAGAGAGGAGAGAAGAAAGTTTCCTACGACCTTGGCGAGAGCAAGGAAAAGAACTTGGCTGAGCGCTCAGGTAGGTGAAAGTGTTTGGGAAGTCTTTATTAGTAAGGCAGTGTGGGGTCTTGTTTCCTACAACAGTTCCTCTTTTTTATGCCGGCCTACCTTTCACAGGAGACTGGGAAAATCTGTAAGAATTTTTGAGGGAAATCAAAACTCCATGTAACTGAAAAAATATTGAGGAAGATTCAGGAAACTTCACATTGTGTAGTTCTGTCGTGTCCAAGAAAAACTGAAAGCCAATGCTTTTGCTTTGAGAATAAACATCTAGACCTAATGAATTTCAGGAGTAAATGTTGTGGACAGTTAAAGTTAAAGTAAACTATTTTGGCTGCAACAAGCACATATATGAGTGGGGGAAAGAGTACACAATTAAAAAAAAAGCTTCATGTCTCCCATTGTTAAATACAAGGATAAACTGAAACCATTTTGGAAGAACAGGTGAAACTCCACAAACATGTTTGAAAGGTCCCTTATATGTCTACAAAAACAGATTGCAGTTTGTGCCCACACAAGAGTGGCAAACTTTGTTTACTTTCAGACTGTAAAAGATTGAAATATAAATTCTCTCTAACAATACAAAAATACATGTGTTGCCATTTTAAACCTTTTATAAAAGTTAGGTTGTCTTTTACTCACTTAGCATTTTACAGAAACAGAAATTTCAAACAGGGTCGTTCAAACTTTGGCATGCCATTATATCTGAACACATTTCAGCACTTATTTACAACATTCTCTTTCAATTTAAAGTTTTACACAACAGGCTTTTTTTTAAAGAAATATTTTCTTTGCAAGCCTTTTAAACAAAATGCTCCACACTGTTTGACCTTATTTAGGTTCTACCAAGGTTTTACATCTTTGAAGCATCTTTTACTTACTAAACACATTCAAACTGATATCCTTAATAACCACATTTTGCTCATTTGATGCATTGCAATGTTGGACATCAAACTGCCAATCTTTAGATTAGAAGACAACCACTGTACCTCTGAGCCAAGCACAGCCATTCCAGTCAAACCACACTTTATGTCTTTTTCTAATTACTGTGTATTGTCATAAACTAACTTGTCATTTAACATAGTAAATGAAACATAGATGTCCAGTCCTGGGAAGATTAACAGTTGTCTTGAATGTTTTCTGCTTGTAAATAATCTTTTTCACTCTATAAACTCCTGATTGTTCCTTCCTAGAGTGATGGGCAGAAACACTTGCTTCACTATGATCATTGCTTTGTTTTGTTGCTCTTGACTTGTTGTCAGACCAACAAAACGTCTGCATTTTTCAAGGTGCCTTAATTTCTTCATGATTAATTAATTCTGGTTTGGACCAAGTGATTTTATTATTATTTCTTGATACATAAAATCTTGGAATTGAATGAGGAATTCTTTCTTTTTTCACCTTGGCTCAAGCTCTTCAGCAGTCTTTTAATAATGTGCTTAACTGATTAGATAAAGGGTATAATTTCCATGGGCTTTAATTTTAGTTTAGCAAAATAATTATAGCACTTGTTTCTTTAGAATATTGATCTTTGTTGCCGAGTTTGTAGGTAAAATAATGTTTGTGCACCACACTTGTGGAGTTCAGTTTACAGAAAATGCTGAAGCTTTAAAAAGCACTTGAGGAAAGGAGTTTCTGAACACTGCAGTTCTGTTGAATAGAAGGTGAAGGTAGAACCACAGTAATGAATAGAAACTGAAATTTGATTGAAAAAGCAGAAAGACTTTTTTGTTGGCTACCTTGAAAATACCTTGGAGGTTTATGTTGAAAAATCCTGTTTTGTAGTGAGAGTGATAAGCCTCCCTTCGATTCACATAAGTTGCATGCATCAACTCACTTTAAGCTGTCACAAGCAAGAAAGAGAGGACCTTTCGAAGTAGTCTACCTACTGACCTTGGATAAGAAATTCTCTGGTTGCACTTTGGGTTGAAGTTTATTGCTCACTAGAGATGCATTAGCTTATTCCATTTGCCACCAAATAAGGGAAAAGACAAACTTTCTGTCAAAGTATCTTTTTGCGTGTTTGTATGCATGTGTGTGCTGAGTGAGACGGCAACCTTGCCAAGTCCTTCTGTATACCAAGCCACCAAAGGACTGCTACAACTAAGCCCTGTAATGCTCACATTTGGCAATGGTTAAACCTTGGAAGATTCAGCAGCCACACACACACAAACGCACACATACTTGTACTTGTACACTTGCTTGATGTTGGACACACACTAATACACTGGCCTGCAGACAAGCTGGAACAGAGTCAAGGGTGACAGAGAGTGTCACTATGTGTTTTCTACTTCATTTTCCATGTCCTTGCATCTGTTTGTCTAATTTGCCTGAGACAGAGAGCGCCTCTTTAATCTGCCCCTGAACCAGACACAAAGCAGACTACAGTTTTGTTTATGGTTTTGACTACACATGCTGCGGTCACTAATAACACAACATTTGACCACAGGGCCAGTGGGCTACAGTGCAGCTATGGGAGTTTTAATGCCACACTTCATCCTGCAACCCAGGTGCTGCATGAAGCATAGCAGAGTGTGTGATAGGAACACTGGGAAAGATTCAGGAATGAAAAAGTCATGTTCCTGAGCTGTAACGCACTTTTTTTCCTGTTGTCTTGTGTTTCTCTACAGGTCGGATGCACTGGAAACCTCCGATCAAGTCACTCAAAACCAACACCGCTCCGTCTGTGTCGCCTACGCTCTCTGGTCCAATCAGACGCTCCATTTCATGCCCTCGCTCTATCGCTTCCCTTTCGTCACCCAGTGAAGTGCGGGCATTGTCCACCAGGCCTTCTCCTTCAGTTTCCTTGGCAACGCCCCTTACAAGACCGAGCTCAGCTACACTTCGCTCTCATTCGCTGAGCCGCAGTAGCTCCGCCCATCGAGTACCTCACAGCAGCAGCCTAGGAACAATCCACTCTAATATAGTAGGTTTCTCAAAACACAAGTTGAGTTATACTTCCTTAAAATGTCAAAATACATGTATGTCTAATGATATGTCAAGCATTTAAACCTATAATAATCATGCTTTCATGATGCTACATTTACCAGTTTTCTTGTGATACACTACTCCAAACTGGTTTAACAAAACAATCAGGAATCACCTTCTATTTTCAGAGAGACACATCTCCTTGTATGTAATTAGAGGCTTTATATGTAACTCCATGTTGCCATGTATGTTTTAGCATACATGGCATAACCTGGTTTAATGTGATTCTTTTTAGCAGATATGTCAAAACTCTACAAGATACTGTAGTTCATAACAATAATATTTTATTATGTGGCCATCTGTTGCTTTCCACCTACCTCCTCTAGTTGCATTTTTTCTTCACAAGTATGCTGGTAAAAACTGCAAAGCAATGAATAAAATAAGAAGAAGCAGAATTAACAACTGTCACTGAGAACAGAACAAATGAAAAGTCATTTATTCTGAACATTTGTTGGCTTGATAGTATCTGGTAATTGAATGCTGGAAGAAGTCTAAAACATATATGAAATGACATTTTAGTATTGTTTCATACTTTGACTCTCATTTGCCTTTTTTTTAGGGTGACCCACTGATAAATCTAAGAAGTAAAGAGCAGGAAGCCGAACTGGTGCGTCAGACTCTGTCAGCACTCACCTCCATGCGGATCAGGTTTCCTGGGAAAACTGAAGAGGAGGCTGAGGCTGTGCTGGATGAGGTGAGCACAGGATTTTTGCTGACTTTTGCCACACAGGTCTCAGTACAAGTTTTAAGTCCTGCCCCTCTACGTAAATGAACAGGACTGGCCATATTTAACACACAACAAAAAAAACGCCTCAGATTTTTTTTTTTAGTTGTTTAATCTTGTTAATTCATATACTTCTAACTTTGCTGCTGTATGTTCAAATATTCATTTTCTAATATGTTTAACTGTAGTTTGTTATTTTATGCTTAAAAGAGAAGTTATGTGATTGTGTGCAGGAGAGTAGGTGAGACTTAAAACTCCACATCCCTAATGAGCACATTCTGGTCCCAAAAATACAACATGGGAGCTGCCATAAATTGGGTCCTGTTGGCTTAAATTCCCAACATGAGAAGTCAGGGGCATTTGGTCTTGTATTATAATACATGTTAATGGGCCTAACTCAAAGTGACCTTGTCACCTCTTTTCACAATAGTTTGTCTGCTTGGGCTTGACTTTAGGCTCTTTCACAAAACAGTTCTATGAAATGGCTGCAAAGACCAGTCTGTCTTTGTTCTGCCTCTGGTTGTTCATAAATCACAGATGGAGCCAGCCACGTCTCGCACAGATGTAAGCTTTCAGAAGTGAAGTGAGCATCGTGGAACCAAAAGAGGCATTTAGCAGAATGCAGCTCCGTTGATTTGGAGCACAACACTTTAAATCTGTGATGGATGTCTCCCTTACACTGTTTTCAAAACATGACGAATTACCTCAGTTTAGTGATTCTCTTTGTGGTTAGATGATTTTTTAATTAAATACAAAGTGCTCATACAGCTATTGCTATTGACAAAAATTATATGTAATTAATGTTAACTGGAAATGCGGTACTGTAAACAAATGTAGCTAATGTCTGCAGTGTTGATTGTGTGCGTAAGGCTATATAAAAATAATGTATTCTAAGTGTACTACACACACCTAGTTTATAGAGTTATAGAGTAAAACAAGACAGAAAAAGTCTAGATGTATGTGAATTACTTTTAAATAAAAAAGAACTATTTTAGGCTACCTAAAAACAAAGCAGAAGCTCCCCTTGAATTCATGACAGAAGTCATACATTTACAAAAAAAGCACTGTAGAAGCATCTTTCTACACTTATTCTGCCCTTTGTTATAGCCACTGGTGTCCTCAATAGTGTCTGTTTTTCAGTGCCACATTTTCATAGTGCAGAATGGGCAGAAACCAGCCAGATGATCTTCCCAAGGATAAGTGACAAAAACACCATCAGGACTTTCAATGGACAAAATTTGTTCTCAGAAGGATACATGTGAAATGCACCCAAAGGAGTAAACCAGAAGCTGGGTCAATTATTCTTCTTTGTCACATTCAGGCTGAAGTCCAAGGTCTTTCTCGCTTGACCATTTTTTGAAATCAAAAAGAGTAGATGTAGCAGTGTCTCTCTGATAGCATCGAGACAGACAGCACAGTGACACTGTGAAGTGGACAAGTCAGTAAGTTTCTAATGGTTTATTGAAAGCAAAGGACAGAGTTTAGATTCTTTTCTTAAGTTTCTGTTTCAGGTAAATTAACACAAAACAATGTATTGCACACAATATAACAGCTAATTTGCAGAGGATGTTAGGTACTGTGCAAAAGTTTTTGCATTGTGGCAAAATACAGTGTCCGAGATACCAGAACATTAGGAACAGTTCATGAATGAGCATAACATCTGGGCGTGTCAGGGCTGAGAAAGACCATTACCTCAACACCTGTACTGGTAACAAACACAGCTGAGCAAATGCACCTGTGCTGTTGACTCATTGCCTCAGGAGACGAGCATTCACTTGGCACAAAAACAATCTTTAGCATTTTTTGCTGTGATTTAAAGTTAAGGTGTAATTGGACTAATGATGTGTTTGTATCCGAGTAATTGCCTCCCTTATCTCCCACTCAAAAATCTCCATCTTTTGTTACTCTTAGATCTTTGAAAGATGAAATGTTATGTCTTAATTGACAGTAATTTGTGTACATGTAAAACACAATATGACAAATGAGTATGCAGCTTAGCAGGTACAATAAAAAGACTGAGTGATCAGTGATGTTCAGCAGTAAAAGATTTCACACCTTGTTCTGAATTTTCTTCATGAGATGTTTTTGAAATATGAACTCAGTACCTAACTACGGTATATTTGAATTATGGAGTATACTTGTAAGGTCATAAATTAGGGTTTAAACGGTCACAGTATAGGAGACTATTCTTCTTTTTGGAGGCAGAATATGTTCCCATAATGCAAATTAATAAAACCCCGGCAAGTAGTTATGGTTAGGAGATAACTACAGGAAAGCCAAATAGGTTATATCTTTTTAAGTAACTGAAATCCAACTGTGTGTGTGTTTTGGTGTGTGAGTATACACAGTATACTCAGAATCAGAGTGAGAGCCCTGTTTGCAGGGGATCTAGCACCAAATGTGTCACTTATGTGCACCAGCGGAGAAGTGCAAGCTAAGTCAACACAACAACAACAACAGTGCCTGTAGGTGCACAGTAATCCTGGTACTAGAAGCAAGTGCATGAGGATATCTTGCACAGCTGTTAAGCATAACCAACATTATTCAAAGGATTTTTTTTTCTAAATCCCTCACACAGAATTTCTTTCCTAAGATTTTTCCATTTTACCCAGTTATACTCGCAGTTAAATTCACCAGTGAATAAGAGACCAACATTTTATGCTGGTTTTATATTTGAAATTATTAAGCTTTATCCATTACACTAGAAGTTATTACAAAGCAATGCTTTAAATGCTTAGCTTTGATTAGTGTATGGACAAACAACACTTTGTGTGCTGACAACAAAATAACAAGGTAGTGTGCGATGTGCAGCAGTAAACAGTCTCTCACCTTGTACCTTCCTGTGTTCCCCAGTTTGAAGTGGCAAATAGTGTGCAAGCATTGCAGCTCTTTGTGTGTAATGGTCCTGTCACGAGTGAACATGGAACATAGCGCTGTAATAAGGACCGTTATGGGAAAGCCTCAGAACAATTAGATGAACAGGGACACTAACCAGCAATAATACAAAGTCCTTATGAGGATGCAATGTGATAGTAGGTTTACTATAATGAGTGTGTGAAAAAGATCAAGGAATTTCTCTTCTATTTTTGAGTGTTTAATAACTTTAAACTTTTAAAAAGTCAACTATTCTCTTTGACAGTGATAAGTTGCACAAGAGTATTATATTGAGTTTAGTGAATGTCTAAAAATATATAACCAATCATGATTAAAGATGCATTTATTTTGCCCTGTAAGTCTCTTTTAGTGTTTGTAATATAATTATTATCTATTTGTATGCTTTATATAACAAAATCCAGAGTACTGCAGGCAAAACTGGTAAAAAATTGACAATAACTGTCAATGTTATGTAGTGGTCTGTATTAACAGGTTTTCTACGTGTTCATACCAGCATTATATATTTTTTTAAAATGTCAATATTCACTACACAGATCCTTGACAACTGGAAATACCACAAACCAAAGGTTGCATCTTACTGGCTGGTAAAGCTGGACTCAACCAAACAGCGAAAGGTACGATTTTTAGAAGAATTCAAACTGCGATGACTAACTACAGCTTGGCAAGTCTTTGTTTGGGGTTTGTGTGTCAATTTCTGCCTCTGCATTTATTTAAAACACTACAAAACATTAAAATTTGTTTTTTTGTACGTTTGTTTTATTTAAATGGGATAAACGTTTATATGGGTTTTTATGGCATTTACTAACTAAAAATAAAGGTATTCTCATGAATAGTAATCCATCAAATCTGACCATCTTAAAATTATACAAGTATATAAGAGCATGAGTTGCAATTATGCAAATTAATTAAATTAGGACTTCAAGGATGAGTTTTAAATTTGGTGTTATTTATTGTAGTCTCTTCAAATGTGATTCTGAATATAAGTTTGCTTTCTAACAACTCTAGTAAATCATTATTTATGAGAAATTGAAGATAATTTTGACAAATAATTTTTTCAAGTTTACCATTGGCAGATGAGACAAAAAAGTTCATTTTAAACCTTTTCTCAGACACAATTCTTTGAGATAATGCTTCATTTTTTTAGTGTTGTGTCTAAAAGTGTTAAAAATGAGGCACATTCGTCTTTTGATGCCTGTGTAAATGGCCTGCCTCTGCCTTTTGCTGTCACAGGTTCTATACTGTCACCCTGCACAGAATGGACGTTGTTAAAATCGGCGAATGTGACAAAATGTCACCACTCCTACCTATTTCTTTGAAAGCTTTTGAACAACTTTTAAAACACAAAAAATAATCCCCAAATCTAACTTGAGAGAAAAAGAGGAAAAAAGACCCTAAAAAACATGACAAGCATGAAGATCATTACTGTGTCAGACCATGAGAGGCAGAAACACCAAAAAAAGATGTAAACAAAACAGAAGAGGGGACAAGACGTGAAATGGCATGCAGTAGGCGTGTCAGTAATGATGTGATCTCTCAGCCGCTGCTTTCTGCACTACTGTGCTCAGCTGTGCGGTGGGCTGTGGTGGTGTGAGCTCATGTTTATTTGGAGTGAAGCAGCCTAATGAGCAGCAGGCAGAGGTCAGGAACGTAGCACCCACCGCTCCGCCGTCTGATTACCATACCAAAACATATCTGTGTGTGTTTACTCATCTATCAGTTTGTCTTAGTGTGCATGCATGCCTCGCTCATCTTGTGTTGCTGTAGGGAAATCTCACTTTTCGCATTGCAAACACACACACACGGATGCTCAGACGGATGGGCACTTCAGTAATGAGGAGCAAGGAATCAAAGTCAAAAGAGCCACAGCGCTGCACTGAGCGGGAATGAAAAGAGGAAGAAAAGGGGAGGAAGAGAAGGCTGTGAGGTGGGGAGGGATGGGAAAAGGAAGAGGGAGAAGATGGAAGGTTTGGCGCAGGTGTCTGTAGACCGCCCGGGAACTTCTGACACCTTATCTCCAAGACTGACACTGGTGCAGCAATTAGTCCTCTCCGAGGCTCTCCACTGTCTGCCCCGATAGTTTCCGTCCTGCCTATAGCACAGCCTCACACAACCACACACACACAAATGAGATGTGAGCTTTACATCTCTGCACAGAGACTTGTGTAAGTGCACAGCCAAAACTGCTCAAATACTTGTTTGTCAAAAATCTGAATGAAGTCATTTTCACTTTTTCGGCTAAATCCTGTTGCATTCTTGATTGTGCATTTTTGTCTAGATTTATTCATAAATGCAAGCTTGCTCTTTGTTTGTGAGTAAGCATGGTTACTATTGTGATTACTAATTTATGGGGGGGAAAAAAAGAGGAAAAAATTATAGTTGGAACAAATGCCAAAATCTGCATATGAATAAGCAGCAATCTTATTTTTCTGCATTGGAACATGTAATTTGGTCATTAACACATACTTGGTTTATCTTTTTTCCTCATCTCACTATCATTTTTCTCTCAGGTGTTGGATATTGTACGAACCAATGTCCGCTCGGCACTACAGCGGATTTGGAGGGAACCAGATGTAGAAAGCCTCCACCTCTATCGGCTTTTTCATCGTGTCTTCAATCGACTTCTCTGGAGTCATGGACAGGGCCTGTGGAACTGCTTCTCGAACACTGGGTAGGCTGGTCTGAGCAAGACTTTATCTGTATTATTGCCCAATTATCTAATGATCAAATTTGAAGCATGCTTTTGATAACTATGTTGAACATCCACTATGTGGTGTAATCTGCATATTTTTGTCAGTTAGTGGCAATCAACGTTATGCCTGGCCATACAACAGTAGTAGTGACTATCTAGAAAACAAACTAAAAAAATATATATACAAACAAAACTAGTCAATTTGGCTGTATATGACAGATAAATGGAGAAAGGACTTTAGCTAGGTTGTAACTTTTTTCACGACAGTGAAAGTTTTTTCACCAGAAGCTAAAGTAGTTGTTAGTTTGTGTGATTAGTTGTGAGAAAGTTGATATCTTGCATTACAGCAGCATTACAATGGGGATGGGCACATAATCAAATCTGCTAGTTACAGCAAATAAATTAGGCTAATTTTGTTAGCTTATTCCAATAAAAACAACTGTAATATTCTTAATACCAGTGGAATTTTCAGTAACAACTTGAACCAAGCTCAACAAAAAGCCCAAATGCACACACACACACACACCCACACACCACACACACATTAACAAATTGCTCTGAATGTCACAAAAAATGAATGGAATCTAATTTCGTTGAATCAACACAAACAAGTGATCACACTGCAGGCCAATTACCACTTTATTCATTGCATAATATCACTCTTCCATCTCTATAACTAGAGGCTCATGTAGCACGCAATTTCTCCATGCCCGCAAGCCCTCTGTTCATCAATATACTAGTTTTAGTGACAGCAGGGACAATTTGCCATTTTCATTCAGTGTGACTGCAGAAGAAATGCTGTCTGAAAGATAGAGAGTGAGTGACAGATCGAGCAGACCTCGTTGCACTTTTCCTTAAATCGCGGCTGTTAATCAGGGCTTATTCACAGGTGAGAGCAAGAGGAGAGGGGAGAGGGGAATGAAAGTGGGGCGGAGGTGAATGGAGGCCTCTTCAGTTCAGGCTGTTATTTGATACTCTGAAATTTTTATTGTGGTGTCTTTTTTTATTTATTTTCCTACATTTTGAAGTGACAAAGTGACTCCCCACAACCTGAATCACTGCACTTATATCTCATTTGATGAAGACACATCAAAACACACAAAACTGTACTGTTTCCCACAAGTGGTACACTCATCAGGGTTTTTAAAGCACATGCAATTTTGCATCTCTCTGTCTCTCTCAAACTGGAGTCCAGTCATTTATTTTACACATAAGCGTTTTCAATTAGGCCCTCACATGTACAATACTGATACTGATACTTAGGCAGCTGCTGTGCTGGTTGCTTTTCATCTCCTCTGAGATAAAGGTGTGACCTTCTCACATCTCCTCCTCTTTTTATTCTTTACAGTTCAGTTGTTCATTGCCGTGTTTCCCCTGACACAGAGGGCTCAGAGGGGGTAACCTGACTCACTACCCGCAACTCTCCATTCTTCTCCCTTACATCCTTCTGAGTCCTAATTGAGGGCAAGTGCAGAAGAGACTGAGCAGGTGACAGAGATGAAGTGACTGACAAGCAGGGGGAGAGAAAATGACAAACTGTCTCACAGAGAGAAAGTAGGGAGGGTTTGAAAATAAGATACTGTAAGAATTGCCAAAGATTGGGTGAAGGGATATTGGCCTGTCAGGATTAGCCAAGCCAGGCTACCCACAGTCGGCTGCACCCCCATTTAGTCTTTGTCTGATCACAGCATGCCCTGGATGAAACAGCTAGCTCGCTAGGCTATCATCTGGCCCCTCCCTACAACAGATCATGGCCCCAACATGGATGAACCCAACAGGGGCCCCATATCACGCAGAGGCAGTTGAGGCGGTTACAGCTTGAAAAGCAAACTCCAAATCCGGGGTGAAGACCCCCCTCCCCTCACTCCTCTCTGTCTCTTGTTTGATATTTTATCTAAGGGACTTAACAACAATCAAACAGCCCAGCAGCTATTGTGGGCAATGAATTCAACAGGCTTTAAAAAAAGACTTAGGAGGAGGAGAATGGAAACAGGCAGTTTTGAACCTTTACAGAGGAAGCACGTCCTACCTCCCAAGGAGGAGAAGACATCAAAAGTACCCCCTGGGGTTGTCTGTCTCAGTTGTTGAGGCTCTCTCAGTCAGGGGTATGTCTGGGATTGTTAAGAGGGTTAACTGTACTTGGATTTGTTTTATCCTTCCTCTGTGTGTCTTCCTCTTTGTCTGTCCAATTGAGGATGTGTGCAAATGAATTTTCCATATAGTGAAAAGGCTCACATGTTAATTTGTGTGGTCATAATGCAAACACCATCAGTTTACAATTGTGAGTTCCTGGTGCTATCTATAACCTGTATCTCAACTTGACTCCTGTTGTCCAGTTCATCATGGGAGACTATCTTCAGCAAGAGCAGCGAGGTGGTGTCGCCCCAAGAGCTACAGTGCTGCCGCCGGCTGGTCCAGTTGTGCCGAGACTGCCTGCTGGTTGTTTACAAGTTTGTCTCAGAGTCCCGTGGCTCTTTGACCGGACTCAGCCCCGAATGGGATGACACCAGGTGAGACGGACCTCCAAGCTTTTGATATGTCTCTACTGAGAACTTTAAAAAAATGCTTCTTCTAATATTTCCGCTGCAAAAGAACAGAGCTGGAGAAGATTCAAGAACACATTTCTAGGGTCTGTCAGCTCTCCTATTGGAGCTGCACTTTGTCAGTGCTTTTTGTTGTGTTGAGCTGAAGCTCTGCAAAGAGTGTTAGCCTTCAGTAAATCTCCTAAAAGAAATTTTGAACCAACATCTTATTCTCTAGCTAACAGATCATTTTGTTGTTGGAAACAGAATATTACATTGTAACACATCTATAAAACCAATTGATTTATACTGAACATACCAATCAGCCACAATAATCATTGACAGATGGTGTAAAAATCATTGATCAGCCTATAACAATCACTATACTGTTGGAAAAGATTGGGCTTTGACAAAGTTCCACCCTGTAATGCAGAAGTTTAAACAGTTTAAAAAGTTTAAACAGCCCAGGGCACAACGAAAGATTGTGTGCTTGGTTCCAAACTGGGCCTACACAATATTACCCAGGTGGTTCTAACATTGTGGCTAATTGGTGTATCGCCATAAAACCAAATAAAAAGAAATATACCCAACACAGGGACAATAAACGAAGCCTACTGTGGTGCTAAACATATGTAAAGATAGCAGTGAACATCCTTGATAAATATTTATTTATGGTGTTTTCATCTGATATTTAGGTCAAAGTAAAAAGGTAATTAAAACAGTCTAAACCCCAAAAGTGCCAAGTAAATAAATTCCCTTTAGAAAGCACTGACAAACACATTGCTATGATACAACTATCATCATTAAACCTCTTTCAGGAAAAATTTCCTCTTTCCCCTCTATGGAGCCTTGGAGCCATCATCTTCCTAATGCAAGCGTGATAAAACAAACAAGCAAAAATCAGCCTCATTCTATTTTTAACACCAAACCCCACAGGGGACAGCCGCTCAGGTTTGGAATGAGTGAACTTTTAAATCACACATGCTTTGGGCTGCCAGACAGGGTGGGAGCTGGGTTGGGAGTGGGAGAGAGGGAGAGTATGCTGTTAACAGGAAATAATGGCCCACAGATTAGCACTCAGGTTAGCCTGGGGCCCCTCGAGGCCTTCTTAATTCAATTAGAGCCCAGATGAGTCTGAGCAGCAAATGACCTTACGAGAGAGAGCTCCTTTTTTTTTTTTCCCGGGGCCTCGCTTTACATGATTCATAACTCTTGTGCATATTTTAACAGGCTATCACTTTGCTCCTACTGTATAAAGACCTGAGTTGTTAAAAAGTATTTGGGCTTTGTGTATAATCAAAGAACTTTTTAGTTTTTTTATTGTTAGTATAGTTAGTATTGGTACTTTTATCTTCAGAATATTTTAAAGAATAATAATTGTAAATAAAATATGTAATGTAAAGATTTCAGCAGTTATTCATGCACAGAACCACATGTTTGCAGATGATATTCTTTAGTGTAGCTTTAAGCTTGCACCTGTCTGTCTCTCTTTATTTCTTCTGTGTCTATATATCTCTGTGTAAAAAAAAAAAAAGCTTTCCATTTGCTGCTGGATCAACATCTACTCATGGCTCCACACCTGCTGCTGTCGCTGCTGCTTCTTCCTCCTCCTCTTCCTCCGTCTCTTCGCCCCTCAACGCAGGTCTCTGCTTGGTTTAGTTGCCCCATTCTTGAGCAATGCTCACTGCTTTTTTTCTGCTGCCACCACCTCACATATGTAATGATGGTCTGATTCAATTTGTTTGAAGATGATTGCTTTGGCTGCAGAACCAACAATCTGATATGGCCTCCTTCTCTTTTGCTTTTTATCTTTTAAAATTACAAAGGAATTTATTAACATAGCATGATTGTGTGTTTTAGTAGCTTAGATTACTTGCTGACTAAAACTGAAAACAGTCTTTTTGTAATTCAAAATAGAAGAGAAGGAAGCACATTCAGACTGTTTGGCGCACCTTTGGGTCCATGCTGCAAACATTCAGCCAGCTTGCACAAACTGCCTTTGTGTCTGTCACACTCCTTAATCAAGAACACCGTACTGTACGCTGAGTACATTTTTTGTTCAAGTGGCCTCAGTGGGAACTGAGCGCCTCGCCTGCGCCACATCAGTGCCACAACCAACCTGAGCACCACTCTCTTTTTGTCACTAGAAGACAGAAAAAAAGGTTTGGTTGACATCATGTGGCTTGCAGTTCCACAACAAGTGGCTCACATCTCTTCATCAGGCATGCAAAGGGCCGGCACAAGCCAATTCAGATAGCTGAGAAGCAATTAGGATTTTCTCATTGCTGCATATGCTTAACATGAATTGATAAATTATGTGTGTGTGTGAATGTGTGTGTGTGAGAGAGAGCGAGAGTGTGTGGGTGTGCATGCTCATGTTCCTGTGCTGTGGCAACAGTGATCCCTCTCTCAAGACACTTCAGATGACTTCAGACTGTTGCATCAGTAAAGAGACAAGCAATATATAAAGAAACTTATTCATATAAGCAGTGTTTCAAAAGTTGCTGAGAATGTGAACTTATCCATTAATGGAAATATGTGACAATACATGAAAGGCTGTTAGATGTATAGTTTGCAGAAAATGAAAAGAACACAGGGGTATTTCATTTCTATATGAATGTCCTTAGGTTTACCAGTTCAATACATGATCATACACAAAAAGCATCAGTTTGCATAAGAAAGAAGCCACAGCAAAAAAAGTGAATTAATTTCCATTGATTCTATGTAAAAATGACAACTTTTAGTTTATAGCTTTGTGCAAACGAATGATTCTAGTCTCCAAAGTACTAAGACAGAAGCACTGCTAAAAGAAAACATGGCTCATTTATGGAGGTGGGTACAAATATGTCTGCTGCTTATTAACATACAGTTTATGGATTTCTTTTATAATGCTGCTGCCTAAACAAGTTGGGAATTTTTAAAATAATTTTGTAATAAAAATTTGTTCAGTTGTAGTTTGCCATGTGTACAGTTATAACAACTCCCCTCAGTTTCAATACAATGAGGGAGGGGTCGCTATCAGTCCCACCCTCAAATCACATCACTGAAAACAATGATCCAGTAAGGTATGCAGGTTGTTTGAGTGACATCTTACTGGCTGCTGCTTCATATCCTAAAGGAAATCTGTTTGTATATTAGTTACAGTGATTGAATAATTAAACAGGTTTAACAGTAAATTCAATTTTTTCACTAAACTTTTCTCCTTTTTTTTCTACAAAATGTTGGACATTGCTAAAAATTTATTTTATGCTCAAAGCCTGCTGTTATAAAAGTTTTTTTTATTTGGCTGGTGCACTTTTATGTTTTGAGTTGGGTAGAAAAGATGAAAAGGTTAAGGACATATAATCTGGTTCATAAAAGAGATGCTCTGCAATTTCTTTTTAGTTTGATTTTATTTGTACAAACACCTCTGTATAGTAACGTGGGACTCTTTATTTTATTCTGTGATAGAGAGAGAAGGCCCTGACACTTGGCAAATTTTCAAACAAACCAGAAATGAGAAAAACATGTATTCTTTCTAATAGAGGTCTATAGTATAGTTACAAAAACTGAAAATCAAAAATGTCCTAAGAAACTACAAATGCTGCATCTCTACTGGCAGCTAAACAAGTTTGATGTTTTAAAAACAGCAGTGCACAAACCAATGGATGACGTCCATCTTTAATTGTCATTTTATAGCAGACTCCTGTAGTGTAACCACCTAAATGTTTTCACCCATTTTAAAAAAAATAGGTAACTTGTATTTGGTTTATTTAAAATCAGCAAACCCTCATTGGTTATACACATATGCAGCACTTAGCACACACAGTAGGTCTCATTTTTTGCAGCTTTCAGCACAGGTCAGAGTTTGTTAACTGGGGTCCACGGGGTTTCCGTTGTTGAGCACACCTGCCTGCTCCTGTTCAAACAGCCTTCCTGTGTGGAGAGCTCTGATCAAGTGTGTCAAAAGCCTCCTGGGTTGGAGGACACTCATTGGGGTTGTGTGGGCTGATGAGAGGAAGTGGCCAAATAACCTCACTAATGATTTTCTTGTTAAGCCTGGAATTACTGCCAATACCTAAAGACAATTTTCTCATGATGACCAAAGTTTCAGATTCTATTAACTTTTAAAGTGTGACGGTAATTAGAATTAATTGGGGTGTTTAGCTCAGTGTGGGCTGAAGATAACCTTCAAGCTTCTTTATTCCTCTTGGTTTATGATTGCATCAGCTATCGTAGCAGTCTCCCTCTGCATCCTTAGTCATGGTATTTTGTTTCGTCTGGCCTCGTCTTAATGCATCATGGCACTTGCATCTCAATGGAGGACTTCAGATTGGCTTGTCAGGAGAAACAGTAGTTGATAGCAGCTTTGCATGTATAGATTCGTAGACTGGTATCTGTATCCGCTGATGGATTCAACTCGAGCACAAGTGCGTGAACATGCCTCCCACTGGCACTTTCAAGCATGCGTATAGTTGCCAAGGCCCTCTCCGTGATCAAAAGGAGGACGGACCTGGAAGATACCGAATGAGGGTCCAATTAAATATAGCCTGCAGAGACAGCAGCCGCATGGACATGCGAGGCAACCCCCCATCCCTCCCAACGCCTTCCTCATAGTTCACTACCACCAGAGTGATTCTTTATATGAGCTGAATATTCTCAAAGTGAATAGCAGAGGAGCTCATAGAACACACACTCGGCCCCACGTGAATGTTCAAAATTTAATTTTCTTTCTTTCCTTGTTTCTTTCTTTCACTCCTTCCCTCCTCCCTTACTTTCTCCACCCCTATTTTTGTGCCTTAGCTTGAGGTTTCCAACTTTGGAAATAGAGTTGTGATAGAAATACAATCCCTACAGACGTGAGTGAATCTCATAGAAGAGAGAGAGAAAAATATACAGCGCTGAGAGTAGGGAAAATAAACACAGAAAACAAGTCAGGAATCAATCCAAGGGTGACATTTAAATCTTGGTATGAAATCATTTAATGCACTATGAAACTGCACTCTGAGCTACATAATGGACAGATGTGTGAAAGGCAAAGCTTTCCCACCTCTCTGGGGTTTGAGTGGAGAACTTTTAAGAACAAATGTCACACTGAGCCATTGTTCACCTAGTCTGGGCTCAGATGAAGACTATGTGCTTGAGGGATACATACAACCCACTTGAAGCAGTTTCAAGGACACTCTCATTGGACTAAATCAATTTAATATGAATCTCTTCTAACTCTCCTGGGTTTGAGGCCGTGTTGAAACGGATGCCCTCAGCGACATGTATTTTTTTCTTTTTTCCTTTCCAGTCGACTTCAGGAGAAGCTGCTCGGCTAATTTGTCCACGAGCTATCTCACAAGGAGCGAGAGCTGTCAGAGAAAAATGTGCTATCACTACACAAGCTTTTAAAGAAGATATTATTCCTTTTCTCTAATCCTCAGCCCCAGTGGGTCCTTTTTGATTAGACTGTCACATCTAAAACACTTCCACAGGGACTACTTCTTATGACCATTGTGCTTGTTTAACTAAACGAGCATTAGATGTATATTTTATTAAATAAAGATCCTTGCTGAAGATGTAAAAAATAGGGTCACTGAATGTATAATTTAACGTTTTAAGTCTTCTGGAAAAGCCCATAATTGTAGGTCATTGCTCAAACTGATCAGTGTGGAAGAATTTTAAACTCCCCATCTCATGTCTCCTAAACATCGCCCTAACGTTTTGCTTAAGCTTCAGTTAACCCTGAACAGGATCTGATCATCTCATCTGACATTGCTCTGACAACCGTATCTGACTCATTTCTAGTAACTAAGGAATACTGGAGCAGGGTTGAGCTCCTCCTCGACTCTATCTCAACCTGACACTGGTCTCATTCTCAGGTACTGGAACGCTGTTAGCAGGAGCTGCCTCACTGCTCTGTCTCGGTGGAAGGTGTCATAGAAAAGTCTTAGAAAGGTACTGACGTCTATGCCTCGGAATGATAGGTGAGGATTTTTTGTTCATGATACTAGAAATTTAAGGGTCAAAGTAGAAAAGCCAAACTGGCCTGAAAAGCAGTATGAGGGTCACAATTTTATTAGTTACAGCACACATTTATTCTGTATAACTTTTTTAACAGGGTAGTAGGTAAGAACACTCTCTGTATTTTGAATGAACATTACACGATAAAAGCTGCAATGATTCATTAATTAGTTTATTAAATGAATTATTTTAACTCATTAAACCCCCAAATTCAGCTTTCATCTTAAAGTTGCTTGAAGATTATATGTTTTTGACATATATTATAAAAATATGATACATGTTGATCTGTTCCAAACTAAAACTGGCATTTCTATAGACAAAACAGGTTTGCTGATTGTGTCACTGCTTGTTTCCTGCCCTACACAAAATACTTCTGATCAAACCCTTTAAGTTTTGTTTTTTTTCCCCCTTTTTTTCTGCTTTCAAGGCTAAGGGGTGTTATAATATCTTGACACCACCAGGTCATTATTAAAATTGAGCTGTGCAAATGAAGAAGGCCATAAATGGTAGAGTCAATATATGAAAAGTGGGTTATATGCTGTCTCTATGCAGACTAAAGCAGCCCGACCTCTAAATTGTGACCTTTGCAGGACTAATCCTCTCATTATGTTCATCCTTTCCCCTAATCCCTCCATCCCTCACTTGTGCCCGTCTGTCCAGGTACCTGCTGCCAGTGACCTCCCAGTTCATCTTGAAGTGGCCTTCATCCAGCTTTGGCCGTCTCTCCTCGGCCGTGCCACGCTCCCGCAGCCTTTTTGCCGCCAGGATGGACCACTTCTGAGGTCACCGTGGCAAGCCTGGCTCCTGAAACCTTGCCTTTTGACCTCAACGCCCCCATCACCTCTGTCATGACTCCCACCCAGCCAAACTCAGATTTTAGTAATCCCAGTATGGACTTGATGCAGCTTTGGACTCTGACTGGGGCCTCGACCTTGCCCATTCGTCTTGTCGAAGATCAACAAAGAGATGTTGGAGGATTTGGGGTTACTGAAGGGTGTTATTAAGTTTAGGTTAGTTGACCCTGCTCAGACCAGCACACCAACCAAATCCTTCATCCCTCCCATCAGCACCAGTAACATCAGAGGGTGGAGTCACCTCTCTGTTGTCATTGCAATTATTGTTTCATAATTTATTGTACAGTTACAATCATGGTACTGTAAAGAAAAATAATTAACATTTACTAAACAATGCAAAGGTTATTTATTTATGTATTTATTTATTTTGTAATGTATTTCATGAATGCAATGATGAAGAATGCAGATTGGGAGTTTTAATGCATTTGAACATGTGGATGTAAAAAGCTTATTTTTGCTGGCTGTAATCGGTAATTTTATTCCTGTTATCAGGTTTTAATTTATTTGATAACTTATATCAGATTGCTTTATATGTTAGTAATTCTATGTTGTTGATGCCCAGGGAACTCAAAATGTTTAACTTTTGAATGCTGACACTTTTTGTTTTACTTGTGTCATATTAAGTGCAGCCCAATTAGGCAACAGAATATTTTGAATGTGAGCGTAGTAAGCCGAGCCTTTTTGCTGCCTAGAACACAAGCTGGCTTAAATGCCCCAGCGAGAAGAGCCAAACCTCTCAAAGAGCTCCCACTAGTTCCTAATATGCATTGTGCAGTGCGTGTCATGGAAAGCAAAAGCGGATGCACATTAGTAGAGTTTGCATGCTTAGACTTTAGTCTGTTTAGACCCAGCTGTAGTGGTAAACAGAGGAGCTGCGTTTGGATTATACTTGAAGTTTTGTTTTGGTCTTTTCAATGATTGTGTCATTGCAAATCAGACACTTTACTTTCACATTTGTCATCTTGAGTACTGATGTTTTAAGGACAACAAGGATGTGATTCAGAGATTGTTGAGTATGCTGAATGAGCCCATACATACTGTACTGTAACAACAGTGACTTGTTCGGGATGCAGCTGCAGTCTTTGTCCTCACTGCACTGTAAGTACAAGTGCCAGGGATTTCATGGATGTGTCCATAATTAGCACATCTACTACAAGCATCAAGTTAGATTTTACTTTAGGCTTACATGTCATAACCCATTACAGGACCTCAGTTTTAGATTTAAATGTTATTAGGGAGAAACAAAGTGTTGTATGTTTAGTAGTTTATTTGCTTTATGTACTACTTAAAAAACAGTACAATATGCATTTTATAACAATTTTATCAAACAATTGTAGCAGCAATGCTGTGCTAAAATGCTCAAATTGAGGTGCCCCAGTTTTGTTAATTTCTCCATGCCAAAATGTTTATTTTGCCTAATTTTATTTGTGTTATTTAAAAGTCATACATTTACTTTGGCATAACAGGATTTTTAATTTTACATAGCAATAAAATGATAAACAATTTCACCTTGTTTTTTTTTGTTTGTTTTTTTAATGGAACATGTAGAATCCCCACCTTCATATCCTTTTTTATTACCAGTTTTAAAACATGTTTATATGAAAATGGGAACGATTATACAAGGTAAAAATATTTTGTGGAATTATCTACAAGCTTTGAAATAAAGTTGAATGGCACCGTTCTACACATGTAGAAGTATGAACCTACCTTATTTTGTTTTGATTATAAGAGCAACTCTGAACATATTGACATCTCTAACATGAGCACATATTCTGACACGTACCTTGGACCACAGAAAAGGTTTTCCACATTGTCCGTTTCAAAATTCCACACTTTTCCAGACTCAGATTAAAAAGTCAATCCTGAGTCATGTTTTGATGTCCCAGTACAAATATAAATATTTATTAAACATTTGCTTGAAATATCACAAAAAAGTAGTGACTGCACACCAAAGATGGATGACAGAAGAAAAAAAAGTCCT
>JAOXNZ010000117.1:10018634-10048016 GCA_028566095.1 Kryptolebias brasiliensis | reverse complement strand
TTATTTATTTTCTTTTTTTTTCTCCCTTTTTTAGAATTTAAACTTATTCTTGAACTTTCAAAAAATTGTAATGATTGCAAAAAATATGCAAAATCTATAATAATGTCACTTTAATATTATCACAAATTGTAGTTTCTGATTAGCCTAGAAAAATCATTCTACTGCATTCAAGAGCAATTGAAAAAATAGAAGATTTAGTTCTTTGGTTAAAAGTTGCTGATGGTGCAGGTTTTTGGTTTTCTGATAAACATAATAAAACAAAGTGAGAAGTGACAAATCCTGGCGCTCACTCTTTGTCATTCTTTTTCTCAAGTTTTTTTCAGGGGCACAGCACTGTAACTTTGTGCAGTAAAACACACACACACACACACACACACACTGTACACAGGTTTGTACGTGCGCTCCCTGCCTCTCTGTCCTCATTAGGAAGGCTGCATTGTTTCACAACTGATTGTGAGGACTGCACAATGATCTTGATGAAGTCTTTATTTTTCATCCCAGCTCACTAATCAATTTCATATTCTCTACTTCCCACATGTCACACAGCCCCCACCTGGTCTCTCCTCCTAAAAGCCTGACACTGAGCCAGGAGTGAGACAAACACCCATGGAAATCATTTAAATAAAGACTACCATGATATATCCGTGGTGCTAGCACTGTGATAGCAGGGTACGTAGCAATTTAATTAGCAAAACGAGATAGGGGGATGGAAACATCCCTGTGTGATAATATTTGTTTTACTTGCAAAGCTTTGCAGAACCAAAGAGCAATGTCTGAAAAATCTGCACTTTCAACTAAAACACTCTTTAAAAAATATTCATGCAGTTCTAGGTTTGTGAACCTTACTAACTGGCATGTTGATTGCTATGGTTTATTCATACATTCAAATCTGATGTACAGTAGAGTGCAAGAAAACATGACGTAGAGTCACTTAGACAGACTACAACTGAATGAATGAGGACAAAAAATTATTAAAAAATGGACCAAAAACCAATTTTACACGTGCGACCAGAGTGCAGCCATGCACAACCTAAACATCGGCTGTACAGTACAATCCAAATAAACGGGCACCCCTTGTTACTTTAATGTATTCACTTAAACCAACCTGAATTGCATTCCCTGTGAATGATATCACTGCTGATGAAAATGCATGAATACTCGTTCACAGGCCCAGGCTCTCAGAGGCTGCTGTGGCTTTCCCCTGAAGAGACTTTACTCTTGAATTGTTTAAATCTCTCACTCTCTCCCTGTCGACTGTTCCCACAACATGACACAGGCATGAGAGCCGCGTCGCAGAGGAGTCAAGCCGCTTGAGTCCTGAGACAACGGCCTCTAATCCACTGGTGTTTTCAAAGCAAGATGAAGGGGCAATGGAGTGCAGGCAAGTGCAGATTTTAGTGGAGCGGCTAAGCTATGGTAAAATATTTGGGCCCAGTAAAGCAGGGATTTTGCCTTCGATACTACACGCTCTGCTCCACTAGTCGCCATTTTTGGGGTGTGTGAATATATGGATGACATGGAAAACTGTGGGATTGGGTTTCAGCTCATTTTTTTGTGTCTTTCCTCAGGTGGAAGAATTTAGGAAAAAAAATTCACAAAGACAGAATTTGGATATTGAACAAACCAAAATTGCTGGCCCACACCAAACAAGTGACTGCTCCAATAAAAAGAATAATAAAAAAGGCATTTCTAAACTCTCCATATGTATTTTTGAAAAAATAAAAACATGAACTTGTGAATACAGGTAGATATCAATATACTATAAATATGTGAGTCCTATAATCACATTATACATTAAAAACAATCACAATCAAATTACAAACAAAAAAAGGAATATTATTTGTGAAGCCTTGCTTGGTTTCTCTTGTTTCTGCAAGGAAGCTAAGCTAAACTGATATCTAAATCTATGTTGTCCACAGAGGCTGCTGTGTTCTTGCTGCCTGCCATTTGCAGCCCTCTGAAGCTCCATTAGTTGGCTTGGTGAGCTCCAGCTATGATACCTCACGGGACAACAAATAACAGCTCCGCTGAAGGCTCTTTGAGAGTGACCGATCGTACATTTGTGGGAAAGAGCCTGCAGCTGAGAAAGAATTCCTCTGTGATTGTCTGGATTCATTGAGGCTTATTCTTCTCTGTCTTGACTTCTGTGTCATATTTGCAAGTGATGAAAATAAGATTGTGAACTCTAAAGGATATTTCTGTTGCGGAGTGGGAGATATGTATCTCTGTGGGTCTGTTTGCTTTTTTTCACTGGCAGGAATATTAACAGGAATTCAACATTTAGTGCTCTGGTAACCCCAGTGATTAGGACCTGCTGACAGTTGAAGGTAAAGTTTATTGTTACTTGGGGACCCAGGGTGCGCGGCCATATTAAAAATGGGCTCTGCATGCAGAGCTGGCCGTGAAAGCAGACACAAGAAAAGAGACGAGATCAAAGGGCTGCCCACTGAGCATCTCCCCACTACAGTGATACTGTTCAGATGAGGAATGTGTGTTTGTAGGAGTGTGTGCTGGTAGAGAAATGTGTTGTAGCTACATTTGAAAATACAATTGCAAAAGCAAATGTGTGTGCATTTAACAAAGGGGAATAAATGTATTTGTTGGTCATGGTGAAATTTTACAGCCCCCTAAGTCAGATTTTTTTCTCTTTATGAAAGACTTCTCAAATCTTTCAAACAACAACAACAAAAAAAAACAACAACAAAAAATCACAAATTGTTCCAACAACGAATATGCAAATGTGATTTTTACCCTGTTAGTACATGGCAAAATTGTCTGAATTTGCACAAAATGTAATGTAAAACTTATTTTTACATCAGACACTAAAAAAAGGAAAAAAGAAAAGGTAGTATGAGGACAGAAAAACACAAACTACAAGTTGCAATTTCACTAACATTAAATTAATGCACTGCACCCCTCCACCTTTTTTTTGGTGCTCACTGTCCAATCAGATGCTCAGGTGTGCAGATAAAACTGCCACTCCACCCGCAGGCAGCCCAAGGCATGTCATTAGTAGAAAAAATTTGATGCCCCACACAAGCGCTTGGAACTATCAAGTGCAGTAAAAGTGAGAAGTCATCAGTTTTTTCCCAAATTTCAACATGTCCTTGGCTTGAACGCTACAAAGATAGAAAGGGGGAAGAGACAGAGAGGCCCTGTAGGATTAGGCCTTTAGGTGTCACTGTACTTTCAAGAATCCGTCTTGCCCCCACACACAAAAAAACACTCATACACACATGCACTCTCTACTAAAATGGTGTCACGTCGGGGCATCTATTGTTCAAGAACGCTGGGTTTGGCTTTCAGCCGGTTGTGGCGACACATTGAGGGCCATGTGCTACACTTAAGTTCCTGTCTCAAGGGATGGATGATTAATGGGCGAAGCAACAACTTTAGAGCTGTTCACAAAATCAAATTCCTCACCAAGACGTCAATCTTAGCTTGAACTTTGACTACCATCCTGTGTTTCTGCCTCAGCCACATGCTGAGTTCTCTTTCTGAATGGCTTCAAACTTTTAGGAAGAAAAAAAAAAAACATTTGCCAGAAAACTGAAAGCAAAGGTGAGAATGCAACTGAGACAAATTATACTAATGTTTACTTGAAATAAACCTAGTAATTCCTTGCTCACAGAGGAAATATCCCCTCTAAACTTCTTGGGAAAATAGGCAAAAAATAAAGATAAAAAGAGTGTTTCCTTTTCTTAACGTTACACATGCAACACTGCAGAAACACAGTTGTGCCATAAATACATCCATATGCTCTCTGTTTGTGGCTATGCACGTTTCTATTCAAGGAAAAACATGCGGTTTCATGCTGAAAGACTTACTATTCAGAAAATAACCTTTGTAGATGAGAAGATTTGAAGCAGTCCCTCCCCCTCCCCCACTCATCTCCCCTTTTCCTTCCTATCTCTATGCTTCGTCTCCCTCTCTTTCTCCCAGCGTGATTTTGATGCTGCATCAACCCAGATAGAGATCTGCCTTCTACGCTGTGCTCGAGACTAATCAGCCCTGGCCTTGTATTGCTGTTAGTATTCAAGCAACCTTTTTTTTTGCCCCCCAAAATGAATAAATAAATAAATAAACAAATGACAAGCGTAATCACAGGGTTTGAGCAACAGCAACGGCGAACGCAGCAGCTCCCAGTGACTACAAACACAAGCGTAAACACATGCTAATAAACACAACGCAGGTTGTTTTGAGTCACTGATCGAGGGGGAGGCGATGGGGGAGGGAGAGAGGTGAGGCCTTGCTGTGCAACGTCTCCCAAATACAAATGTGCGTGTTTGTTTGTTTGTTAGGGCTGCTCACGTGGAGGAAGTGTCACCTCAGGATGCTGCTCTTGTCACGGTGGCCTCCTCCTCACCTCGGTGCTTTGCGTGGACCACTTTTGGGCTCGAATGTGAGCAGAATTTGAAAGTTGCAAAAACCACCTGACGATATCTCTCCAGAACACTGAAAATATGTCAAAGGGACAACAATCAACATGTACTGACATGCTTGACTAAAAGCAAAAAAAAAAAAAAAGAAAAAAACTGTCACAGGTACTGTGCTGTATAGAGCTGGCTATTTTCAAAATGCAAATTACTTAAAAAAAAAAGAAAAGAAGAGAAATCTGTGTTGCCTGCTTGACTTTTTACCCTCCCAGCCTGCTTTATTTATTTATTTTTTTGCATCCGCATTGAAATGTTTTCTTTATCATAGAAGAAGTGAATGTTGTTTTGGGACAAACAGCTCTGCCTGCTGAACTGAAACGAACACTTCTGACAAGATTCGGGTAAGGAGAGGATACTGTGCTCTTCTTGGGATTCTGCAACAACCTCTCAAAAAGAAAAAAAAAAACCAGCAAAGATGGAAAGGCAACAAGCAGAAACAACAGTTTTCTCCTATTTGCTTTCCTCTCCCTATAACTTTTCTTTCTTTTGCCCTCTCTGCCTTATGCTTCTGTTACAAATTAGCTTGAAGACAAAGAGGCTATGTGCTGCGACATGGCATGCTTACTGTACCCATCCCACTGGGATTTCCAGTGCACAACCTCCCAGGCATGGCTGCACAGGTAATTAAAACTCTTTTGGATTCTTTCTGCAGCTCTACTGGCAGTATTGTTAGGGGCTAGACTTCAGGAGAGAAAGGTAGCTCGGCACATTTGTGGAAAGCAACACCAAATCAACATGTGTGAGCAGAGAAAAAAGGAGCGAGTTGGGAATAAAAATGTTCAACAATGGAAATGTGTGTCTGTGTGTGAATAGGGCAGTGAAAATGGTTTTAGGGGGTAGTGTGTTTGAGCAGAGATAGGCAGCAGCCTGTACAGATGGCTTTGTGACCTATACTGAGGCAGATAAACTGAGGGGAAAAAGAGAAGGTGGAAAAGAGACCCCAAAAAAGAGAGAGAGAAAGAGAGAACAGTAAGTTATGAAGGTAAGAAATAGAGGTGAACGACAAGAATACCTAAAAAAAAAGAAAGAAAGGTTTTAGTTTCAAATCCAGCAGTCTCGACAGTGGCACGCCAGATGACCTTGGGCATGTCAAGCTACCATCTGTTCCCTCTGTCTGGCCTGTCAACATACCTCTAACTCCAGCTAAAACATGACATTCTAGCTTCCTTGCACACTGACGGGCAGCAGTCGTCACCCCAAAAGAGCACGAAGGAGAGATGCAGAAAGCAGGAGATAAAAGAAGAAGCCAGGGAGGAATCATGAGCTGGAGGGAGGGGAGGCGGAGGTACTATGGCGGGCAAGAAAGGGAGTGACCTTTCCTCCAACAGCCCATCTTTACGAGCTGATATTGTTATCAATGTATTACTCCCTCGATGGCCACTAGAGCTACAATAACGCCATTGAGCTGACAGTCCATCATCATCGGACAAAGAGGGGCGCTAACACTGACATCCTGTGGGGCACTGGGTTGCATCTGATTGCACTCATAAATGAGCACGGCTCTCATAAAATCATGTGGTAACTGCTCGGTGGTGCTCAGGGTGAATGCTTTTGTTATCAACAGCTCGAGTGACACACGGGCTGCCTGTTTGCTCCGGCGTCCGGCTCCTGCTTTCAGATCTGAACTTAATCATGCACCTTTTGAAATGATTTATTGCAACAGGGACGAGGGGAAGATAGATGGAAACAGTCAGCATTATTTTTTCTTCTGTTTTGCATTTATTTTATTGTTTATTTCAAATGTGTTGTTCAGAAGCCCCAACGATCTTTCCTTTCTCTCTATTGATTTCACTGTTCGCTGAAAGACTGAGAATTAAAAAAAAATTACTTGTTGTAAATTGGTACTATATGCAGTAAAAACACTGCACTAAATCAAACTGAAAAATTTAGGGAACTTTTTATTTTATGTGGTACCTAAATATACTGTGCTTGGATTGATTTAGATTCTATCCAGTCAGGAGGCTCCAGAGATGCTGAACTATTCTTGTGCATAAGTTTGCTAAGTTTTTAATGTGCTGAGAAATACTCATTAATTCTTAATGGATTGATGCATGGTAGACTTTTACATAAGCTAACAACAGAACAACAACTACTCTGCAGCACACTTACTTTAAGACTAAAGTAAAACTTATAAAATTGGTGTTTTCTTCTAATTTCAGTAAACACATCAAAGTGTTCAAACTAAGAAATTGTACCATTTTTGGGGGGAAAAAATAAGATGATTTTAAATTCTGTGGGTGCAATACATCTCAAAAAAGTTTAGACAGGGGCAACAAAAGGCTGTTAAAGTAAGTGGTCCGAATAAGAAACAGCTGCTGGAGCATTTTGCAGGAAATTAGGTTAATTGGCAACAGGTCAGTAAGAGGACTGGGTGTAAAAAGAACATTTCAGAGAGACTGAATTTTGCAAAAGTAAAGGTAGAGGTTCACTAAACTGTGTCTAAAAGTTTTGGAACAATTTCAGAATATTGTTTCTCAATGGAAAATTGGGAAGACTGATATCCCATCATCTACAGTTCATAATAACATCAAAAGATTTCAAGAACCTGAAGAAATCACTATGTGCAAAAGCTGAAAAACAATACTGGATGCCCGTGATCTTTGGACACTCAGGCAAGACTGCATTAAAAACAGGTATGATTCTGTTCTGAACATCACTGCATGATCTCAGGCAGTTCAGGCACAGTTCACCATGACATGTATGGATGCTGGTTAAAGCTCTATCATGCGAAGAAAAAGCCATATATGAACACGATCCAGAAATGCAACCGGGCCAGAGCTCATTTTAAATGAACTGAAGTAAAGTGTAAAACTGTTCTGAGGTCAGACAAATTTAAATTTGTCAATTTTTTTGGAAACTATGGATGCCACATACTCCATATTAAATAGGAGAGGGACCATTCAGTCTGTTTTCAGTGCACAAACCAAAAGCCCGCCTTTCTGATGGTATGGGGGTGCATTAGTGCCTCTGGCATGGGCAGCTTTGATAGTGTCTCTGGAAAGGCTTTAACAATACAGAACAGTACATACAGGTTTTAGAACAACTTATGCTCCTTTCCAGCAAAATAAAAAAAAATCCAACAAAGAAGAGCCAGGATTGTTGAACACCTAGAATCCTACATCAGAAAAGAATGGGACAATATGTCCCCTCCAAAAACTCCAGCAACTGGTCTCCTCAGTTCCTAGACTTTTATAGACTATTATTATAAAAGAGGGCATGCTACTCAATGTCAAACATGGCCCTGTTCTCACTTTTCTGTCATGAAATTCAAAATGACCTTTTGTTTTATCCCTAAAATGGTACATTTCCTTAGTTTAAACATTTGGATATGGATACACAATGTTCCATTGTGAATAATAAATACATTTATGATATTTGCAAGTTGTTGCAGTCTGTTTTATTATGACTTTACACAATGTTCCAACTTTTTTTGGAATTGGAGTTGTATCTTAAAATTGAAGTATCAGTAGTTTTTAAATAGTTGTTCACATTAAAAAGAGCCTATGAAACTGAGCTGTCCTGGGGCAAATTTTTAGGATGCTCCAAATTACATTTTATTTTGTTTGAAGAAATCAGAACCTGCATTTATTTATCTCTTTCATTAAGATGACAGTATAATTTCTACTGACTTCCCATGTCCTTATATAAACTTTTGGAGATGTTGAGTGACAGCCAGAATTAGCAGGAAATTGAAGGATTTACAACTTTATTATGGTTAATCATCACTGCAGTCTAAGAAATGTCTGCCAAGCAGAGAGTGCCACCACTCCAAATACATTTGAATTTGTCAAGAGACTGGGAGGAACTTAAAGATCATGGTATTTAATTTATTGATGGTATTATTCTTCTGTCTGTTAAATTAAGTCCCTACCTATTACTCATTTTGGGTGTGCAGCAGTCACACATTAACTTGGCATGTTTTATGGGTGAGACTTTTTGTAATGATTACACTGCACTGAGTATAAAGTACATTTAGACACTTAATTTATTTGAGCATTTAGATGAAAAAAATAAAATAAAGAAAATACCATTATTTAAGTCAACAGAAAAAAAGACAATTCTGATAAATAACCATGTCTACTGCAAGCTACTTAAATCATTATGGGGTTCCTGTCAGAGTTGACATTTTACCTCCATTCGTAAAGTATTCACTTTCAGTTCCTGAGAAAAGAATTTCTGTTCACTCACTGCTGGTGAGGGAGGTCAGTTCATATTCTGACGTTAGAGAACAACTTAACAGAAAGCATGTGGGACTGTGCCAGTAACCAGAAAGATAATGACACCTGTGTTGAAATTCCCAACCAATTATGAATGAAATAATTACATTTGGACTTGCAGACTGAGAAGTACAGTCTCTGGTTCAAATTTCCCTCACATAACCTCATGCCCTGCCAAACAACAGCATACTTTCCACACAGGCCTGGCACTCTGGGGATCAGGGAAGGTAATTCTACAAAGACCAGGCTTGCTCTCTCCTCCTCATCCTTCAGTGACTGATATGCAGGGGAAGTGGGACCCTGACCCACTCCTGACTTACGGAAATTGCTCTGACCTTGCTGAGATTTTGGGAGGAAGCCAGACCTGGCACAGAGGTGCATTGGTGGTGCAGTAGCCTACTCTGACCCCAAGGACCTTTTAGTTGGCCTACCCCCTTTGGCCATTTATTCACACACACACACACACATTGCTCCTGCTAGATGGATTGAGTTACCTTTTAGAAGCAATGGCTGCCTCTGTTTTGCATCCTCTCCCCTATTTTCATCTCAGGAGCCTGAAGAGCGCCCCACTCATTAACACCAGCAGTCCGCCTGTACTACCACCATCTAAAAGGTCTGCATTCATGAGGCACATCCTGGAAACCAGATGTGCTTGTGTAGTGAGAATATGTGTGCATGTTTGTGTGGATGTGGATATTCAAAGGCTGGAAAGAAACCAAAAGTGTCCAGGAGCAGCGAGCGGATCAGGCCATGTGTGTGTGCCTGAGCCCCAAGGGCCTGAGTGGAGCACAGGTCACCCATGACAAGGTGAAGGTGAGATGGGGGAGCGGGCATCACATGTACTTCTACATACTCGTTAAAAAAATTAAAATAAAAAAATAAAAAGAAACATGAACTCCTAAATTTCATCTAATGATCAACCTCTACATGACAATTGCAGAACAGATGTCTATTTTTTCTTATATTTACTTTTTTTTAGAATAATGTTTTAAAAGAATAGTTGAACAGGGGTTTTTCCATTTTCCAAAAGAGATTCAAACTAGAAGCAATCATAAGCTTTACTTGAACATTACAAAATAATTTCATAAATTGTTAACCTGTCTGAGAATTACCTGAAGAAACCACATTATTTCTGAAAAGACACATTAAGATCCTTGTTTATTTCAAAACTCTAGCAAATAAATCCAAAGATCACTGTCAGCAGTACCATCTTTATCTGTTCTATTTATTGCACAACTTTGGGTCACCATGTTGTGCACACAAAAAACAAAAATGCTCCACTGCTTGCCTCAGTGTTAAAGTCAGCTGCCTGACTTTACAGCCAATCTAGTTTGACATTATTCCGAGATTTATTTTTGAGTACTATGTATCTGGTTTGACTAGCTAACACTGAGCTGCTGCTGTCATCAGCATCGAGCCTGTTGCTTTATTGTTGTAATCTTAGCTCCAGACAATTTAGTCACATTTCATGACCATTCAAAAACAACAGTGCAGAAACAAGGCCTTTTATTTGTCATTATTTCTATTAAAGACACCATGAGCAGTGGAGCACGTGTCCGTGTGTGAGTCTTGTCTGAGGTATTACAAAGATTTTCTGTGACTTTAAAACCACAGAGAAAGTTTATTCTCATCTCTGTCACCCTCACCACTGGGTGTCCTGTCATCCAAACACTGGTAAGTAGCTTACTATGTCTCTTGCTGTATTATTATTTTTTGAATGCGTTGGTTCTTTGAACTATCAGGGACTTAAACATGCATACACACGCTCTTACAATAAGACAGATCTGAGTTTCTAAAGAGGATAATATGTAGAATCACCAGGTAATCTCATTCTTAACAAGGCAAATATTCATCAGAACTTAAAATGCTCAAACAGGTTGAGGTTAAACAGAAGCAAAAGTATCACTGAGCCTTACGTAAACATGCGAGTAAACATTTTTAGGTCAAAGGAGTGAATTAACATTAAGGGATTCATAATTTGGTCTCTGTGTTCAAAAGCGTTCTAATTAATATTATTTTTTTAATATAGATCACATTTTCATTCTGTTACTTTTTCTTTAATGTAAAACTCAGTTTTGGTAAACTATATAGTGACTGCTTAGAATAAATTATTTATTTGTCATTAAAGCAGTCAAGATGACAAATATATCAAAATGTTGTGCAAAATCAATAATTGTGGTCCTCTCAAATATTGTGGCGCTGCTTAATTATTAATTAGAAGGACCACGTTTATAGTTTTAGTATCAACAAACCTATGACAGGAAACTCACCCCTCAATCTACTTGACCCAAAGGATCTATTGCTGACATTGGTAGTACCAGGACACCCAGATGTTCTTTGTTCATACCCTGACTAGTTGGAGATGTTTTGGCAGCAAAAAGACTGTTAGAGTCGCTAAGGCAATCGTAACTGGCTAAATATCATTCCTGGGAAATACAGATGAATGTAAGTTATTAAACACAGCAGGAAGCTGTGAAATACTGTCACCAGTGCTAATTAAGGAGTTTTAATTCTTTTCTTTAATTCCTTTTTCCCTCCATACAGGATGTAACAGTGCCAATAAATGTTTGCCACCTACAATAGCAACACTGCTGCCAAAACTAAAACAACAAGGAAATACACTGAATAGTTTTCAGAGTCAGTTGAGCCCTGCTAACACTGGGCGCAACTGTCCCATTTTAAAGTGGCAATCCATTTTGACTAAGTGATGTCATGCAGCCTGTCACGTTGGTCTGCGTGAAGCAGTGGGCCTATTCCTCATCTCAGCGGCTGCTCACTCATGGTGGGAACAAACAACATTTCTTTCTCATTTGGAAATAAATAATGAGGCCAGGAACTGAGCTGGCATCTAAAAAAGTCTAAGCGCCCAGCTGAACCTAGGACATGGGCCAGACTTTTTTGTTGTTGTTGTTGTTTTGTATTTAGTAACACCTAAAGAGCCATGAAGACATGGTTATTTTAGTTCTTGAGTTGATCTCTGTAGTTTCAATCTGGCCAAGTGTTTACTTCAACTGGGCAGTCATTCCACCGGACACCACAAAAACTCCCACAGTGACCTCGACTGGGGAATATAAAGCCCCTTAGCCCATTTTGGCTGCTACGGTCACATATCTGTTCTGACTGTTCCAATTTTCATGACTTGCAGAAGCAAATCCGTATGCCGGAGACAGCTCCATTATTAGCGTGCCTTGCACAGGGCTCAGTGGCAGGATATTGCATAGAGAAGCATATAACAGCTGAGCAATCTGAGTTGGGCAGCTGGGCATGCAGGTATTGTAATTTTAATTCCCTTCTCAATTCCCATGTACAGTGAGCTGTTGTTCTTCTCAAATGAGTCTGAGGTAAAATGTCATTTAAAAAGGCTCTGTGGGCTGGAATTATGAGCAAACAAAAAAAGTGAGTGATGTGATTTCACTAAAACAGTTTGCTCAGAGAAGAAAGCACTTGCTGATTCCCACTGTGCAACTTTTTTCTTTTTTTTTAACATTTTTTTTCACAATGCTTTAGACTCTTTCATATGTTGGGTGTGGGAATAAAATGCATAACAAAACAAACACCTGCTGAATATTTTTTCAGTGTGGCAAGGAACACCTAAAATTATATATATATGTATATATNNNAATTTTGAGCATATTCCTTAAGAAGTTAGAAGGAAACATTACCATAAACTGTCAACTATTTTTTGCTATCTTAAATACATGATTGCTTCTGCATCCATCATCACATTTATGGAGCAAAATGCCTCCCTGTTATCCTCCATCTAAATGGCCATTAGCTAGACTAACCCAATTAGCGGAACAAGATCTAACACAGCCTCCCATTGTCCTTCCATCACAGGAAACAGTAGAGGTTTGCAGCATTCTGATCAAATGTATGATGATTAATGACTCTGCTCTCACAGTGTTGACAGTCTGTAACAGCTCCAAAAATCAGCCCCACCCTGGTACCACACATATTTGTCTGTAAAACTGACATTTGAATGACTAAATTGGGAAACAGGTCCATCACCTACTACCTATAATTCCCCCTCCTTTTTAAATGAACAATAGGAATGAGATACTGACAGGACTTCATACCTTTCTTGACAATCCAAATCTCTGCATTGGGAATAATGACCAGGCTAAAAATATTAGAAACTTTGCAGCAAAATGCTAAAAAGGTCGTTTTAATTATACGGATGGGCTGTCGAGCAGTCACGCTTGACAGGAAACAGAAACAAATGATGAAATGGCTGGATGAGGAGTTGCCAATAGCTTTGTGGGTGATCTACAGTTGGTAAGTATGAAAAATGTATAAAAAATCACAGAGAACAAAAACAAGAAAAAAGCGAAACATTGTTCCTGAGACCAGAAATTTTGAGGTAAGTCAGTTAGGAGCCAAAAATGTCAGACTGGATGAGAAAATCTCTGTTTTATTTAAAGTTGTGTGTTGAAACCTGCACAAGCCTTGTTACACATGGAACTAAATATGAGCTAATTACAAAACTCCTAAAACTTCAACCATTTTTAAACTAATTATGAAAAATATTGAAAGCGTCATGCTATTTTCTGAGGCTGAATAATGTAACAGCAGCAGACAAAAACTACCTGACCAAAAGCTGTCCGAAAGAAGAAAATTTCAGAAGACAAAAACACAAGTACTAACAGAAATAAACGGAACAAGCCCATTAGGAAAAAAAAGACAAGTTTAAGAGATTATCAAGCCATAAATCTGTGGGCTAGGAATTAAAAAAGTAAAAAAGAAATAACAAACACTAAACGTCATGCTGCTTTGAATGTCTGCCGCCTTTCCCCCACACTGCAGGAGTTCAAAAGAATAATAACTTTGCCCTCACTCATCACCACCCAGAGAAGCGTTAGGGCAGCTCGTAATATTGTTTTTTCCTTTTTTAATTAGTAACTCTAATCTGATCATCAAGGGCAGCGGAATCCAGCACAGCTATAGTACAACTGTGAGCCTGGCTAATAACTGAAGTGACGTCTGCATCGTAGTTAGAAAACTCACATCTGTCTGATGATACTTTCTGCCATCTACATCAGATTACGTGCTGTGACCAGAAGGCAAAAGGACCATTAATGGGGAGACATTGTGCAGGAGGGAATGATGAAGTGTGTGAATGCATTTTGAACTTATACTGTCTGTACTTTTGTATATATGTGTTATAGTTTAGCAACCGCGGCAAGAGGCAAAACGGAACCTAGAAATCTGGATGCGTGCACGTTTTGTTTTGATTTGTGATTTAATTCCAGGAAGTTTGTTGCACGGATATGCAAATCAAACAAACGTTTTTGATCATGGGTAATGTAACAAAAACACAGATTCATACAAAGGCTTGCTTCAATACCAGCTAGAGGGGGGGAAAAAAATCTAAAAACTTAAAAGGATAAAGCTTCCAGCCACAGAGGGTTAAGAGATAGCAAGATCAATAGCCAAAAGGAAAGAGGATGGAGGTAAACCAATGGAGTGGTAATGTAAGGACACTGATAAAGAGCAGATGGAGGGAGCAGGAGGTTGTGATTAGGGCTATATGGGGACTAGGCCTCAGCAGACCTTAGTGTATAGCAGTGGTTGGCCCTGAGGCAGCAGCGTCCTCAGCACACTTCTCTTCCATGGTACCACCGTCACTGGCCAGAGAATCCCAGCATGCCTCCCTGTTCTTCCATCCACTGAGCGCTGTGCAACACCGAAACCATTTCTCAACATTCTGGCATAAACAAGACGTCCTGTTGGCATGAAAGCGCCCCTGAAGGAATTACACGGCTGGTCTCATCGTTTACATCTCCATGCTGGATGAGTCTGAAATTTACTGTGTATATTACTCTATGTTGCTGCATTTTTATTACAACATTACCACAGATATTGCCTCTGTTTTGCAATAATATGTATTTGGTCTTTATTCTGATGTTTCTTTTTCCTTTTTCTTTCTACACTCGATCAAGCAATGACTCTCTCCCCTCCTCTCACCCTCCACCCCCAGCAGCTTCAATTCAACCATCACTCAACACAGCACAATTTCAGCCAGAGCCTCAGCCGGCCGAATTAGAGTAACTTGAGCTCCTCCAGATTGTAATCAAAGCGAAAATAATGAGAGCAGGACAAAGACCAGCGCTATTACTCTAGTCGGCTTAACATTTCTCGTTCTCAGTTTTGTGTTCTTTTCATTGCTCTTTTTCTGTTTCCTTCTCCACCCTAAAAGTCCAGAGAAAAACAAACAGTATAACTGAAAGTGGGGGAAAGAAAGGCCAGTAGCAGATAAATAAGACAGGGCTACATTGGGGGAGTGTAAGGCAGAGGGTCTGCATTTACCGCAGTTGCTGGCCATTTACAAATGAACTAATCACCTGAGGGGATTTTTCTAAGCTAACTTAAACAACTAGTAGGTTAAACACACATGGCTTACAGCTATCACAGCATAGGTGTGTGTTTGTCCTCATGGGTTTGCGAGCATTGGTGACCCAGGCCAACTGACTGCGACGAGCAGTGGGCCATCAAAATAAGAAGGCATCTGTTCCAAAAAATCCTGGCAGAAGTAAAGAAAGAGAGGGAGATTAACTAATGTAGCCAGAGCCAGGGATGAGACCAGTTTGAGGTTTTCTGATTGTTTTTCTTTCCGGTAATAAAAAGAAACTAAATGATATGTGACTGCAATTTGTAAAGAAAACATGGGGTCTGCTGCAAATTAGGCATGCCGATCAACTTCCACCTGACTTGCATGTAAATACAGGTGGTCTGTGGGCTGGAGTGAAAGTAAAAACAGAGTAAAAACAAGCAAAGAAATAAACAAATAAGCCCACAGATAGGTTAGCCTATTTTTCCAGTTTTAATGGAGAGCTGGGTTTGATTATAAGTGTTTTGGATTGTCTCTTTTCCTTTGTGGAAAATAAAGTGCTGCTAAACTAATTCAAATACTACAAAGAAAACAAGTAATTCAACTAAGAACAACCATTGTTGTTATTGAAGTCATTTACACACAAAAATCAATCCTCTACCGATATTCTCATCTGTCTGCATTGTGGTTTTTTGAACAAAAGCTGGCAAAACATAACATCTACATTCTTCCACTCCCTTGTTCCAGCTCTCTACTGTCTGACAATACAATGGTGTAAGCAAAAAGGCAGCTGCACCAGCAACATAAAAAATTCTGTAAATTTCACACTCTGCTGCCTGCCAAAAAACCCTGAGCCCAGATTCGGTGATTTGGCCTCTCGAGCATCATTCCAAAGCGCCCTCACCACCACCACCCACTACACACCTTCCTGTCTGCCACCAGCAGAGGACCCTGCTGCATTCCAGCTTCTGCAGCTCCCAGAAAACATCTTGAAGTCGCCAGCTTTGGGGTCATTTCAAAAATGTTGGAACAAGCTTAGGTCTGCGGCACTGTGCAGTTTGTTACGCTCAGAGAGGCCACGAGGAAACCAATTACAACACACGTCTAAAGTGAAACAGCCGTTTAAAAAAAGCAATTAAATTGATGTTTATGTCAACGGCCAGCATGATGAAATATTTTATTATTTAGTGAGAAGGTTTTTTTTAGGTAAATGTGTATGCTCTCATTTTATTCTTTTACGATCCACCATCCTAGGACCAAAGGTAGCTTTGCATACAGTAGATCGTAACACATGTTACCGTTAAACCTGTATTTTTTCTGATGACATCTTTCTAACGGAGCAAGCATAAATGTATTTTTGCTAACAAATAAGTGGACCTTCATTTTAATTCTACATTTACTTTAAAGATGAGCTGTAGGTTGCTGAAAATATCAAGGGATATTTATGCATTTTGATGTTCCAGAGCCTGGAGGGGGCAGTGAAAATGTATTGATGGGAAAAAGAGGTCCTGCACCAAGCAATTTACAGGTCCTTCTTTTTTTTTTTCCACATGCAGAAAAAAAAGTCAAGTGAATCACTCTGCACTGTGGCGTGCAAAGTTTCCTGCTGGGGCCCTTCTGCAGGCTATTTGGAGTTCAGACTTCTGTAGGATACATAAAGAAAAGATATAGAAAATGCATCAAAGAAAATGGAAATTGCATGGAGCAGGAATTAAAATGAGTTTGATTTGACTGTTATAAAATAAACAATACAGAATACAATCTTTATGATAATTATTGAATGAAGAAAGAAACAACAGCAATGTAACAAAAAAAATAATATTAAATAACAGAAAAAAGAACTCCCAAGTTCTTTGTATACATTAGCATCTGTGTATAGCAATGCATCCTTTAACTAAAATTGACATCAGATTTTTCCAACCAAACTACAAGATTACAATAACATAGGCATTTTTTAATGATACAATTTACAAGTGCAATGAAACCACTAAATATAGCCCTCTGCAATTGAATTTCTTCTGTTTTTTATAGTCACAAGGGTAGTTACATTTTTATGTTACATGTTATGTGGCATATTAATAGTGCCACTAGTTACATGACTAAAAACAAACAACAAAAAAGTATAATGCTTAAACACAAAGTTAAAAATGTTACTTTACGCTAAAGGAAAAAAAAATACAGGATCCTCCATAAATGTTAAGTCCGACATTATTCAAACAAATGTTAAAACACAAAGCAAGGCGTTGCAGCTTTTCTTTTATTAAACACTGCTTTGCCATGTTTCCAAACTTTTTTTTTTCCTGGTCAACTCACAAACCCTTTTGGTTTCATTTGGATGACAGCAGCATCCTGTAAGGGCAGCCACTGGGATTCAATCAGGAGCTGGATTTGTTATGCAGCATCCCAGTAATTAACTGATTGATAATTTCTGGGTTGGTTCCCCTTAATTATGGGGCTGATTGTAAAAGAAAATGGTGATCTAGTCAACTGGAATCAACTTACAGGACGTGTCGTCCAGATTCTTGTCATGTCTGGTTCTCTAGCCCATACTCTGCTGTGGTTATAACAAAATTATGAAGAAACCTTCTCCTGCCCAGCCCTTGTTATCTTTTTATAACTATAATTTTGACATAACATCCTGAAAAGGTTAATTAAATTACTATAATAATAGTAAATCTATATATTTACAAAGATATTTATGACTAACATTTGCAAATTCTATTGATTGTAAATGTTAAACATTGCAGATGTTTAATATTTAATGCAGTCTGGAATTTACAGACAAAAAAAGCTGAAAAAAAAAAAAAAAATCAACATCTTAAAGCATTAAATTAGTGTATAGGCACAGTCAGTGGTGAAGTGACATTGTTCCAAAAGAGCAAGCCACCCTGTTGTCACAAAGCAGGGCTTTAACGAGAAAACATCATGTTCCTTTCTCTCACATTTAAACACATAGCCAAGTTTGTAAAAGGGAGATTATTATTTAGCAGACAGACTGCACAGAAACATGCACAACCTGAATGTTCACAGGTTTCTTGCTGTTCTAAACGCAGTTGGTTTAACTGAAACCTAAATATTCATTACATTCATTTAACACCTACTGTTTTTGCTTGGATAGTGTTAATTAATATCAAAGGAACTTACCTAAAAAGAAAAAAAAAATGCAACTGTACATCGCATTATTGTTATTATTATTATTATTATTATTAATCCCACTATTTGACAAGAAATAAGCCTAAAATAAATCTGTTATTCTTTGCACCAAGTTGTTAAAAAAAAAAGGCTGTTGATGAGCTATAACGCTTTCAAATGGAGACACAGCTTGTTTTTTTTTGTTTTTTTGTCAGATAAATTTACTGCCATTATTCAAACTAACAGTAATACAACATCTGTTCATGCAGGAAACATTATGAACTTAAACCACCATTACAAATCAGGCTTTTTTTAGTACCTTAAGCTTGTAAAGACATTCCAAAAATTGCAACCAGAGTTACTGTTGTAAACAAAGCCACAGTTTTCAATAAAAGTTCTTTTGGTACTTTCTTGCCTCTTTTTAAATTCATCATTCATCTCCATTTTGTATTTTTTATTTTTTATTTACCAGAGCTCCTCTTAGCTGTTACCAATCTCTTATGCTAACTGATTAGCTGGCAAACCATTGCATCATACACAATGTAATTTGTAAGCAAATATTTAGTGATACTAATTGTTTTTGTATCACATATTGTACTTTACTGTGCTGATATAAACTGTGTTTTTCCTGTTAGAATAGTGTAATAAGGCATTTTTGGCAGCAAATATATGTGATAGACTAACATTATAGCAGCGGCTGCTGTACTCAAAGTATGAAGATAGATGCTTACTATGGCAAAGGGCACCAAATTACCCAGTTTACCATTGAACAATACTGTCCCGCTTTAAAAGCCAGTTTCTGCATACAAGAATCAGATTCAAAAGTTTCATATGGCTGCTGTTTGTCAATTTGCTATCAGGATTAAAATGTAAAAATGTCTGCCGTTCTGCTGACTGAATTTTGTGTTTAGATCTTTGGCAAGTGGCTGAAAAGTTCTGATCTGCGGCACACAACGTCATTGTAGAAAATAAATAAATAAATAAATAAAAATATGTCAGTGTGATCATTTAATACCAGTGCTATAATCACCTGTTTATGTGGAAGTTCATGAAGTTATTAATGATATTTTTCCTCCTCTTTTATGTGATTTACATTACTTTCTCAAATAATTTGTGAAGAGGACAGCTGAACTGACAAATGTGAGAGTGAGGACAAGGGGATGGCTGTTTGTACATGAAGAAGTAGATTACTGAGCCAGCCTGCCATGTGGAGAAGTGTTCTGAAGCAACTGCAATCAAGGCTTTTATTGCGGCCATTACTCCCAGTTGATGGGGAAAGCGGAACCCCCTCATTATGGCTTTCTGACCGGGATCACGGCCAGTAAAACCTCTGAGTTGCCCATGACCGAGTTGCTCACCTTCCAGTGACATCAACACTACACCAAGAGAGGAGAAGAGGGAGAAAAACAAAAACATAGATAGTATCCCCTACCCAGTATGCTGTAAATCTTCCCTTTTAATCCCCATAAATGAGAAGCAGTTGTAAGTCAATTCTGTTTGTAATAGCTGGTAATATAAATATCTGTTTCAGAATTTGTGGTTTTCCTGAGTTGTTCTTTTTTTGTCTTAAAGTTGCTCCTCAGTAAAGCACTCCTGAGCTAAGCTTTGAAGGATTTTCTCATCTCCTTATTTCAACATATCCTTTAAAGGTACGTGGAAAATCTCCTGATAAACAGAACTGTTAGCGGAAGAAAAAGAAAAACTCAGACCAGGATAGCGTACAATGAAACACATGTCTGCAATTCAGATATAAGTCAAGATGAAGTCACAGTGTTTACTGTATCATCAACATCAATGCATGTTTTGGAAATGCTTGCACAACTGCAGAAGGTGCTCATGATTTCAGAGCATGTGAAAGTGTTTTACTACATCTCAGCAGGGAGGAAATTCCTCAATTGCTCATTGTTTACAGTCTGAAATAATCAGACTAGAAGTAAGGAAGCTTTTAAACAACCTGTGCTGTATGTTTGAAGATGCAATAGTAGAGCTAAAAGAAAGAAATACTTTGCTGTAAGAAAGTTCGCATGAGAGTGGCCCTGAATGCCAGAAGTGTAAGAAATTCAGGGGTTAAAAAGCTTTTTCAGAGAACACAGCAGGAAAAAAAAATACATTTACTGTAAACCTGTATCTCCTTGAGCTGGTGCCTTAATCTAAAAGAGAAAAAAAAAAACACTCCATTGCCTCTCTTTTCTATGAGTGAACAAGGAGCCATCCATCATCATTTTCCACAGTGGTTTACTGCCCAAACGGCTCTCTCAACATAGAAAAGAGTGCAACAGGGCTGAGCAGAAGGTTCTGGCCTCTGAACATGTACAGTACACAGTGAGGTATATTAAACATCCATTACCACATTATTCCCAGCTAAAGAAAGACTTGACAGTGTTTTCATTTAGAAAAAAAAAAAATCAAAAACAATGTGAGATTGTCAATTAAAGATGTAAACATACATTTTTAAGAGAAAAAATTTTAGATTTTCTCAATGTCTAGAGTGATTTCTGTCTTGGACAAATAGAATTAGATTTGCTATTAATGATCGAAGACTGCAAATAAAACAAACCCAACTCTCAAAAATAACTTGTTTTTAAATTCATAATGTCAAACCCGACCTTAGGTTAAGTCTCGGTCAACATGCTCTTTTTACAGCGTTAAGAGTATCAACAGTAAATTATACATGAGTAGCAAGCTTCTACCTAAGCCATTAAAAAAAAAAATCTAACCTGCAGGTCATGCAGCAGACAGCTATAACAGAATCCACCATCGCACCTTTCCTTGTCATGTCAACTGAGATAATAAGGGACTTGGCTGGGGGCATGACATGAACACATTCTGATACTGCAGGGGAACAAAAGTGGGGCCGCTCAGCGTCTCTGTCAAGAGCCAAAGAAAAGAAATACAGTGCTTGAATAGCCATGCAGCCAAATCCAGCACTATACTGCCCTCAGACAATAGGTGTGGTGCTAATCCCCCTTCATGGGGTCTGCATCCCCTGTCACGCACAGTGGTGAACCATGCTGAGATGCTGCGTAGGCGAGTGACACCCTGACAAAGCTTGCGTCCCAGGACACTGTTGGGTGTGTGTGCGCTGCACTGCTGTGCATAGAATCTACATTGGGAGGAATAAAAGAGATGAACAATGTGGTAAACAATAAGCTGCCTAGGTGCCAAGACCCCCGTCGGGGCTTGGTGTGGCCACCCATCCAAAAGACCCTTGAGCTCAGCATTTGATTTTGGAAGATAGTTTATCGTATTCTCACCCCCTCTGCTATTCACCTCTAGGAGTCTTGTGTATGGGTGGGGCCGGGCTAGACCGGCTTTTCTGTCCTCTGCTCTGCTCTGGTGGATCTGACAGCTGTTACCAGGAAGGGTTTTTCATTCAGCGCATCTCTCTGTACACACACAATGACCCTGTAGACCCCGCCTGTCTAGCCAACCAGCTCTTACGCTCTGCGACCAACAGACAAGGTGGAGAAAAGGAACTGACAGTGTCACTTGTCCGCCACTTGCATTTCACGCTACATATGCACCATATGACGGCTCTTTTTCACCTCCCTATATAACTCAGTTGACTCAAATAAAGTGACACTGGTTATTCTTTTTTTTTTTTTAAACACATAGCATGCAAGTGTGTAGAAAATAGGTCAAACACTACATAGATGCGGTTTGACTGAAAATTGCAGGAATTTATTGGAGAAGCAATAGCTACGGCAAAAGATGGGTGGCGCTCTTATTACACTTACAACACATCCAATGATAAGAATAAAATCAACAATATAACGTATTTGCAATTGTATTCCTGAAGATACTACAGTACCGCAAAAATATTTAAAATAAATGCTTTGCACGTTTATTTGAACTCTTACTGTAAACCCAAGAAAATGTGTATGAGTAGGCTTTCTTCACATTCAAATAATACCCAGGCTTTGTTGAGCATCACTGGTTTCACCCTTCATGTGCATCCATACTTTAAACTTTGTAAATCATAGGAAAGTGCATGCTTTGAAAGTTTTGCTGTCTAAATAAATATCTTTGTTTGCACTAAATGACAAGACCAGGCTGCCTGTTGCTATTATAAAGATAAAAACCCACAGCTTAGTTTTTTGCTTCCTGATGTCTATGTTTTTTTCTGTCATGCTGCAAAATAAATGCTTCTAATTCAGATATGCTGCTTTTTCCAGCCTCTGATGACTTTTAGTATGGGCTACCATACCACTTCATTAACTTTAATGCATTTTATCCAGGCTCAGTGGAATTGTTTCTCATGCAGTGCACTCACAATGATCTATCCATTGTGGAGTCTTTTACTGGCTGGTATCGAGTTTCTTCTTATTTACAGATAGGAGAGGAGGTGCATTTATGGCATTGTATAGTAGCTGCTATTTCTAAGCTGATGTGGTGTACAGTTCGCTAATTGGAAAATAATGAAGGTAATAATGGCCTGCCGTTCATTAAAATTCATCTGTTGATTTTTTTTTACAGCTAAGTATTGAGCGTAAATGAAATGATGAGGAGACAGAAGATATTAGAAAATTATCTCATTATATTGACACACTTAATTATTTGAAATAAGCCACTGCTGGTGCACAACTTAAACATATTTATATAACTGATGAACATTTTATAAATCCCTTGAGTAAAACATACTGTGGATTTACAATGCAGTTAAATATGTATATTGTCCAGATATAAACATAGTACAATACTGATGATATGTAATGGACTGCTTCTCTGCACATTCATTGTATTTATTTTATGAGAGGAGCTGGTACGTGTGACCTGATGATCTTCATAATTCATGAACATTAAATAAATACTACAAGTAAAAATCTGTTTACAGTCTCACACAGAATGTGTTCAATGGAAAACATATATTGCCTTCAGGATGTAAAATGAGTAATGACTGTTTTCTATTTGCATGCTTTTTACCCCTTACACAAAACAAAAGCCAATGTGTAAAAGTGTTGCTCATACATGCATTATAAACATGTGCATGAACTTATTTCTGCACAGAACGATATTTATCCTGAACCCATTCGTGCACATTTAGAGCACTGAACACAATTGCACCGAGGCAGAGCACTGACTAATTCACAGCCATCACTGCTCTAGTTATCATCATCACCACTATCCTCAGTATCATTTTCACCATCATCAGTATTGCCCTTCAAACTGATTCATCCTGGAGAAGCTTCATTACAACATTCACTCTCTTTAACTCAGGCAGCTGAGTGGGCAAACCCACACCTACACAAACTACACACCCAAATGCGTGTACACTCACATGCATGCCGACATGAGAACCCACATACTCTCTCAAGTGGCAGGCCAGTCGCACACTGTTCCCTCTGCCTCTATCCCTGATGGCGAAGCTGTACTGTCAGTTTACCTTGCCCCAGGACATCCATGGGACAGCCTATCAGCCTTCTCACCACTGCCAAAGACATGTAGCCCTGTTTATCTCCTAATTGACTCTCAGAGGAAGGCTGAGATTGACAGTGTCGCTCCCCACATCACTTAAGTCCTTTTTAGCCAAGCAAACCCTGCACGCCATCACCTCTTAATAATACATAGCAGCAGACTTACTTTATTGATAAGCACCACTTCACCTCACACTTTTCGTCAAATACAGCTGAGAGAAGGGTCGTTAGAAGCAAATCACGTATCATCGTTTGAGGAGATGACTTTCTCCACCTCCCTTCCGCATTTCATCTGCCATCGCAAGTTGACTGAGTTTCGGACAGACTGGAGGGACCATCATGTCCTGACAAACCCAAACAAGTCTGAGGTTTGATTTGGGTTGTATCCCCCCTCCTATTGTGATTAAATATAGCAGCATTCATTTTGTCCAGTGTGCCAGCGCAATTACGCGCAGCCCTTGCTGCCAACTGCTGACAGAAATGTTGAGATAACATACATTCTGGGGTGTATTTACTGTGGGCTGACGGATGGGAAGACAGACTGGAGTTGCCATAACAACTTTAAGCAGGAAAGGCAGGATTGATTGAGACTAATTGACAGCATGAGAGAGTGAGGAGGAGGAGGAAATCAGGGTGATGTGTTTAATTTTTCCTCGCCTGCCACTTACTTGTCATCATCTGACAAGAAGCAGCTTTCCTTTTAGCAACACATGCTGTGCGTTTGACACCTTTCCGAAAGCCCAGTCTGCTTCATGTGATGGTGGAGAGCGGGGTAAAAGGGCACCAGGTTGGTATAAGCGCCAAGTTGGCCTTTGTCTGTCTGAGATGATTCTCTGACTTGGAACTGGCATGCTGACGGTTTGTCACTGCACTGATGCCACAAAGGCCACCCTTGTAGGACTTTGTCCAGCTGGGTGCCGTCACTTGCACCTCATCACGTCTCAACCAAACAGCCCATGACTCTAAGAAACCTTGCAGGGAAGAGATAATAATACAGCAGCACAATTACACCATCAACAAGGGTATTAAAATAGTTACATTAGAGGGTCTGCTCTGAAACGGGTAAACAAATTACCCTGGGCTCCTGGATAAAACTCCTGGCTGTTGAAATGAGATGGAAAAGGCGAGAGTCAGTGTTTAATCAAACTGCTAATGAATAAGTATGCTCCACACACACAATTGTGAATCACCTCACTTTTATCACTTGTTTGATATCCCTGTGCTCTTTGTTTTCACTCCCAAGGGTCTTGGGTTGTCTTCCAAGTTTGCAACAAGCCTGCTTTTGTTCGTTTAAGTACCACAACAAGCACATCAAAGCCTATTTCTCTATCCTGTGATGTTTTTTGTCAAAAGCTGACAAAAAACGAGTTGCTGGCTTGCTTGTCATTCTGGAATTATTGTCAGGGCTCAGATGCTTTGTAGGTGCCGTTTTCAAATGTCGGGAGTCATGTAGCTCAGATCTTCTGCATGGGTTCTCATAACAAGAACCTTCAGCTGCACAGGAGAACTTTCAAGATCTGAGGACACAACGTCCAGGGCAACAATAAGGCTTTGGTAATCCTCTTGTCTACTTTGTTTGAACTGTACTTTACTTCAAACATGCACAGAGACTGAAGACTTACCTGAAGAGAAAAAGAAAGGTCTGACGCTGCTCTCATGTATCCGTCTTCTTAAGCCACCATTTATTGAGAATAATCCCCCCTTGCTGTCCAGAGTACTTCAGCTCATTATATTCTAACGATCTGTTCGCTTCTTTATGTCCACATTCATATAATCAAAGAAGACACCTCTTTGATTACATGAGTATGGACAAAAACTTCTTTGCACAAAAACCTAAAGTGTATAAAAATGACTTTTCATTTGTAGCTAAGAGCTAGTTTCTCAGTAGGCAGAAGAGGTGGAATAAAGCAAAGAATACTTTTTAACTAGATCTTCAAAAGAGCCAATAGATTTCCTCCTTTCCTTTTGATGGTGAATGAAAATCTCCTATTTTATTCTCTTTAACACACCCACACACACATATACATTCGAACACATTCAGAGCTATAGGCATCGGCCTGGCCTTGTGCATTTTCTTCTCTCTTAACTTCTGCTGCTGTTCACTCCGCTACTGTTAGTTACACTGAATATTTTCTTATGGCACTTTAGCGTGCAGGTTTCTGTTTGTGTGTGTGTATGCTGCAAGTGTGGAGGTGTGAGTGTCTGTTGGAAGGGGAGGGGTAATCTCATTCTCCTTTTCAATCTGGTAATTAACTTGACAGCATGACAAATGGACACGATCAGCTGTCTGCCCCCATAAGACACAAATATGCCGTATTACACGCTTCTATGTGGGATTCCACTCGCAAAAAAGACATTAGAGAGCAGCTACTCAAATGGAATCAAGCTGTGTTTTGGTGAATACTTAGAGTGCTTTTTGAGATCATCACTAAAAAAGACAGTGAAAATGTGCACAAGCACATGCAAAACAATAGGCCCACACTGAGGCAGAAGCTCCTGATTATCTGATAACAATACTCTCTTTTACCCCTAAACTCTGGCCTTCCTAGTCAGCCTCTTGTTAGGCCCTAATGGCGCAGAGGAGTCAACTTGCTTAAGTAGAGCCTACTGTATATCTCTGCACTGTCTCTCTCCATATCTGTCCTCCCTCTGCTCAACTCTCCCCCGATCCCTGCTGCCATTAATCATCCCTCGATCTTGGATACCTGATTTGGCTGAGAGCTTTGCACTTCACTGCACTGCAACCCGTTCCGAAGACCCGCTGCACTGTGAACCTCATGGGCTCACATAAAAACACAGGCGCATTATTGAGGTCTTATCTAATTAGCAACACATACACACAACAAGAAGCTCTAAAAGCATGTACTGACCTGTGGTGGCCTGTTGTCTGACAGCAGGATGAGTCTCATTGATATCCCATTTTTTGTATTTTAGATGACACCTACATGGGACAGGGCATCAAACTTCACCTAATCAATTTATTTTAGTCCTAAATCTACAATATAACAACAACACAACATTAGAGAATCCAGAGAATGAATCTTCTGGTAATAGAGGGTACAGAATCTCATCTTGAAAGGACAATTTTTTAGAACATTAGAACAAAATGAATACTCAAAATAATCCATTCCTGGCAAAACAACCAGATGCACACCAGTTATTGATATTTACACAGTACAAAATAATAACAATGCTAATGTCAATAGAAACACAATAATGTCCTAATCTGATTACAGAGACTGTGTGTGTATGGTGAGTAGAAAATTAAATTTGAAATTTGAGAACTTGCTTCTGTCTGTGATGTATTAGGTTGGGGTGGGGGGCATGGTGGTGAAGCGGGAGCTTGGTTAGAATTTAATCAACCCGCCAAAAAATTTTAAAATGCATATTGGCTCGAGATAAGGTGGAGACTGTCCTTTTTTTTTCCTTCTTCTTTTTTTTTTCTAAAGTAATTATGAGATTTTATTCATTTCTGTCATTAGTCAAACTGACAGTTGGTCCCTGCAGGCTGGACGTGTCCCACTCTCCTCTCCTGCTCACCTATCGGAGGAGGAAGCCCATAATGAATGTTTACAACACACAGGTAACAGAGTAAATATTGGACTCATCAATTACAGAGGGTGAGGGAACTGGCAATCAAATCCCATGATTATTGTTACTGTCGGAGGCAACATGAGCCCTGACAGTGCCTGGTGGTCACATGTGACGTACAGCTACACACTCGCAGAAGTGCATGCACAGACACACAAAGATTGATTCACCACATAGGAAAAAATAGCGCCCTCTCACCCTGTCATTTTGTGTGGCTGTCTCACCTACACGAGATAGGACAGAAAAGGAGCTTGTTAACATTGTGTTGTGGGAAAAAACTGGAGCAAACTGGGGAGATAATGGGAGAGAAAAAAAACAAGGCAAAAATGGAGAGAAAAAGACATTTAAATGATAGTGTTATCATTAAGGGCAGTTGCTTTCAAAGCAAAGGTTGGAAAAAAATTTTATATAGCTCACATTTCTAAAAAGATGTATAAATATTTATTATCCCACTGTGCCTGGCTGAGCAATGATTACTTTCAAAACAAATGACAAACAAGGGGCTTTGTTTCTTTTGTCGATCGTAGCACAGTCCTTTGCTGTAAAACCTAATCAACCAGCTGGAGAAAAATAGCTTGTTTTGCTTTTGTTATTGAATCAGTAAGTGTGTGTGCGTATGTGTGTGTGGTCTCCTTTTTTTGATAATAGTCCAGAGACTTCATTTGTGTGGTATTTTTAAAAAACTTCACGTCTTTGCACGTTGGCTTGAAGCCCTTCTCACTAACTTTGTGCTGATGTCTGCGTCCGTTGTGTGTTGACAACACCTCTCTTCAGCTATTTCATATTTTGGACAGCAGGACCCACAGCTCTGAGACAGTGATCTGACATCACATTCCAATTTCCCTGAAACTTCCTCATTACTGCAAAGGATTGCTGATGGGGCTTTGAAACCAGCTGTTTATTCAGACTAGGTGTACTTGTAGAGGCGTTGCCCTGTCACAGTGTTTTGCATATATATATTTTTTTGCTTGGTCAATTAAAAAGTTCCAGCTTGAGCAAGACCTGCAGGAGCTAACAGAATCTAATAGTGACACTATTCATACTTATTTTTTTCTTAGTTTTTTTTTCTGTACCCTAAACACAATGCATATGTCTTGCAGGTTGTACTTTGCAGGGTAAGTTTATCCAACATCTGTTTTGGCCTCAGAACAAAGATGAGGAGCAGAGCAGGTGCTGCCAGTGTGTAAACCATATCAATGCACTCGTCCATGTTTGAGGTTTGATCAGACGGCTGCTATTCCACTCAACACACAGCTGACAACAAGGGGGGCTGGGGGTCATTAACATGTAATTACACACAAACCAAGAAGTCTTACGCCTACATTCACACTGGGCACACTGCAGCATAAAGTCAAACTTGTTCACCCAGAGGGACCAATCTATGTTTTTATTTTGAACACCTGTTACCAACTGCACATGTATTGTATAGTCAGAGCGGCGCAAGATAGCCAGCAAGAGGAACAAATTACCACACTGCTTCAGGTAAATGCAGTCTAAAAAAAAAAAAAAAAAAAAAAAACCATGGACCACAAGATAGTCATCCGAGTTCTTGAAAGTAACTTTATGTGTTATGTTTAAATTTGTAAATTATCTGCAGGCACACTGTGGATGGACATAATGACTCCATATTAGAATAGTGGTGCAGCTGTGCCACAGCCATTGAGTTTGCTGAGCTGCCAAAGGCTGAGAACACACTCTCTCGCACACATTCACACACAGCTGTGCTTAGCAAGCTAATAAATTGCCCCGACACACCCTTTGGCAGCAGCACAACCCACCACAACCACATCCCCTCGCCCACAACCAGTCTAACTCCTAATTTAGGCAGCTTTAACTGGGAGACAGAGACTCCTCCCATGCAGACTACATTTTCATATAGAAAAAGCAAGGAGATGGGAGGAGAGGGATTGTTATACATTGCACTGAAGGATCTGGAGTTTGGATCAACTGTTTTGCACTTTTGGAAAACAATTTTTTTGGCCTAAAAATATTGGGAGGGTCTGAAAAATGACTGTAGGATGTCATGCAAAGGGAGGCACATGCAGAAACTAAAAACAGGCCATGCATACAGGATATATCTGCTTTGATGATTTAGTTCACCTGCTAAAATGATATCCTGATTGATTTTACTAGAACTGATGTTCTTCATTCTGATAATTTTGCAGAATTTCTGTATTAACAACTACAAAAATGTGGCTCACATTTTTTAAAGTGTGGGTGATGTTATTCACACCTAAAAAATGTATAAATATATTAATCATGAA
>JAOXNZ010000117.1:9984416-9998844 GCA_028566095.1 Kryptolebias brasiliensis | reverse complement strand
TTCTGTTTTTCAGGCAAATGATCAAAGGTCAGTGACTAAAAGTGTTATTTAAAAAAAACGGTTATTCATACAATGGTATTGTAGTTATTGTATTAAAACAATGTAGATCTCTTAAAAGATTTATAAGAATGTTATTTGGGGTGCTTAAATTGTGGTTTAACATCCACAAATACACACAACAAGCAGTCATGGCTTGCTAAAAAACAAAAACATAATGGGACTTTGTTAAACTGCTGGAATGATATCTTTAGAATAAAGAACTTTTTACTGTATGAGTCATTTATTCAACATTGCACAAGGGGCCACATGCTGTTGTCATGGATTTGAGTAAATTCCCATTCCTGAGCAAGAATTGAATCATCTTTGGCTTTTTAGGCACTGTCCATGTAATTACTTGTTAATTAAAAAGTGCCACTCCAAAAATCCCTTCCTGTAGCCGGCCCAGTGACGGCTTTTTGTTAGTGTGGCGTTTTGTTGCATTAAGCTAATATTTTTAAGCACTTTGTTCAATAGCAATTATGCGTGATTTTGCTCCAAATGTCATACCACTGTAAATACAGATGACTGACAACTATAACCTTATTAAAATGAAATGGAAACTTTCACTAACAGTTTATTCAAAATATTTGAATAATCTTCCTCAGAATTACATTATCTATTCCTTAAAAACAATATATATCTATTATATTATTATACAGAATAAAGTCCTTTGTATGCCTCATGGATGTTATTATTTATTCAGTGAAAATGAAAAGGTCACCATTATACACCACCATAGAGCTTACCGACAGGAAAATATTTTCACTGTACCATGTCCTAAATATAGACAACAAAACATGTTACAGAATACACGTGACTTTTCTGAGTACGCACCAAAGGAAGTTTTGTTGTAACAGCAATATGACAAAAAGGATCACTGAAAGGTTAAATTTGTTCAGAATGACCATCTCATAACTGTAGTTAGGAATATCGGTCTTTGTTAAGCCTTTGAGCTCTTGGAACCGAGAAAGCCTGAACCTCTTATACTACATACAATCCAAAATATACAAAAAGGCGTGTCACCATCTATCAGGCATTTAAGTTGATGTTGCCACTATTGGCTTTGCTGCAATAATTTGAAGTTCAAATGTTTGCCAGATGTCACTGCACCACTGCACTCTGTATTGATAAATTTGATCAAAAGTGTGCTGTGCTGCCTGCTCAGCAGTTCTTTGAATTTAATACAGCAGAGTATTTAAAGCAGGCAGTCAAGGAATTGATGAATGCTCAAATAGTAGAAAAAAGCAGTGTGTCCATGTCATGCAAGAAATATGAAACAAGAGGATGGATGATATTGAGGTTCAGAGCATGGACTGCAACCCGGACATTATAGCTGGTTGACCACAAGGCTCTCATCTCCCAGCACAACGTCACAAATGATGTGGGTAACACAGTGTCATTGATATTTGTTGCATTTACAGAATGTCATTTACCACTTGTTGCTGTACTAAAGTATTGAACTGAGACTAGATATTGGTGGATATGCAAACTAAGTTACACCCAGATCAGAAACAAAACAAGGTCAATGAATAGAATAGGAATTTTAGAATGCATCAGTTCTTATGTATCTTTTAGATAAAATCAAATGTGTGAACAAGCTCTGTTTGTCAAGTAAAGAACAGTAATTTACAGACAACATGAGATCAGTTTGCATCCTTTTTGGAGTGAACAATAGTAACACTGTTCACAATTTATTTAGTTAAAATCATATAGATAATTCAATAAGCAAAGTAAAAGAATAATAATACATAAAATGTGTAAAATACAAATAAAAGAGAAATCAAAATTTGAATTAGAATGCATGTGGAAATAAATGTATTCAAACAAAAAACATTTGTGCAACCACTGTTGCTGTGAGAAATCCCACTGTTGCAGGCAGCAAAGACATAAATTTGTAGAATGGACAAAAGCACTGAAAGCAGAAAATGTGCAGTCTAATTCTAAGTCTAAATCTCAGAGAATCAAAACCAATTTTAATGATATGTAATTAAGGCCTAAACAAATTTTCCCCAACGGATACTATTAATGGGGAACTTATTACAGGCTATGGCACCCAAGGGGGTAATACATTCATACTAATCTCATGGTTGTCAGCCTAAGGGGCTTCATTGCTATTGAAATGCCTTCATATTAAGGGCAAGAGTAGACAGGAGGTAGGGAGTCCAGGGAGTTAAAATTAGAGGTTTAATAAATTAACAGCACTGTTGCTTATAATGTCAAAACAGATGACAGTAAGAAACTACAAAATGACATGCAATGGCTGTGATTTAATTACAGTAAGAGGAGAAAAAAAAATTATGACAAAGAGAGAATGAAGATAAGTTTGTTTGTGGAAGGTCATTGTAGCTGCATCTGGATTTTCACAAAAATGTTTTTTTTTTGTTTTTTTTTTATTATTTTTCACTTGCTTTGATTTTAAATGCTGCAATAATGGGGGTATACTGGGCAAGAACACAGCAAAACCTGAAGACAGACAGAATCACACCATCAACCACGGCTGGGAAGTTCAGGAGCGTTACATTCCATATAATGATTATGTATCACCAGTGTATGACAAATCACCACTTTTGGCATTGTGGTTGCATTAATTGCTTGCACACAACCAGCTCCATTACCCCAGCTGGGCAGATAAAAGCGTGCAAATAAAAAGTGCCTCTCAAATCTTTCAGTCTGCAGACAAACTGGAGACAGCGGCATTGACAAAAAAGTTAATGTCAAACGAAGACTGGTGATTGATGACTGTTTACCTGAAAGCATCAAATGTGAAGTACTGAAAACATCCTTTAAATGAAGAATAGAGCACATACATTATACTCAGACAAAGAAGCTAAACTGTTTGCATGTCTGATGTTGAACACTGAGGATAAATTGCAGCAGAGGCCCCTCAGAGATCTCCATCCCCAACTGATATTTTTTTTCCACAACAACCTACTCATCAGGTCACTTAAGACAACTTGAAAATCTCTATTTCTCTTCTATCATAGTCCCACATTTAATAGAAATGATCAAATTCATATACATAAGTTCACTGCCTCTGCTAAGTGGATGAAATGGTAGAAAACACTCCAGTTTAATAACTCTTGAGTAAGCAAGGTCTCACATCAAGAGTGCAATAATTAAGAGAAGTTGTCGTTAAGCTTTCATAAAGTCATTAAAATGCTCAGTGAGTGTGGTTTAGAATGTGGTTGGCAAATATATTTTTAAAAAAATGTGATTTAGAGAAAACTGAAAGTGAAAACAATAAAGCTAATAACAAACAGCAATCACAGAGGACTTATGACTGGAGGTTGAATTTTCTAGTGCTGACAGTTAATTTGAATTTTTTTTCTACATTGATTTATTCAAAGAAACGTGTGCTAATTGTTATCTCATTTTGAATTACATACTGTATGAAGACTGCTTTACATGAGAACGAACAGCTTAAATGGTCATAAATCATGTACATTGTTGCTGTATGTCATCCCCCTTTTCTTTTAGCATAAATAACCCTTATCAATCATTTACAATGATGTCAAATTATTCACTATATTTAGTTGTCCAGTGCTCAAATCAGAAGTATGATCCACAAGAAACTATCGTGGGATCACAAGATAATGGCCTAAAAGACGACACCCAAATGAGTGACAAATTTAAGCCAAAAAGTCACTATTTTTTATTAAATTGGTGCCATATTCTTTAAGAATATATTGAATACAGTTTACATTTATTCTTTAAGACTGGTAATGAAAAGTTCAACATTTTATTAACATTTCTTCAGTTTTGATGACAATGCCGGAGCGGGCCATGAAACATGTGGGCCAGATTTTCCTCCCCTATTTCCTGCACTTATACCTGATCCACTTGATACCCTGAACTGCACTGTACAGAACAAGGTTTTAGCTCTTTTTTTCATTTTCAAACCTATTTTTCTCTTTTTTGGTAAAAAAAGGAATAAAAGAAATCTCTAATTGAAAGAGAACTGATGCATAAAAAGTTATCCAGTCTTTTGTCCAAATTTTATCAAGCAATGGATAAGTAAAAGATTATAAACTAATTGCAGCGTTTCTGTCAAATCATCTTCTGCTGCATTTAAACATTCAACATATTAAGTTTCCAAACTAAATGCGGGGATAGCAATCCCTTCATTTATTCTGTTGTTGTTTGGATTATTGTCTAAAATGCTCTAGCTATTTCCAATTCTGTTCCCACACTTCCCACATTATTAACCAACAAAATGGCAATCATTTCCATATGAATGCTGGATAATGGTTGCATTTGGTTTTGTTGGCCTTCTGGATATTAAGTTAATGGACTAAATTGCTTTCAGAATAAAGGTTCAACATTATGCCTAGGGAGTGAACAATAAACCAGATATATGACAAGATGGTGGAATTGAGTGTTTGAACATGTTAAATCTATAATTAGCTATTTTACAGGTAAACCACTTGTAGAATGTTGTTTATTTCTTATATAAAAATGTACCGGAGACTGAGCAGCATTTACTGGCCAACTCACAAACATGCTGTAAAATATACACACATAACACAAAGAGTACCTGAGTAACAATGTCTTTGAAGGTGTGAGTTGCCTCTGTAGATGGAGCCAAGTCAGACTCAAACTCAGATGAACCTGTTCTGTCTATTGCTAAAGATAAAGTTGATGAATTTACAGCTGAATCCCATTTTCTAGAGTTACCATTATCCTTCCCTTTAGATTTTGAGTGTTCCTTAACCCTGGATTTGAAGTCATTCAAATATTTCAATATGAAATGCAACAACCCCTCAGAAAGACAAAATACCTGCACTTGTCACCAATTCCTTTTATATTAAACAGATAAAATGCCATGTAACTAGTTATTTAGCTTGCAACAAACATCTGCATATGGCACCATTTTTTATGCACTAAGATCAACAGTGATACCTAATGTAATACACTGGAATACATCAAACTATGTATTGTGAGGATTTTCTTTTTTGACGAAAAGATATTTTAAAATTACAGTATAAAAAAATACATTTGCAAGTTCATTTGGTAATGCAGTGTCTTGGAGTGTGCCTCTAAGAAATCTCAGCATGTAGCGCAGGATGACTTCACCATTTTGCCCTCCCACTATTGCAAAAAGAATTGGGACACCCTTACCGCTTCATCTGAGATGCACAAAAAATATAGAGGACTCTCTGGTAGAGGCAACAGGATTCAATCTGAACGTGAAAGTGCATGGTAGGAAGTAATAAGTTTCAGAAAATAGCTTGAATCCTCCTCTCTTAAATGTGACTCTTGTTATGTATGAAACTAAGAGAGCTTGGCAAGAGGATCAACGCAAAGACACCGTTTTCCAAAACAAATAATGATTCTCCAGAAGCCATATTATTACCCAAAAATGTGCTTTCAGGCCAGTGATTCCATACTTGTATATAAAAAGGCATTTTAAAGACTGAAAAAAACAAACAAAAAACAAAAACTAAGTGATGGTATTGCAAAAAAATAAATAAAATAAAAAAATCAAGTGGTATCCTCTGGTGACTCTGCCACAAACCTCAAATAGCTTTGTTTTGGGGTGAAGGGACATGCTGGCTTTTCCATCTCTAATGTGTTTTCCGCTGCCTTTGTGACAGACCCAGCATCTGTGTCAAATTATGCCCACAAAGGCGAAGCAGTAGTGAGGGAGGCATTGTATTTAAGATGGGAGTTTACTTGCTAAAGTACTTTGCATATTACCATGAAGCCTGTAGAGTGAACCCTGCAGCCGATGCAAGCCCAATCAGAAAACACCTAATAACATTCACTGACAGTAATCACAAGGATATGTTGCAATCACTGCTACACAGCAAGAGTCCTGCTTGCAGCAAACAGCGTGAGCTCTAGCTAGTGCACAGCAAGAAACTCACCCTCCTGTCAAAATCAATGCTTTTTGACTTACTTATTAATAAACATGGGCAATTAAGTTGCAGAAACTATTTGCCAACACTTTGAATTAAGTTGCTCATAGTGCACTAACAGTGAAACAGTTGTGATACATCTTGACACAGCATTAATCATACATAGCGATATCATCATGCAGTATCTAATATTTCCTTTATGCTTTTTGCTGTAGCTGATTTATCCTGTTTAGGTTGGTTGAGAGGCTTTGCCTGAGCCAGCTGTCATCAGGCAAGAGGCAAGGTGCGCTGTGAACAGGTCACTAAGATTTAAACAGTGAGAGGAAGCCAGAGGATCTGGAAAAAAAAACAAAAAGACAAACAAAAAAACTTTGGGGTTTTCTGAAATGTTTCAGATTGTCATAATTATCTTAGCTGGAAACTAACAAACAAACAAAAAAAGTTATATTTTCATAATTTTTTTTTTACTCTTTGGGACTGTTTACAGCCATTTTCTAACTTAAGGATAACTTCACTGTGGCATATGTTGTGAGTTGCATAATGTAAAAATGTGCTTCTAAGCTTTTGTGTGTATTCTGTGTTCATATTATATTTATATTTTACTGCAAAGCTGTACAAAAGACCTCAAAAAACACACACACATTGAAGACAATGGTGGAGCACAGCTAAACATGTCACCCTCTAAAACTGTCTGCAACAAAAACAGTTGTCAGTTCATGATGTAAAATAGAGCTGTCTTGTCTACATAGAACTGCTGTTTTTCCAAAACTATTTTGTCATTTCTAAAAATATTCTTGTAAATATGGCACATTTCCATGAATGTTTTATTGTACACGGAAATGTAGAAAATGACTGAAAATGCTAAAGTAAGGATGCCAGGCCTGTATGTGGTGCTGTACAGCTGCCTCAGAAATACACCAAAAAACAGGAAACAAGGCATTGAGAATTTGCTTAAAGCTAGAATGATGAGTACAAAATGTAAACACAACAAGAGAAAAAATACAAGGCTGGTATATACAAGACCAAAAACAAATTCTTTCAGTGGACTGACGACAACGTGAAACTTCTACTTTGTGTCACAGTAAACTACAAGACCATAACAGTACAGGACAGTGTTCACTGGGAGTCATGTCAGTCCAAATATGTGGACATAATGAACACTTTGCAGGCAAAGTATCCAGCAAGTGACAACTGGAGGGAGGGTTTTCCTCACAATGTTCAAAACATAAGCTAAATTATGTATATCAAACTTTTCCTATTTTCCATGTTTTTTTATGTATACCTGATCGTATATTGTAGCTCATTTTCTGTAATGTTTGCTTTTAAGTATTGTTGTCAGTGAATTTTCAATATAGTGATAAAATCTTTTATGTACATGCGTTTTGTTTCAGAATGACAACCATCTCTATTTTCTGATCCTTTTTCAAGTGTCAGCAGAGAGATGTTACCAACACCAAGTTTTTCATCTGCTTGACCCATGACATGAGGCTTTGCAAATTGAGTTAAAAGAAGACAACAGGGAGATCTGCAAGACAGTGCGTCAAAAACATCAAGATGTCAGCACAGCAGTTGTTTCAAGCTTGTTGAAGTCATGTTGTCAGACATCTGCTGCATAAAAAGTCATTTTTTATGTCTAGTAAATTCATGATCCATTTAAACATTTATTTGGTCACTCTCAGCAGTTTGTTGTTCTAACTATATTAAACCATGTACAAGGTCAAAGTGATGTTTGCACATATTGTGATTTTTCTGAATCCACAATATTGATACAAATATCATTATCGTTGTAAATTCCCCCTCCTCCCCATTTATTGGTAAATAAAGGGAAATGGTGTAGGGTATTGTATTGTTTTCTTTTATAAACAAAACAAAACCAAAAAAAAACTAGACTACTTCAACAAAGATTGCTGAAAAATAATTTTCCAAAAAACAATCTTGCATTATGTCTTACGCTCTCTTTTATAAATGTTTATTACCAGTTAAAACAATTCAAAGCTCTTATGTAAGTATGTGTCTTATTATATATTTTTTAGCTGTGTCACAGATTCTCTAGAACATGACAAAGAAATAGTTTTCTGGGAATAAAAAATGCTTTTCCTAATAAATTTTGGTAGTTTAAATCTTAATAATGAGCATGAACTTCTGAACTTTCTAAAATGTCATGAGTGACATTTATTTATTTATTTAAGAAATTTAACTGTTTTTGTAGTTTAGAGGAAAATTCTATGACTTTCTAAACTTGGTCCCGTTCCTCTTTTAAGAGTAAATTATTTAGAAGTTGTTTTACTTATATTAAACAATACTGCAAAACTCAGAACCACAAAACATCTTAAATATCATAAAACAGGGACTATAGGACGGTAAAGTAAAAATGCTTTTACCCAGCTTAAGTGGCAAAACTAGACAGCTTTGTATCAGTCTGTGTTGTTTTACCCATTTTAATGGCTATTATTATTATTATAGTGTCTTGAACAGTCATGAAGGTGACTGAAAGACATTGTAAATGCTTGTCATTTTATCATTAATCTTCAAGGACAGTGAGGGAGGCAAATGAAATTGAAGCCAAGCAGATAGTGGGAGGTGGAAAGAAAATATAGCCTCTTTTCATTCTGGTCCATTTCACAAATATCCACATTCGAGATGTCAGGTGAAGGCAAGAGCTCAGAGAAACATCTATCCACAGAGCATTAGTACTGTAGACACATGAGATCATAAAAACATGGGCAGGGTGGTGAGAAGCCATTGTCAGCAACAGTAGAATTTATGCTGAGTGCTCCTTCAGTGTTCAGTACACAAGAGAGGTGAGGTGAGGGTGATGATATGTGTATATGATTGTTAGTACACTGCTGTTTGCATGGGTGGGAGCAGTTGTTCCGACTATTGGTGTAATGTGGTATCTTTCTGTCATGCTTTCACACAGAACATGCTATTACCTGCTGTCACTACCTCTTTTTGGCTTTGGAAAGTTTTGATGCAGTTTTAAATCCAATTGTTACCATGGTAATGTTGGGTTTTTACTTTTATTTTTTCTCAGGCGCACTATGAAAAGCAGGTGCATGGCAAGGACCCAAGGTGACAGTGCCTGAAATGCGTTCAAATGATTCAAAAACTGCCAGCTCTCGTGATGCAAGGTCACAGCCTTTCTATTCTCATTCCAAAGAAAAAAAAAGTTATAAACTCCAAAAAAGTGCCAATTTCAAATAAGTTACATGCATTTCTTGTCTGCAGAAAAAAAAATCTCTGCTTTATGGAAAACTAAAATCCATCAAACAAAAATTCAAAATAATCTATTGTTTGACTTATAAGACATTAAATCAGTTGATTTCTTTCACAAAAATTGTTGATTTGCATTGTATTTGTGCTAATTTTTGTTGAAACTATATACTGTATGTACAATGGGTTTTTCTTTTTTCATTGATTTATCAAGTTCACACCCTTGAAGACTGAGTACAATGAATCATCTCAATAGATTCTGACCACTGAGATAAATGACCAGGTTCAAAGGTCACTGATTGTGAGAAGAACGCATGGGGATGAAATTGCAAGGGTAGTGGAACACAACGAACACTCAGCAAATGAAGGAACAGACAAAGAGGTACAAAGTGATCTTTGTTATAACAAGGAAAGCCAAGATGTCTTTAAGAGAAGTCCACGATTTCTTGAAAAAGAAATCTAAGCTCTGGGTCCTGCAAAATTCTAAATTACAACTCTGTTTCTTCTGAGGTGGCAGATGGGTTGGTGAAAAATGTACAGTCTTGCCTTTTTCTTTCAAGGTTTTATTTAGAATCAGCTAAAGAATAATTGCAACCAGTGTCAACTGAGAGTTTGTTTTGGTGATGTGCCAGCAGCACCCAAAAGCGTGTCTGAGAGAAATGGGAAAAGCATCACCAAGGAGGACAAAGAAATTACTGCACTAAGCCTCAAGGGTCCCTCAGGCCATATTCTAAGGAGGCTAGAGGGTGAATATAGCTCTGTACACTCCATTTGTACCTCCTCTGTCTTCCAGTGGTAGGAAATGGCTGACTAGATGCTAATAAGCTTGCTCTGTCATGCTTAGACAGTCAGACCTGGTGCAACTGCATGTTAAGATAAAGAGCCTACATTTGGTAATGCCAAATCCCAAAGGTCCTAGATCCCACTTGAGTTTTAGCATATAAATGAGCATACTGTAAGTAATGCAAATATATTTCCAGAAAACTTTGCCTGTCCTCCTTTTCTCCTCTCTGACTATGAGAGAAACTTCTCCCTAAACATAAATTCATCTGCTATCCAAGCTGGTGTTTCTGCCTGGAGATAGCTTTTGTTCATGGCTGGCTGGCCTTACATTTTGTGGTTGGTGATTGGCAGTGTCCAGTGGGCCAGTTCCTTGAAGACTCCCCATGTTCTGTCTAGAGGTCCTCTGCTATCGATTTCCTGCTTGTGCTCGCTGCTTGACCTGCCAATCAATGGTCAGAACAGTGGGATGTCATTGGGAGCAAGTTGACGACGTGTGATGTTTGGCAGACATGTGACTGATGGTACCGAACGAGCAAAACATATTACGGGGGAAAGCGAGAAAAAGAGATGGTGAGCTGAGAAAAAGTGAGTTCATACTAAACTTTAGAGTTAGAAGTAGCAGAAAAAAGTAAAGTTAATCTTAAATTAAAAAGCAATGAAGTGCTTATATATTTGAGATTCTTTGAAATCCCATCACTTTTGGACAGAAGCACCTTGCACCAGGCAATGATTCAGTCATAGTAATTTTCTTTTTCTGTAGAGTTCAGGCAAGGGCGCCTTACTGTATTCATTCGATCCAAGAAACAAGTGATTAGCTGTGAAGAATAAATCTTTAGAGAAATTTATCTGAACTGAAAACAGTGGAGTAGATACAACCAAGTAACATTAGACCCCCAGAGTTTTGCTTTTGGAGTTGGACTCGAAAGAAGGCTTGAATAAATACATAAAATTTTCTGGTAAGGACCACAGTTTGTGGAACACATTTTTCTAATTCAGTACTTTTGTGGCAACGCCACTCAGAGAACTCCTTATGCGACAGCTGACTTAATGAGACACTGGCAAGTAAATTCCTGTGGCAATGATGAAAACACTTGGATTTCCAAATAAATTTCCTCAAACTAGACCAAAACAGTTCCGATCTTTTGCTTTTTTTCTCTCTTACTAAAAAACCACAGAGGAAACTAAAGCCATACTTATAACCTTAAACTTAACTGAATTAAAACCTTTGACTATATTTAGGGAACACTTGATTCTTATTCATCAACAAAAAGGCTCAGATGTGGCAAAACAGAACCCAAAAAAGATGATAAAAATGCAGTTTCTTGTATGATTTCTGACTGAGGCCTTTTAATCAGACACTAGTAGGAACGTTATAAACGAAGTAAACAAGTGAGAAAAAGAACAAAAGTTTAACAGACAATTTGTGATTTTAAATTTTGATATATAAACTGCTTTACCCAAGATTATAAAGAAAAAAAAATGCTACAAAATAAAGAGAATATGTAAATAAAAATGACAAACTTCCAATACTTTTACCAAGTTCCAAAAAAATAATGTATCCAATTCAACACCACTGAGATTCCAGTAGTTTGTCCACAGATATATAATTTAAAATGTGTTTTTGCAGCAATTGTTTTATACATTCAACTCAAATCATGCAAACCTTTTTCAAGTTTGTGGCGTTTAGACTATCTAAACAAATAATTATGCTGCAGAAAACATACTGTTTAACAGAAAAAGTCTGTTTTTGAACAATTCAGTTCAATTCAAGCTGTAAATGTCACTAATTACCTTCTGACATAGTTAACAGAGTAAAGCAAGACAACATGATGAATTTTTCATGAGCTTGTTGTTATAATGGTTGCTTCTCCCCATTAATGTGTCCTGCTTTAATTCTTATAGACCAGTCAGCATGAAATATATACCCCTATAAATAGTTTCACTCTGTACAGATTTCTGATTCCCCACCTTTCCAGAAACTTCACCATTTAAGCCTGTCAAAATAAAGATTTTTTTGTAGCCTATTAAAAAATAAATAAGTAATTTTGTCTCCTCAAACATTTACCACAGATATTTTCTCATTTTCTCAAAGTTTGGATTTTGTTTTTCTTTCTTTTTTTTTTCTTCAGGTAAACATGGTTAAATTTTAAAACTTTTTTTTTCTTTAAACTTTGCAAGGATGGCTGAAGCAGGCGTTCAGCTGATACAAAGCTATTTTGTTGTCAAGGGCACTGGCGTCAGCAAAATCAAACAGCGGTAGACCTAGCATCAAGTTGTCTGCAAAGGAAACACTTTACCCATAGCTTCTCTGACAGTTATGAGAAACCGCCATTAGTGCATTATGCATAATTGTACATGCACTACTATCAAGTGTCAGTGAAAGACAACGAGCAGAGCAGCTCTCTGTCGACAATTGCACATTTGTTATTGTGAACCATCAGCATTTCTCTATGTAAATGGAGTTGCTACAAAGGGCCATTTTCCAATCTGCTGCCATGAAATCACTCTACCTACCTCTGGTAATGACCAACCTTGGAAGCGGATTTCCACTCAATTTATTTTATGAATGACAACAGTAAGGCAAAATACAAATCTCCAACCTGGACAAAAGGTTCTCAAAGAAAATATATTTATCAAAATTTGAATAGGCAATGCAACCCCTGTCTTGGTAATGATGGATGGGGTGCATATATGCAAATGAAATATTTTTGTAATGCTAATTATGTTTAGGAACATGCCACAGCGAGTTTTCTTTTGTTTCTTTATTGTAGTTAGGTTTAATTTCAATTAGAGCTGCTGACTTAATTGAACTTACATGAAAATCTATTGTAGTAAAATTTTACCAGTGCACTATTGATTGCCTGTACAGAGAATATACACAATCACACATCCCAGCCAAACACACTTACCCTTCCTTGTTCTAGCCTATATATAAATTCATACAGAGAGGCGCATGCACACACACACACACACACACACAACTGAAACAGATAAAGCAATCCAGTGTACGAATGACTCCTCTTCAGGGCATCAAGGTCATCTTCAGGGAGAAAAAAAATATCTCTTAGTAAAGCACTCCCTCTCTCCATCTCATAGTCTTTTTGATCAGTCCCCCCTAGTTCCTTTGATCAGCTGCTCATCATTAGTGATTGGCTATGATCAAGATGTGTACTTGACAGTCCAGTGTGTGATGAGACAAGAATAGAGAGGCACTGCAGAGCAAGGAGCTGGAGGGCTGCAAGGCACCCTTCCCATCCTGACATACTATAGTGTAATTAGACATTAGCACCCAGCAGGAAGTCTGCTAACATGAGCCGAACCCCGATTAGAATGATTATCAGAGATAATTCACTTTAATAAGTACATAACAGACCACTGGACTCACGCGAGTAGAGATAAAGCTGTATGCTTTTTTAATTACTACTTAATTGGTGCATGCAGGGCAGCAGATTTTTAATGCAGGGTTTCAAAAGACTGAAACAACCTTAGGAATGCATCAAAATGAAACCCTTCATTAAAATCTTGCAGCTTAGCATTAACTGTATTCAGTTGTTTTTGTTTTTTTTATAAGTGACTTTTTTTATCTGTGCATTTACTTGCAGTTTTTAAACACGCAAAGTAAAAATAATATTACCAATGCTATATATTACAATACAGATATCATCAAGAATATTTCCAATATACAGCAATCTTACTGAAAAATGGAACTGAATTTATATTTTGAGATAAAAACTACAAAGGGTACTTTCTTTGAAACATGCTAAAAATGGTGTCTATGTTGGAATAAAAAGAAAAAAGGGTCCCTCCAAATGGCCACCTATGAGATCCTGCTCTTTAATATCCGAGGCTGTTAAGCGTAGCTTGAAGCTACAGACATTGACGAGCTTTGTCTGCGGGGACCTGAGGAGATAAGCGTGACACACCAACAAACACAACACTTGACTTTTCTTGATCATCAGCTCTAGCTGCACAGGGATTATAGAGTCAATGCTTGTTTTTTGTTTTGTTTGTTTTTTTCTATTTGAATACAATATCTATTTAGAAGTAAGAATAAAGAAAAAAAAACATTCCACTCCCACAAGAGTGGGATCAATCATCAACTAATTTTACTGGACTGCTCATGTGAGACACAGCTGGGAGTTTAGGTTCCCCAGACAGACCTTAGTGTGCTGGGCCGCTGCTCTGAAACACTGCATTAGGGTTTGCAGGCATGATTAAACTGTTTGTGTTTTACAACACAAGGCTCTTCACACACACACACACTTGCGCACACACGGACAAAGTACAATATAAATGCTGTTAAAATATACTGTAACTGAGTGGAACTAACGAAACCATGATGAACCAAAATTTACTTATCAGGCAGAATTAGCTATTTTTATGCTTTTATTTACAAAAGCTCATAAAAAATGCAAACAGGAGTAGAATAAATGGAAAAAAATCGGGTTTCTCATGATGATTTTTAAATTTCTCTGTCCTCAGTAAAAGCAAATAATACTGAGACTACTGTTAATGGTTTCTCTCTTTGGTGGTAA
>JAOXNZ010000117.1:9973883-9984316 GCA_028566095.1 Kryptolebias brasiliensis | reverse complement strand
ACTGTTAATGGTTTCTCTCTTTGGTGGTAAATATTACTTGCTGTCAAGTTTCTATTTAGAAAGAAGAGGCTGACAGAAAGATGATGATATTGTGATTTAACCTCTACAGGTTAAATCACAAAATCACTGTCAGATGCTCATACTTCTGACAACAGTTTTTTTTTTGTTGTTGTTGTTTTTGTTTTTTAAACCAAATGTTAGCCTCTAGTCTTTAACTTGTATGTTCAAAACTATGAAATGGGCTCATAAAAATTGAGTTGGTATTTATTATAATCACTTATTTATAATATTTACTCAAACAATGTGGTAAAAAATAACAAAAAGATTTTTCCTATTCTCCTGATAGAAGAGCAGGTGTTTTTGTATTGCAGTCCTGATGAATGTCAGCTAAACCCGTCTTGCAGGGTTTGACTTTATGAGACGTTGAGCTGCTTGTCTTGCTTCACGTTACAGTGAAAATCTTTCCAGTCAATTATCCCAGCCACAGTGAATGCTTTGACACTTCCAGGCTCTGACATGCATTTCTCACTACCTCATAAGTACACAAACACGCATACAGCCATGACATTTGCAACTACAGCGCACTGGTTGAAGTGGATTTGTATAAAAAATATATTCATGCCCCAGAGTTATGTCATGTTATGCATGGTGCTAATGATTTGGTGGAGTGTAAACAGAAAGATTTTATAGACAAACAACGAAACATGACTGCTTGGAGTTTTTTTTCTTGAAACCTTGAGATGTCTTGTGTATAATGTTAGTTCAAAAGTACAGTACTAAAACAAGAGCATTCTGACCTAATTCTGTTGTCAGATTTTGTCTCACTTAGCAGGAAGCTGTGGCGTTGGCAGGGTTAATTTTGATGCATTACAGAAAATATAGCTTTGTTTCCAAAATAGAACCTAAAGGTCTAAAGGTTCATCACTGGAAAAAAGAAGGAGTCACAGAATAAAATGCTTTAAGACAAGAAAAGAGATCATTTTCCTTTTTTGACAGCTACCAGTGGGTTGTCTGAGCTTTAAAATAGTCTGATGAACTGGCTACAAACGTGTTCTGCTTGAGTCTAAGAAAATGTCTGATACTGGGGAGGCCTGTCAAACTCTGAAACAAGTCAACAAATATACTGGAATTCAACTGAAATGAAAAGGTGGAGTGAAAAACATGGCACATTTCTGAAGCTCCTTCATTCTCTCTTTTATTGTTGCTGGTATTGTTTTAAACTCAGTAGGAAAACTATGTCTCAAAGCAAAATGATTTTGGAATGAATATTCAACATGCTGCAAATAATTTTCAAAAAAATGTTCAAATAATAAAAGACTGACCTGCTGAAGCTATAGGGCACAGTAATTTAAAAGCCTAAGTACTCTAAATTGAAAGGCAAAAATGAAAAAGAAAAAAAAAAGAAACAGAAAAGAAAAAAATATGTCCGTCAAGGTTGTTAGTGCCCTGGAAGCCAAAATAATTATTCATGTAACAGCAGAGTGACCCCATTTTATGGCTGTTTTGATTTAAGAAATATAAAAGCATTTAAAATGTCCCTTTGTGACATTTTGTACAAAAGCAAATTAAGTAGACTGAATCATTTAAATCTTCTTCAGCAATAAACTGTTGATTTTCTTAGAATCCCAGAATCAACGGGCCCTTTACAAAAAGCATCAGTTTCACATTTTTGTGTCTAAATTGCTGAGACTGACCAAAATGACACAAATTGTTTCAAAACATTAAAAAGAGGGCATGTTCTGTCATGCATAGAAGCATCATGAAAAGAGAACATATTATTGCTTTTACTTCAAGTTGGTAATTCAATGATAAAAAAAGTATTGCAATTGAGCACATCTGAAAAGACCATAACACCAGATAAAATGGGTTATTAGTCATCACCATAGAGAAACAAGAGACCTCAGTTTGAACTGCTTTATAATTATTTTAACATGCTAGATTTACTCTTTAGAACAAAAAAGAAAAGGGGAGAAAAAATTTCAAGCTGCTCTAACTGGACTAGATTTCACACAAATATATTTTGCACCGTCTTTACATCCGATCAGATGACTGAGAGGCTAAAACAAACTATACTAGATTTTAAATGGTGGTATTATTATTATTATTGGCTCAGGAGGTAGGGGTTCGTCCTGTAACCGGAGGGTTGCCGGTTCGAACCTCTGCTCCATCCATCTCAGCTGTTGTGTCCTTGGGCGAGACACTTCACCTACCTTGCCTACTGGTGGTGGTCAGAGGGCTCGGTGGCGCCGGTGTGATGGCAGCCTCACTTCTGTCAGTCTGCCCCAGGGCAGCTGTGGCTACAATGTAGCTTACTGCCATCAGTGTGTGAATGAATGGGTGAATGACTGACTGTAGTGTGAAGCGCTTTGGGGTCCTTGGACTAGATAAAGCGCTATACAAGTGCAAGCCATTTACCATTATTATTATTATTATTATTATTTCTGACACTACTTTAACAATAAATCCAATTTATCAGTGACATCTATCTTTCTCTTGCTTTTTTCTACACCTCACTCAAAGACATTTCCATTTGTGCAGAACCAGATTTTCTTTTTTTTACTTCTGTTTTAAATGCCTCAATTTCAATCCCAATGTAATCTCAGCGTTTCCAGCTGTGGACCATGGCCTAAGACATGATACAAGCTTCACACTTGACTGCAAACCACTCCAGCGCTTAGTGGAGGTCTTTGCTCGGTGAAGCCAACAGGAACATATTATCTACAAAACGCACAGATGCAATCATAAGCCTACCTAACTGGAAACCCTCGCCCATTTACTTCGCTTAGAAATATTGTCTTTTAAGTTTGATGGAATCCAACATCCACCAAATCAAGTATGTAGTAATTACACAGACAAAGGTTAGGCTAAATGAACACAAATCATGAAAAAAGTATAATATACACGTTCAAAAAACTGTGTCATGGCACTGAACTAGAACTAAAGAGAGCCATAAAGTAAAAAAAAAGACCAACATGACAGCTGTCTATACCAACAACAATATAACTATGGTGTTAGTATAGGTTGCATATAGAAAATGCAATATTCAGAATAATGATATTTATTTATTTATGTTTCCATGTAACACAGCATTGTCTGATCAGCTAATTGAATCACATTATGAGCCCAACACCGCAGCACTTTTATATTTATTTGAGACCTTCTTTAAAACTGTGCTTTCTATTTACCCACATCCATCCGGTGTTGCTCTTACTCTAATGGAGCACAGGGCAAACAATGTACAGCAGCAGAGTATACAGTTAGAAGCCAAGAAGATTCTAGCAGAATGTAATAGCACTATTAAAGTCTATACATGTCTTTATAGTGCGCCTAAGATCAGAATACTCCATATAATTAGATTTTTGCTTTCCCCAAATATGACCTTATTCATATTAAGGTAATCAGAAAAGGCTGTTTACATTGCATACAAGATCTTAATTGGTTTAAACATAATATTGCTGTGCATGAAAGCTTAACCCTCTTATACAGCTCAAAGAAATTACCTTGAACAGAGGCGAGGGAGAGCAGCAGCAAAGTACATCACCAGGTTTAATTCAGAGAAACCCTTAGGTTGCAAAGCCTCAACATGCAAGAGACTAGTTTAAGACCTGTAGAAGATATATGTAGTATTTGCTTTTTTCTCTTTATGCAAATCAGTTGATGTTTATATGCAGGGTGATGCTACATATTCATAGGCCACATTTTTATAATACAAAGTGTCCTGCACACCTCTGTGCATAATCTTCTTCTTCAAAGGTTGCCCCCCCCCCCATCACATGACTCTAACCCATATAACTTGTTTAGGATGAACTTGACCAGAGTATGAACAATACAGCCAACAAACACACAGCTGGTCTGGGAATGTCATCAAACTGCATGGAGAGAGATTACAGAAAGCTACGTTCAAAACTTTGCTGCCAGGATGTTCAGCGCTGAGATTTCAGCCAAAGGCTAGTTTGATAAAATAAAGATGACAGTTGCACCGAACTTTATGTTGAGTTGCATTGTTTCCTTCAGAAATGGTGTTTTTGACATTCCCTGACAGTTTTATATGAAGAGCAAAGCTGTGCTGCAAAACAAACATTTTGGGTGTAGTTGTACTTTAAGGTACTGCATTTTGGACAGCTGCATAATACATTATGTGCATGAAGCCAAAACTGATAAATGATGAATTATTCAAGTCAGTGTCAGATAATAAATTCTTATTTTAGCAAATTCATTCTTACTGAGATCCAAATTCAGTCTCACTTTTACAGTGCTGGGCAGTATAAGAGCACAAACAGGAGGATTTTTGCCATTTTTTGAGGTGTGAAAATCTCACTTAAATGAAAGGGAAAAAAAAGTGGTAGGTGACAGAAAACGAGAAAGGTGAAGAGCCTCCAAAAGAACTGTTGAGGGGGCGCAGTTTGCACTGACAGCAAGGGGGAGAGAATGAAGTTGACAGATTTAGTGTCCTCTCACACTCTAAAAACATGATGTCCTCCCCAGGTGATTGGTTTGGCAGAAAAGAGATGAGTGGATACAAAAGGAAAAATTGAAGCACATCAAAAATAGGGAAAAATACAGAAACAGAAAAAAATATTTTAGTCTTCTGTCATCTTTTGGCTTAGATGTCTGATGTGAACTACAGCCTAGAGTGTCAGTATTGCAGTAATGGCTAGAAGATTAGCACATTATTACTCCTAAATTGTATAATTTATACACAATTGGGACAGCAAGTCATTAAAGCCTTAGTGGTGTTCCAGTATATGGTTCTAAATTGCAGATCCTCTTTTCTATAGCTCTGAAATTTTATAAGGTCATCTTCTGGTGCAGCTGACAAGTCACGATGTTTACATTTGTTTGCATATGAAAAAGCACTGTGTAGCAGGGCTATATACTGTAGCATATTGACCCTAAACTGTACGAGTATGCTAACACCATTGTAGTTATAAACATTCCTGTAGTTATTGCTTTTGTATAATTCAGTTCAGTGAATGCTGCAATAATAGGAACTTGCTTTCCAACTTTCATCACATTCCAGTAGGACTGTCATAAACATCTTAGGCTTATGACAAATACTTCACTACATGCATAGCCTGCTTTCTAATGGCAGAGATGGCATAGGTTTTGGTAAAATCCTAATGATACTGAGATGCCTTATAATACTGATTCAGGTTCAACTCGAGTTTTCCTCCTTTTAATACTGTTAAAGCATGGGACACATTCTTTCCTTATGACTTTTTCCTCTAAAGAGCAACATCTTTACAGTGGGAGTTTGGAATCAGAACAGCAGCAATGTTATTGTGTATTTTATGTCAGATTGATTTGTATTTAGATCTAATGTTACTATTTTCATAATCACATTAAAGCCGATTAATTACATTTCAAGAAATAATAATAAGGATAAAAAAAAACTGAATACGCAAAAAGCAGAACCTCACTAAAATTTTTCAGAAATACTCTTCCCCTTTCGAAATAATAATAATAATTGTAAAGGAAAAATCAAATTCGATCATATGATGATGTTTGAGGAAGTGGACAAATGAATACTGACTCATATATTTGTAGATTGAATTTCTCTGCTTAAGTTTAACAAGATTCAAGTGGTTTGACAGTTTATACAGCAAACCCTTATGTCATGTCTGTGTGCTATACCAAGACAGAGCAAATGTAGAACAAATAAAAATCTAAGTCTTCCAATTGATATGCATTGGATGCTTCCCCACTGTTCTGATAGAGATGCCTCTCCAAACAGTAGTTTGAAGATAACTGGCAGGACTGGCCGTGTTTGCTGGAGTGGTGAAACAGCAGCAAAGGACGGAGGGTCACCGCATTGATATGAGACTTGACAAGTCTTGGTCCTTCCTAAGACAACGTGGAGCCACCAAAAAAGGTGGTTACAGAAAAAGCAGGAAAAAAGGAAAGAAAAAGAAAGATGTTGGCTCATGTGTTAGCTGCTAATGGACTGTGATGGTTTTGTGTGTGTGTGTGTGCGTGGGTGGACGCACGTGTGCTAGCAGAAACGACGGGGACTGAGTCCAGGACTGATGAGATGCTTCAGGGATAATGCCAAGCGTGGAGTTGATATGTGATTTGGGAGAAAGCTTTATGCAATTTTTTACTCATTATTCTTAATCACATACTTCAGCATTTTCTTCACACTCCCCTTCCTCTCACCACAACTGCCCCCCCACGCCGCTCCCATTCTTTCTGCCGCCTTCTCATATCCTCAGTCTGGAGGCTGACAGTGACAAATAGAGGAACACCACAGCAGTATCCCCCAATGTCTGGAGGGACAAATTATTACAGGTTATTTTCCTCTTCTTTTCAAAAGCTATGGTTATTCATGAAGGACTGCAAAATATCCAAAGTCTCTCTTTCGAAAATAATTTATGTCAGTTTATGGATAATACATTGTTGGAACACTTATTGCTCAACATTTCCACATGATTACATATCTTTATTATCCATTTTGTAAGAAGTTTTAAAAAATTTATAACCCGGCACCAAGAAAAATGTTTAACTGGTTCTTCTGTGGGAAGGAAACAGGATAATGTTGAACATTTATGATAAGCCTTATATTAGCCCTAAGGGTAGTTTCTTCTTCATCAAAAGATACTGAAAAGAGTAAATCGACACATATGCAGGCTTTCTAAACACCTAACAATACTGTACACCTGGTTTAAAATGTTAAATATCCATCCAGCATTATTTGACAGCCAGTGTAAAAAAAACAAAGTGTTTAAATTGATCAAATGTTCAAGGTTAATTCTCTTTTTACAAATTATGAGTGGGTGGTTATAGTTCTTTACTGGCGAATTATACTAATATTACAGTATTACTAAGTATTTGAGAGGCTTAGATAATCAGTTAAAAAAATGTTGGAAATCTTTATTCAAGTAGTCACAATAGAGTTTTCTCAGCTGGGCTAGTCAGGGCTAAGGGACAAGTCTTTATTTCTAGGTGTAGGTTCCCATCAGGGGAATAACTCATAAACATGTCATCTCTTCTTCAGGGAAAGCGCCGGGCAGCTGAGATGCCACGCCAGACAGGGAACTAGTGGACTGCATAATTTCCTTTGCTGCAACTGACACCTTTTCCATATGTAGGCACTAGACTGAGCTTAACTGTGATGGCTATGCATCATTATACCTTGGAAATGGAGGGTGCAAAAGTGCACTAGCAGTGACTGGCTTACATTTGACAGTTGGCCTTGTTCAACATTAGTCACATCAATTCAAATCCCTTCCCTCGACAGAGCAGGAGATCAAGTGCCAAAGACTTCAGTAACCCAGGGAAATAATTCATGAGTCAAAGATGATACTTTCATTTTTTTTTTAAAAAAGCTTTACAGCTGTTCATGTAAGGTATTGCCTTGTCAGGAACAATTTTATTGAGAAACTCAAATTGTAGTTGTGAGACCAGTCCAAACAGTCATTGTCTGTACAGAGTTTTATCTTCTATGCAATGTTCTTTATATTGAATTAAAAAGTGTAAGACATGTATCAGTATTTATTACAATCAGTTAAAATGTAAGTCTTTAGTTTGTCTAGTCAAAAACTTCAACCCTTTAATCAAAAGATCTATGCATCTATCACCATGGTTTTAAGGAGAACAGCAAAGATTAGTTTCACCATTGTACTATCTGACCTACTGTGAGTACAGATAATACTTTGCATTGTTACTTATTTTTTGTTGAGACATAGTCCTGTTACAATACAAAGTCAGTTTGGATGTGACAGTTGAACCAAAGGCTTGTTTTTCCATATTTACAGAGGTGAGAGAAATTAAGTGGTACAGTGATTGTCTTTATTTTGAGAGTTGGAAGCAACAAAACTGTAATATTTTTCAAAATCCTTCACATATAGAAGCTGCCATTATTTATTCTTCCTCCACTCACTCAACAGACTATGGCTAAGTTTATGTTGCAGACACATCTACAAGAATAAACTAGCTGTTCCTAAATGTATTCTGATGTTTACATGAAATGAAAAGCCTTTCCTTTGCATTGATGCATTTCTGAGAACTAAGTTTCAGAGAAAATAAATAAGATTGATTCAAATGATTGCTAGCTATTTCTATAGGGGCATTTTTGGCGAAAGAACTAACTAAAGTGGTCAGAGAAGTTGCCAGATTGTATGGCAAAGAGCCAAAGTTGGCAATGGTAATTTAGTCTTTTTTTCTTAAACTGATGTTTTGATTCAGAATGTGGGCAAAAACAGAAAGTGTCAGTGCCAATCAGTTTCAGAGAAATCAAGGAGTGAGTTTTAAACTGTACATGCTACTATAATGTTGTCATAGTGTTGCTTGTTCCCTTTTTTATGTGCATTTTCCACACATCCACATCTCTTATACTCTTGTAATTGAACATGATAAAACACAATAGGATACATAAAGGTACACAAATAAACAGCTGAGTGTCAGAAGGGAACATCTGATGGCTAGCCTTTGGGTAACATGTTTGTGGTGTATTCAAGTGATACAGATGCAAGATGATGAGAATAAACAGCAGGGACTTTTGCTGCCAATGGTTCTTTCTGTCAGCCTCTTGTGTCAGCGCCTTTATCTGACAAAACAAGTCTGCAACAGTAAGTGATAAGAGACAGCAGAGACAGTAACTTTTAGACATTGCCACAAATCAGCAGGTTGTTCTTGTCTACTTGCCAAAGTGTTTGTGTGCTTTTGATCTGATTAGTCTTTATTTCCATATATGGTAATCTTTATTACTTACTCTTTATCACCACTCATGGAGTTACAGTATATCTTCCATAAAAATATCAATAGCGCAAAATGAACATGGACAGAAAATGTTAAATCAACAAGTAAACTGATAAAGAACAGTTTAACTCAATCCTATTGTGAGAAATTGGACCTAGGTGTTTCATTTTTCACTTTTATTAAACACAAGCTAATGGATAGTGAAGATTTTACCAGAAATGTATATTAACATTTTATACAGTAATCTCAGCTGATCCCTCCTGCAGAACACAAACTTCACAGATGACAGACACGGCCTGTTACCAAAGACTAATATGCAAATTATTTCTACTTATTTCTACTGCTTTTCAAGCTGTTAAACTGGCATGCTAACTTTTTAGCACTGCTACTGTAGTACTTCATTGTTAATTTTATAGTTAAATAATTAAACATCTAAGAACACTGGCCCCTATAATTGATCAAAGGCCTTTTAATTTTGCGCATTCATTACTGCTGAGCTAATGAAATGGTCCATCACACTCATCATAAACCAATAAACAGTGGGGCAAAAGAAGCAATCCTTCAGGCATAAGCATGATTATGTAAAAGAACTGTTTATTATTAAGTCCCATGTTCCTCATGATTTTATTTTATTTTTTGTCCTCAGTTGCTTAATGTTTACCACCGGTAAGATGTTTTATTTATTAGTTTTGTCATGAAGTTCTGTTTCACATGAATTTGGCCGCTCATGCATGGAGTATGAGTGTCAAAATTAGCATCTCATTACTTGCAATAATTAGGCCAATGAAGGCCAGATGTAAGAGTGTGATCTATGTGTATACAGAGAGCTGGGTCAATTTTTTATTATTATTTATTACAATCAATTAATACTATATAATAAGGTTTTACTGTCAGCATAAATTGTTAAGCCTGTAAGAGAGGCCCAACAAGCACATTCACATTGTTGATTCTTTGCAGTGTTGTATACGCAGGGTTAAATGAGTGTGCTACTAATGAAGTCTTATATCAGGGATCCATAATCTGATTCTGCATGTCAGAGAGAGAAAAACAAAATCTTTTCAAGCTCTTACACATGAAAGAGGACTGGATATGTAAGCGCATGATGATGATGATGTTCGTAGCTGCTGGGTATGGTGACGAGGATTATAGAATGAAAGGCAAATTACAAAAATGCTAAAAGATTTTTTTTTTTAAAGAAAATGCAGCCAGTTTATGCAACACAGTTTCCAAAAGAATGCATGTCTCTAGAGAAGAATGAGAAGTAAGCTCCTTAAAGAAGAAAACCCATTTTAAAGCAAATTCAACATCTGTAGGTAAATCCTGGCGGCAACTAGATTTTACCTGCACTTGATGATTTATTTGCTCTGAAGATGTGTTTAACACGTTTAAGTGTTTAAGAATAGAGTATCTTAAATATTACATATGAAATGTATTTGGTCAACACTGTGAGAAATACTCAGTTGTATATAACGCTAGATGATGTGAGCAAGCTAAAAATTTTCACCCGGACAGTGCACCTCTAAAGTATGAAAAGTATGATAACATCCAAAAGCTACAAAGGCATTGTGGGTAAAAAATGTTTTAACAAGGGTCAGAAATGTTGGGTTTAGGACACGGTTTCGGGTTCTCCAATTTAGGTGAAGCAAATGAAACTGCAAATGTCAATCATTTCAAAATATGTTAGCCATAAACAGTTTTGTATTTTAATTCGTAGTAAATTGATACCTTCATAATGG
>JAOXNZ010000117.1:9935858-9947359 GCA_028566095.1 Kryptolebias brasiliensis | reverse complement strand
TAAGAAGATACTAAGGCTTGTTTGAGTTTGTGGCACAAGTGAATTTAATTCTTTAAAAAAAGGATTCATTAAATTAATTTTGATTTCAATTCACACTAAAAACATGTACATTTTCAATCAGAAATGTTGTTTTCTTTGAAACAAAGAAAACCCCTTTAAGAACTAAAACTTACTGTACATAAACAGACTATTTCACAATCCAACAGAGCCAGTAGAAATCCCAGGCTGGTTTACTTGCAAACTGCTTTAGTCTCCTCTCTGCTCCCTGGCTAATTAGCGACTTTCAAAAAATCTGTGCTTGTCGAATCTTCTTTTTTAAGTGGGGTTGACTGTGCTGAAATCTGATACCTACCGTAGCCCTCTGCTTCTTACTTCGAATACATGTGAGTTTGATTATCCCCACGGTTCTGTATAACAAGCGAAGGGGAGAAAGTCAACGCCGAGCGGTAAGTGTCCCATCCCCAAAAAAATACCTCATCTCATAACAGACCTCCACCGCAGGAAATGAGGAGCAGTCAGAGGTCTGGCAACACACACACACACACACACCCTCACACCCCCACTTAGACAGTAACAACAAGCTCACCTCTTCTGGAGAATATTTTATTTTCTATGACCTAGTTCATCCTAGATTTTCTGTATTGTATTTATACAGTATTTACACTAAAATTGTTTGGTGAAATTGCTGAATGCAAAGACAGAGCATGAGACCTAATATACTGCATAATACTGAGTAAAACATTGTCAGATAATACAGTGGGTGTCTGTCAATGAATATGAGCACAGATTTAAACCATGTGAGATATTTTCCAAAATCCTAAGATATGATCTTTTAAATTGAGTCTGATGTTATTGTTTTGTCTCTATCTGGTATTCATTGACTTTGCATGTCAATCAAAACACACACACACACACCTCCTGCTTCTTCTCCTTCTCCTGCTCCTCCTGTTCTGACTCTGCTCTTTCTTTGAAGGCTAAAAATCCAGCAATATAATTAAGTTTGAGAACCATTTTAAAAATGACTTGGAGAACTTTAAAGCCAGCTCACAGAACAAAGGCTATTCACAGCCAGTGGTCTGTGGAGTGTGCAGTGCACATACAATACTTACCAGATTACTTCCCTCTCGTTCAGTGCAGACACAATATATTCATTCCCTCTGTGCTCTGTTTAGCAGATGCCCACACAGGGATGAGGAAAGCCATTGTATCTAATTGCAAGGCTCAGGATTTTGATTACACTCTTGCCTTGAAAGCACAACACTGTAAAAGAACAATTGCTCAGAGAACACCAAGCAGCAGGAGGTGCAATTTCTGCCCATTCTTAATGAGAAAACATATCAAAAGGTAAAAGGGAGGAATTTATACTTTAATTCCTTTTCTAAAGTAATAAAATGCAGTGCTCCTAATTTATTAGTTTATTAAAGGTGAAACTCATCGTATTCTTCTCCTCTTCGTGTTGTGTCTCACGGATCCTTCCATCTGGGTCGGCTCTACCTGGAATTATTATTTTTTTAAATTACAAACCTCAGTGTGGATTTCCCCCAGGGATGTAATGAATTAATAAGATGATGATAATGGCCTGTAGCTTCTCGTTTTTTCAGGGAGGCATTTTTTACATAAAATTGAACCCGGTACATACAAAGAAGAACACACATCACAAGTTAATACAGCCTTTAACTGCCTGGACTGAACTTTTACAGTTTGATTTGTCGTCAAGCCACATTTCTGTAGTTTCAGCAGGAAGAAGGCAATGTTAAGGATTTTTTTTTTCTTCACTGTATTGAGGATGTAAAAAATCCTTGACAGGAAAATGTGTCTTTCAGCCAAACCAGAATAAAATTGAGGCTGTACTTTAAGCCATACAGACAACTACAGCACCTCAATCAATGTCCTTGATGCTTGTGAAAAAATATACCTTTTCTGGTTTTTTTTTGTCTTTGAATAAAAGAGAACATATGCTTTGCAGTCATTTCCTTTCTTTCAGTGTAGTACAGCTTTACTGAACAAGAAAAATTGTATATTGAACAAAAAAAAGTTCCCTCATTGAAGAAAGTGGTGTCAGACTGTCGAAAACTCTTTGTTGTGAGACTTTACTTATCAACATAATCATGAAAAAAATCATTTGCACTGGCACAATTCTTGTAAAGCTGTAAAGCTGTTTAAGACAAAAAAGTTGTCTCAATCAGCCTCTGACATTGTCATTTCCAACCAAACATAAAGGCTGTTTATTGGAGGAAGCCTTGAAAAGACCATTGTTAAACCAAAATGTTTCACATAAAAGATATAAAGTGAAGCAGCGTTTTGAGCATTAAAGAATACAAATGTATTCTAACAGAGTCCCAGAACTACAATTAGGAGCTTATAAATTTGAATAATAATTAGTTTAGAATAAAATGTCCTACATCTGAGTTTATTGCAACAGTATTTTTCTGTAATATATTAATCATTTGATCACCTTGTGTGGGCGTTCTTATTCAGAGGTGAAATTGTTTCAACAAACACACTCCCACATCTGCTTGTTCAATCCAGCAGTTTTGCATAGCTGACCTTGCTTGATACAAAAGGAAGTGAAGTGTTGAATGAATTTACATCACAGTGTACAAAATATCTATTTGCTGAATGCTAAATGACAAAGGACATTGGCTCTTTCTGTCATGGAAACCTTGAGCAAAATAGCAAAACATTCTCATGATCACAATGACAGTGACTCTGGTCAAATATGTGTTTTAAATGAATTTGAATGAACCTTCGTGCATTTTGCAAATGCTCCAAATTGCATGTCCCAAATATAAAAGAAATGAAAAAAGAAAGAAAAAAATAAACGTGGATCATTTTAGCTTCTTTAAGTGAAGTTTGATTTTTTTTTTTAATCTCAACCTGAAGACAAACGACACCCTCACTTTATTTATGCACCCAAAAGGTGGATAAATAAAGGTCCTGCATAACTGTGTTATATTATCTGTTACACCAAGCTGCAAATGTGACCATATTACAACCAAGAAAAGTGCTTTTTGTCATGAAGTGATAACGTTAATAAAATAGTACTTTGAAGTTATACCCCTCTAACTTATAGAAAAAGAAATAAATGTGCACTGAAATCTCCCATTCATCCATCTGTCCTGTTTCTTTACCTGCTCAGGGTTGCAGGGGAGCTGGTGCCTATCTCCAGCGGCCCTAGAGAGAGAGACAAGGTACACTCCGGACACCCCTGTTGCATCTAATGCTTAAATATTTATTGATGACTGAGCTGTTTGTTGGTTACTTCAATAAAAATCCAGTAAAAGAAACATACATACATACACAAATACATATGATATGTTTATATTTTGTTCCTCATTTCTTCCCTGTTGTCTTTCTAATTATTATTATTTTTGTCCTCTGGTAGTTTTAGATGTTTTAGCTTTCTTTAAAAGCCTAACCAGAAACAAAAACTGAAAATTAGCTATAAGGTTTTTTTTTCATGCATTGCAATGGTTACATTAATCCAGGTAGTATCACTGTCTATCTAAAATTGAATTTAATTAAGTATACAACTAGAATAATCAACATGGGACTGACTGATGTATGAACTCACGCCATCTGTACTTTTTTAATAAGATATTTAATTATTGCTTCACATAAACAGCAGATCGACTTAATTATGAAGCCTATGAGTAAATATGTGTTGCATTTTAAAAACTTTACTAGTTAGCAGAAAGTCACAACAGCATTGATTGAGTTTTGCACCACAGTATGTACGATAGCTGCTGAGTAACCTTTTTTTTAGATTCTTTCTAATTTTTACAAAGTTGTACAACTAACTATATTTCTCAGAAATAAAACATACTGTGGGAGCTGGTGTGGGTAGATAAGTTAAGTCATGCATTGTGGTGTGATTTATACTGTTTGCCTCCAGTCAACAGGCTGGGTAAACAACAAACTCGGAAGGTAAACAGCGTCGATGCACAGGGGCATACTCGTCTTGATTAATGAAAGGAAGTCAGATCTCATGCAGATTAGTGCAGCGGAGGACAGCATCCTCTGTGAATATTAATTTCCCTTGAAGAGGTGTTCCTGCCCTCTCTCCTCAAACACTGCTCAATATATTGCAGGAGGTCACTGGAGAAGGTCACCGACAAAGTTGTCTGGCAGCTGAATTAAAGTGCTTCATTAATGGACTAAAAAGGTTTGGCATCCAATCAGCGTTTTTCTTTTTTTTTTCTTTTTCTTTTTTTTTTGTTTCTCCTTCTCCAGCTCTCAGTTTCCTAATAAATGTCCTTATGTTTTTATAGATCTAACGTTTTCCTAAATCAACTGAAGTAGTTTTTCAATTGACCAGCTTTGCTTTACAAATTTGATTTCTGTCAATTTCAACTTAATTTTCCCCTTATATTTTTACTTCTTTATTCTCATCTTCCTTAGTGAGTAAGTCACAATTATTTTACTTTAAAAATACCAACTCATCTGGCACAAAACATATTTTACATGTTGAATAATTTGATTTCCCTAAGCATTTTACTAAATACATTTTTCCACACTTTTTCTTTCCCCAAAATATACAGCATTACTTGCAAAATATAGTGAAGACCTTGATGAAGTCAGGCTCTGTTAATGCTTTCAGCGCTCGCTGTGAACTACGCTCAAACTGACCTTGACAGACTTTGTGACAGTAACACCCCCTCATGGCGACTGATCTAAAGAGATAGCCACATATAAGACGTATACGCTCCTTTCACCTGTCAGTGTTCGTGAGGGAAAGGAGGAAAAGAGGCGACTTCTGCTTCGGGGTATCTGTGACAGAGTGAGTGTGTCTGAGAAGATCGGTGGGGGAGATTAACAGCTCAGTCCGTCTCTGTCGCTGAGTGCTGCTGAACCTTGACACAGCTTAGAGGTATTACCAGGTCACTGAAGTAAATGACATTGCAAAATGGATGGAGGAGGAGCCAGGATGCTTGTAAAGAACTGACGGCATTGATTTGCAAGAAAAATTATGCAATAATGCCTCAAGATCTCCTCCATGTCCCACACCATGTGTTTAATTCAAGGTGTATAATTAAAGCAAGGAAAAAAAAGATCCAATACCAGCCAAGGACTACTGAAAGAAAAAAAAAAAAAAAACATGATCAAGAAAAAAATAAGTAGCCTGAATGTTGCAGGCATGCTCTTACTGTAAGGAATCCTTTTAAAAGTGAATTTTCAGTCAGGGCAGCAGAGAAACATACAGAAATATGTTCCAAGGCTAGTTGGAGTTCCTCATGAAAGAGTAAATATAAGTTACAGCACCTTTGGTAATGCCTTATGTGTGGTGTTGGAGTCAGAGTGTGTTTCTCTTTGAATGTAGTGGAAGTTGCTTTCTGTGAATTTTGCATCGCCAGCCTTGCTGTCTGGATAATACAATCATCAAACACTTTTTCTTTCGAAGATGGAACACACACACACACACACCATGTCTGCTGTGAATCTCTTTGTCTGTTTTGACAGAATGTTGGAGAAGTAAAAGCGAACAAAACTAACAAGCAGGTTTCTCAACAAACAGCACCCTCTGTGTGCGGTGTTTCGAGTGTATGCTCGCAGGCTTTTGAGCGAGAGCACACGCGCACACCTGTGTTTGTGAATCTGTGTATTCATCCTCCCACAAGGCATGTGCTGAACTAGAAGTGTTTCCACACAAAATCCATCCAGCTCTTTCAGTATCAATGACGGCTTCAATATCAGCTGCTGATGAGTTGGATTTGCAATGGTTCGTGATCAGCACAATTTTGAAGAGATTATTAAAGGAACTCAGGAGGGTGAGGGGTGCAATATATCAAGTAAAATGCAATGACGCAGACTTTCATGTGAATTAACTTGCATGCAGGATATGAAAAAAAAGAGTATTGGATAGAATTTTGCTTAACTTTCCAACCACTGCAGTGACTCTTATTTGCAGAAACAACAAAAGTGCAAAAACTCCAACAGCTAGTCAAGGCAAAGCCAAGATCAAAGTGGTTTGCTGCCATTTAAAAAAAAAAATTCTCCAATCAAAATAAAAAAAATCAATTAAAAAATGTCTTAAAATGCTTTTTTACTTTATTTTTTATAAACCTTTACAGAGTCTTTATGTAATTTATATAGAATTCCTCAGTTATTTGCAAATGCAAATAGCAGCAGCAGCTAGCTGTAGCATGTCCAGTGCAGCCTGGAGTAGTTTTACAATGACAGCAATCCACTTTGGTCTTGTTGTTAGCTTGTCAATCTGATCTGATTTTTTTTTTTTCTCCAAGTTTAAGTTATTCAAAAAGCTATCTACAACAGGTAAGCTATTACTTGTACATGACAGGTTCACAAAACCCCACTTCAACAAATTTAAAGCACCATTTGCTCTAATGTCTGCACTAACAATCACACTATTTTCTACTGAGTTGCATTGCATGGAAGATTTATTAATTTTATTTTTTAAAATATGAAAATGAAGAGTCTTACATGGGAATTTAATGGAAAAAGTGTTGAATTAAATTGGCTTGCATCATGTGTGGGTGTGTGTTTCTGTGTGAGTGTGCTAGGAAGAACAATGAGTGTGTGCTCACTCACTGCTCTCGGGCTCACAGCAGGTGATGATAAGGAACCATGACAAATACACACACTCACAACCATTTACAATCTGAATAGTCGTCATATACTGTACATTTCAGCCACCAGCCGAAGGCTTCCACTGGCATCCGTCACTGACATAACAGGTGGCCTGGAGCTGACCAGGACAGAGTTGTGAATATCAAATTCAAATGTGTCACAAATGAGAGTTAGATTATACACTTTCCTCTGTCCAAGTCCAACGTTGGACTGTACCATTTTTTTTTGTGTGCTGCAAGGCTGAAACTACAATTCAGTTTGATTGCAATGTGAAAAGACTCCTGGAACAATTTTTTGCAATTCTAGGACGTCTGAAAAATACTTCATGCAGTCGAGGTGCATCTCTGTTCCACCTCCATGTTTAGGAGCTGTATATTTTACAACCAGGTTGTGTCTGTAATGGGCTGGAAGATAACCAATGTTTTACCCTGAGGAGGAAATGTATTTCTTCTAAAAGAGTTGCCATAAATATTATTCACCCTAAAACGTGCACCTGTAGCATTCTAAAAGGCATTTAATGAGACATACTAATGTCACAGTAATGTGTCCATGAATCTCCTCATTTCCCCACATAGATGTGGAGGTGTTGACATTCTTGTGAATATTTTTACTCAAACACAGCCATCAAGGAGTGATAATAGATTTCCTCATAAGTTTTGTACTTTTTCTTGTCTAGTTTTCTGCTGTGTGGTACAGTTTTAGCATCATATTCAGTGGATGCAACTGGAGCTTTGTGTGCTTGCAAATACCTCTGAATATGCCACTTTAATAACTGGCAATTACCTATATTTTGGGATAATTTACTGGAAAAAGTAATGGAAATTAATGAAAATTTGATGTGTGTCACCTAATTCATAGAAATGTGCTGCACAATATATTGTTTATCTGAGATACAAAAAGATTTTAATACAATATAATTTTTTTTAGCAATACAAGGACAAAGTATAGGTCATAAGCAAAGAGTGTTATAAGAAATACTGTATATGGTTTAAAATGGCAGTAGAAAAGCTGTGAAACTTCAAGTAAAAAAAGGGAAGTAGCATCAGAGTTAAATAAATAACTTTTGGATTAAAACAATTCAAACAAGACTTAATCTACACACAAAACATACTCTTTTAAAAATACTGCTAAAACATCAAATTGATTTAAGCAATTCATCATGTGAAAATAAAAAGGATGCTCCTGCTATTGAAGGAATAAAAAAATGAAAAAAAAATGCTCAACTCATTAAAACACATTTTTAACCATGAATGCTTGGTCAGTGGTATAAAAACAGGCATATAAATCACAACCAAACTAACTGATTATGAGTGAAACAGGAGGAAAAAAATGTTTATCCACAATTTTAAGCAAAACACTTTTTCCCAAAAATCTGTCTCTTCCATATGTGCTTCAGTAGCGCACGAAGCAGCTGTCTTAAAACAGTGTCTAACATGAAGTTTGTACGATGCAGTGTCGTGCAACTGTGTGCATCTTCCTGTCTATCTGCCAACTGAATGTTTTGCTCTCTTCTCAAGAGACTTTTAGACATTTGGTAGGCATATTTACCATTAAAAAAAAAACAGCACCACAAGGGACACTGGCTAAAGATAAGTAAGCAGGAAACAACCCCAGCAATTCAAAGCACGAGTTCTGAGGTTCCATTTGATAAGTGAAATTATTTCATATGTTACGGAAACATCAAAAATCTCCAGTCTATGGGACCAAATAAAAAATAGGTGCACTGGTCATGGACACATTTATTTATTTATTATTACGTCCAGCAAACTCTGGAACGAAGTTAACATCATGACTTTGTAAAAATGATATTTTCACCTATTTTGTGAATGCACATTTATATAGTTAAAGTCAACACCTGCAGATCAGCATACAGAAATGGGAAAATAAAATCTGTTTGGAATTAGATAAAAATTCAATTAAATGCACAAAAAGTTATCAGTCATATTATACTCTCCTGGTGCACTTGGCTCCTAACCAGAGCTCCTCTGTTTTAAATAGAACTCAGTGCATGCATTTATAATTACCCCATCATGTAGAAGCTGTTCTGCACTAGAACATTTTAGTAATATAAATCTGAATCTGTTATCAACCGTTTCATTCAAGAATTACACAAAATGGAGAAAAATGAATAAAATAAATGAATCTACCGTACTCAATTTAAATCACAAGTTTTCAAATTATTAGGAATGTTTTAATAATGATAGTATGGACTGTTGTGCCACAGCAAAACGCTTTCTGATTTGAATTTGGGTTATGCAAGCCTTTTTTGTGTGTTCACAACAAGCATGTGGGTGTTTTCTCTTCATCCCACGGTCTAAAACAGTCCTGGTGACTTGTTCAGGTTGTATTTCATGTCTTTCTTGATGACAGCAAGTCGTTTTGGGAAACATGTTACTAAGTATAAGCAAACAGCATTCAGGCAGCTGTTTTATAGGAAGTTTAGTTCTAATGAAGCAGTTTTTTGCAACTTTCAAAGTGTTTTCTCCATTAAACACTGCAGATTTAACACAAGTTCTCAGCTAAAAACAAATCTCGCTGACTTTCATTATTGCAGCTTTAGGTATTCAGATATCTTGAAGGAATGGAGCTCTTTGTTTGAGTTGCAGCTGTGGATGACATCAGTTTAAGTAAAACCGATACTAATACTATATTTAAGTCACAGTACAGTTCTGCTTCATATGGTTCTGTGTGGTTTCCCATTGTAGGTAGAGCCCCTTAAATACTGGTTGATACGTTCAAGTAAGACAAATTAGTACTATATTGTAACACACTGTAGAAGCTCTGGAAAGCTGATCGGTTAGAGAAAATCTGCTCACCTGTTGGAACGAACAACTGCCTCTATGCAACAGCGTGCACAAGTACATATGTGAATATGTGCTTTTCATAACTTTTCCAAGTGCTTATGGTGCCTCTGCAAGCATGAGTGCATGCAGGGTTGCAATGATATGTGCATATGGTAAGTTCATAGGTTGGAAATGATGATCATTTAAATGCAAGGATAAGAAGTGGTTAAAGCTTTTTACCCAGCTGGTACAAAAAGTCAGCTGGCGAGTACAAAATGACACTCATTAGGTACAATTTGGCAAAGGGATGAACTGACTGGCACCTGTTAGGACATATTTCAAGGTTTATTTTTCTGATATCTTTGGTGACCAGGGGAATCATCAACTCAGCTCACTCAGTCTGAATTCCCAACCTTTGTATGACATCACTTAATATTAAATCAGTAGCACTTGACAAGCCCTGTGGGTAAAATGAAATTTATATTTCACAGTTTTACTTGTTTTTCCTTCATTCTTTCCCTCTGTTTGCAGCAAAAATCAATATTTGTCTTAATATTGATTCCTGTGTACCAGCTCATTGTTTTCTGATTACAAAGTATATAAAGAAAAATCCCCATGAATGTCCCGTCCCTCTCGCAAGCAAAAACAATTTGCTTTTCCAGACTCTCACTAAATGCAATGCCATGTATTCAAGTGCTACCTCGACTGTTTGTGCCTCTAAACTAAAACACATGTCTGTGACCTCATGCATGGTCATTTAGCTGTGTTTTTCAACTTTAACAGAGGAAAAATGTTGGATGTGCCATATAATTGCCACTGTATTCAGTGAAAAGTTCTGCACATGTCACCATAGTATTGTGATTTACAGAGATGCCTGCCAAAACTGGGATAGTCTGTCAAGCTCTATGGCAATTGCCAAGTCTGTAGCAAAGACATGTGTGGCTGAGGGTAGGATTCACCACGCCAGGTGTCTGGGAAAACGCTTCTAGGAAGGCATTGTGATTGTCTCAGCGTATATATCTGCCCTATCCTTCTGCTATTCCACAGTAAATGGCTATTTATCAAGTCCTGGACGGATTTGACAGCCTCTACCTACCTCTTGAATTCAACTGCATTCACAGCCACTGCACTGGGTAAATTATGCCCTCGATTCAGATGGAATCAGCTTTATGAGGGAACAAGTATTGGGTGGCAGATTGGCCTATACGTAGAAAGGCTGCCTGACAACTAAAAAGCTGTTGGCTCAATCTCTGGCACTGAGAAGTGACTTTATTCTTGTGGTGGGATGACAACTAGTGGGTGGACACTGTTATACATATGCTATCTATACTTTATTATCTCTTGGACTTGGCAAGACTGTTGAGATACTTTAAAGGCAGTGAGAAAAAGACTGCGCCAAGAGAGTTGCTTTATAGCTAAAACTGAGTGTTGGTTTCTTCACAGACATTACAGCCAGTGATTAATGTCATTAAAAAAAAGCTAATTTCCAAATACATTCACAGTATTGAACAATTTTAAGGAATGAAGTTATTTTCTATTGTACAAAAAATAGATGTATTACAAGATGTTGGATTATATTTACAATTTAGAACATGGTGATTCAAAATTTTATTTCCCTAAGGCAAAAAAACAAAACAAAAAAACCCCATAATTTTTGCTTTTGAGGTTTTAGATTACTTTCTCTGGATCAATTGTCTTGATCAAGTGGGAATAAAATCTTGAATATACATGGAAATATTTATTTTGCTGCAAATTTCATTTAGGACATTTATTCAGATAACAGAATATCATATTTGCTATTTAAAAATATGACCATAAGTCCTGCAACTTTAAACACATTTAAACACAGTTAAGGTTTTGAAGACGTTTTTGGCTGTTGATCACATTTTCTGATTAAGGAAGAGACAGAAATGGAAATGCAAAATTTTCAAATAAAATTATTTGGAATGTAATATGTTAGCAAAAAGTAACTAATGTTAATATCTGAATGTTGTTCTGAAAACTTGTGCAAATTGGCACTTCCCTAAATATACTTATAATTTACTTCTTTTTTAGTATGAAAAGTTTCTTATGCTTCTAAAAGTGTTTAATAATTATTGTAACTGTATGAATCTGTATGAATGTGTTTGT
>JAOXNZ010000117.1:9903136-9920455 GCA_028566095.1 Kryptolebias brasiliensis | reverse complement strand
TATATTTTATATATATTATATATATATATATATTTTTTTTTAGAGCACTGGAAGTGAAGTTAAGTCACATTTAGTGACTCTACTTTAATTTTCACACACAAATATATATATTAGGTATTCCCCTGGTTGCTCAAGCATCTCCTGAATCTTAATTGTTTAAACTGGCTGCACCTGTGAAGGTGTAGATTTAGGGCATGTCTAGTGTGGGCTTTAGGTCTTGTGCGGCCTGCGGGCAGATCACCAGTGTTGCTGCTGCTCATGATGTAAAGGTGTAGAATTTTTATTCCATAGGGCTGCTGTTTGTAATAATAAAAATCTTGAATTTCTGATAAGTGTGATCAGTCTTTATTTATGTAGTTGTCTGATGAGCAGCAACATAATCTATCTACCTATCGCAGAGTAACTTTTACTACTCATTTTTTTTTCCAAAGAAGTTGATAACAGTGTGGGATGCAAGTAAAAACAAAAAGTAGTAGGTTCTTTACCACCTTGGCATTTTTTTAAAACAACCAAATAATAGCAATGGACAGGATATGTTAACATGTTGAATATGTATTGTAATTTTAAGGATAACAGCAACTTTGAACAACAAAACTGTTGAAACAGGGACACGTCTACAATTGTTGTCCATCATATTTTTATTGAATAATATTTTTAAGCATTTCAGGGGATGCAATAATAGCAGTAAATCTAAAGAAACAGTTTTTTTTCTTGCTATATACAACACTTAGACTGCTTGGTTGTTTTCTTCTTGTATTTGTTGTTGAATATTGCTCTTAATATCATGACAGGTCTGAGCTCCAGACAGGCTAGATTCCATGAAATCAATGTTGTGTGAAATGACAGATGTCTTGCTCTGTGTCTAATAGACTATTTATTTTATTTTTTTCTCTAGAAATGTTCAAGTTACCCGCACCAATGTGCAGTCACACACCTCATTGATAGATGGTACCTTTTAATTTGTGTGCTGATAACAAGCCAGGTGTTGCTTCTTCCTAATCTACCTTAGACATACTTATTTTATAACTATTGATCATCACACTTAAAATAAAATTAAAATCTTAATGAAGACTGGTTTATATCTTCTTTTTCCAGCTAAAATCAGTTTAAATCAATGATAACAGCACAGACAAAAACCCAAATACAGATAGAATAACCTTTTGCTGAAAATGTTGTGCATACAGAATCTGACTAGTTTATGCCAGAAGCAAACCTAAAATAAAAAGGTTTCACAAAATTGAATTATTCAGCATTACCAGTATTTTACCAATCTTTTGTGACCCTGTACCTCAGCTGTCATCACAGTGGAGTCAGTGCACCGCCTTTAAATGAATTGCTGTTAGAAGTAACCTTGATGATGAAGTTTGCACAGCAGCCAACTTGAAAGAACAACCACATGCAAGGGTGTGTTAGGCCTGATCAAATATCTATTGATTACTGTGTGTGAACATTTTTCAACCAGGAATAGCAGTTGCCAGCATCTCTCTTCATCCTGCTGACATTACAACTTACCACCACTTCCTCATAAATGGATAAAAGTATAATAAATAAATATATATATATTTCTATTACAGCTGACCATGCTTCTGCTTTCTTAGTCATTAATTCTGACCTGCTACTCTGGTTTGCTTGGAGACCTCCAGTGCTGTCAGGGGGACTAGTTCTGACTTTTTGATTGGCTTCACCTGTCAAACAATCCTTGCACTGTAATAACAAACTGGAGACTGACTGATGATGACACTCCTTTCACTATATTTGGCACCAATTGTCCAAAACTAGACTGTTCAAGACAGTATCAGTAAAATACACAGAAAGTTCAGCTTTCCTGTCATTGTTAGGTCACAGATTTTCCAAGTGGTAAAAACAGTATATGTGAATTTTTATTGGGAATCTTTATTTGTTGTTGTTGTAAACTGTAGAGCCACCATAGGTTACTACAGTTGGTAAACTGGTGTTTTAAAGATGGAAGACACATCCTCAGTGGGAGACTAATCAGTATGAAGGTGCCAAAAATTGCAGCTTATTGACTAACCTTCTGCGGCTGACAGTGAAGTCCTGCCCTATTGCCTGCAGAACATCAGATACTGCAGCTCCCAAATGGCAGCTCATCTGATGTTCTTTAACATTTTATCAACAATTTACCAAAGCTTGTACTGAGCAAATGTATTTAAGTTTAAAATCAGTGACAAAATCATCTGCAAAACAACAACAAAAAAAAAAAAACAGCTAAATCTTAAGTTTTCCTTTTCAGTTTATGTAAAACATGCAGCTCAGTCAGTATCATGTTTTTGAGGCAAACCTTTAGCGGAACTTGGTTTCACTAAAAAGCACCTGGCAGATGAAAACATCTGGCTGCTCATGTGGAGTGAAAACAATAAACAAAAATAGATTTTCATTTAAAATGTTTAATTGATATTAAAATGTAGAATTTACATTCTAAATCACATCAGGGTTTTTTTTTATTTCTTTGATTTTTATGTTAATAATAATTGCATGTTTTCTCAGTAAGTAGTGAATGTATAGGCAGGAATAAGGAGAAAACAAAACCTGTTTTAAATTACATACACAGCATCTCTATGCAAAATTATTCTGAAAGGTTTTATCTAAATTGTTTTGTTTGTTTTGTCAACTAAACCTCTTCAAGATGTTGAAACACCAACTGAGTATGGTTGTTTTTGTCCCATTTACTGCGTAGTTGAGTTGTTTAGACAAAGCAGATTAAAGTGAACCCCATCATTATTCTTAATGAACATCTGCGAAAGAAACAAAGACAACAATGACAGGTCAGAGGGCCGTACTTGCTGCTGTGGCAATTTTGTAGAGCTCAGATTTTTCTGACTTTCACACAAATTTAAAATGTTGCTCCTCTCTGCTTTTTGTGTCAAAAGATTAGTCATTTAAACATACTATTTTTATTATATACTTGCAGTAAAAAAGATTCAAAAAGAGTCACAATTCAATGCCTTCAAGTTAATGTAAACCAGAACAGCTTCAAAACCAGTGAGACATGAGAATTGTCACTTCTTAACTACAGCATAATTAGGCAAGAATTACAAAGCAAAAATCAAGAGCAAAGGCATCGGGAGGATATTCATCCACTGATGAAAATCTATGAAGACAGAGAAAAGAAAACAACACGCCTCTTGATCATTCGGGAATTTTTGGCAGAAGTTAAAAAGCCTTCGTAAAATTTGTGGACTCATCTCAATTACTGTGCGGTTTATTCAGGGATGGCAATGTTTACAAAGGGAAAAACCTCTGATTGCATGATGAGCATCCACATACTTTGTCAAGGTTTTGGCGCTTCAAATGCAATAACTCCAACTTCATAGGAGAATATGAATGTACAAAAACAAACTCAAAACCATTAGGGACTGCTGTCTAACAGTCTTGATTTGTAGTAGACAAACCTAAGAGTTTAAACCAAACAGTATTTTTGATGTGAAAGTTACACTGAGTTGGGTTGGCAAGTTGTTTATCTTCTGTTTTGTTGTGACATCACTGGAAAATCTTTGAAAAAAAAAAAAAAAGCAGGATTTTTTAGCTTAAGTTTTGGGATGCATGTTTAAACTTAACATTTGAGCTTTTAATTTTTAAACATAATACACATTTTTACCACATGTGATAGGTTTTGTATTATGACCATAAAATGTCTGTTCATAAATCAAATGAAAAAACTAAAACTAAAAATTAGTAACTCCCCATTGCTACAGACGTTCTTATGTATTTAATTGTTTGTTTGTGTTTATTATAAATTGCACATTTGCAACTAATACTAACTAGTATCAACTAATTGTATAACCTGATAAACAGATCGATGCATGTCAGTGTTAATGAGAGAAATAGTTAAAGAACCTGACTGATACAAAATAGCTTGCTAGTTATTTTGGTAAGCAGTCCCATTAAAACAAATTAAAAACAATACATAAAAAAAATAAACACTAATTAAATTTTTTTTTTGACAGATTGCTGTATTCACAGCTATAGAAATATTAAATGAATGAACTAATTGATTGGACCCAAGTCAATAAAAAACTTTATTTTGTTCAATCAACTTCATAGGTATTTGTATGATGTGAAAAAATGTGGCCTAAAGTAAATTAAATGGCTATTACATAATTTAGTTGCTGTCCCTTTTACCTTTAACATAAATATAATATAATTAGACAAATAAAAAGGAGAAATTGTATTTTAACAGCATTTTTATAATATTTTTATAATTTTATATTTATATTTTTACTATTCTGTGTCGCAATGAGAAATGTAATACATAAATCTCCAATTCAATACCATAAATAAGTGTAAAAAAGTTCCTGCAATAATTTACATTTTTACTATTTTATTACTCATAACCAAGTAGGTAAATTTACTTTTCAGTCCAAAACTTTGAGAAAAAGTAAGAATTTAAGATAACATCAGTGACAAAAGAACTCATCATCATCAATCAGTGAGCAATTAAAATGAAGGCAAGTAAGATTGGGGTTTTGTTCACAAGAAAACACTATTTTACATTAATATTGTCACATTTTGAATTACTTAAATTACTCTGTAATGTGATCATAGGTAATGATCCTTCTCTCAGACACAATCTTGTCACGAATCATGTGGTAAATTAGCCCAGGTGATTAAAACAACTACACTGCAATTTTAAAGCAGTTAAAAGACTGTTTGCACTCATGCCATAATTTCTCCATTACATATCAGCTCCATAAACCAACAAGCTTCTCCACTCTTCTGTGCGTTTGTGTCAGCTTTTAGAAGTCAATGTTAAGAATGGTTTCTAAAATGAGCTTACTGTGACTTCCTTTAAGGGTGCATTTAATACATTTTTGAAAATTGGAATTAGAAAATTTAGTTTAGTAATTTAGTGATTACTGCTTAAAACTTCAAGTTACAAACATAATTTATTTCAAATATTACCCAACAAGTGTTATAGTTGATAGCTTTGGTTAGTGTATTGTACTTGTGTTTGGAGTTTCACTTCCTTTGTTTTTCTGAGTATTTGCTAATGTATCTTTTGAATTCTTATTGATTTTCTTTGTGTTTCCTGCCTATTGTCTCTTTCAGGTTTCTTGTCTCCAGCTCATTGCACACCTGCACCTCGCTTGCTAATCAGTCCAGGTGAATTTACTTTGCACTCACTCCTCCCAGCAATCAGTATATACGTCCAGCTCACCTTCACTTGTTGCTGCAACCTGCTGTTATGTCAACGCTGCTGGACTGGCTTTTTTTTTTTTTTTTTTTTTTCTTTAAATTAGCAGGTAATTCTACCTTCTGTCTGCAATTTTAGGTTCTTGTCACTGTTTGTTATGACAACAAGTTCATTTTAATTGGAAAGGTTGGGTTCCTTTTGTTTTTATTTTCTACCTTTTTCCACACTGAAAAAATCTTAACTTTGGAGCTAAAAAGAGATATTCTCCTGGGGTAGCTAAGACCTGTTTCCTGATTTAACCCAGCAACATAACCAGAAAATCATTTTGTATCAACTGAAAGCTGAGGAATTTTTCATCAGTTAAAACAATTGCAATGCAGTTTCCCAAACAAATTACTTTTTTTTTTGTTTTTTTTGTTCCAACACTGAAATTGTTGTTAGATAAGCACAATTAACAGTTCATAATGAATATATATATATATATATAGTTAAGAATACAAACACCTTGGTAAATAAAATCAGAAAGCTAGAAGTGAACTTTAAGTGTTCAGTGAGTGGACTCTCAGCATGACCAGTGACAGTTCTGATTGCATCATTTATCAGTGCAACAGCAAATGGATTGTTTTAAAGCCTTGCAAAGTTAGTGCTGCTGCTTAGTATTTACATTAAAATGTAAGAGCTCTTAAACAAATTGCACTTCATGGTCATGAACAGCTTTTTGTGTGTGTTCAGTTTAATCATGGACAAGTCAGGAGTGACAAAAACAGAATAATTTCTGAAATATTACAGAATAATTTTTTTTTTTTTTTTTTTTTTACTTTAGGGAGTTTTTTTTTTTTTTTTAGTGGAGAAACCTCAGTCCTAACAAGATATCCTTTTGATGCATGAGCAGTCCTTTTCTCCAAATGGAATATAAAGTGGTTCCATTGCCTGAACACACCATTTGCAGATAGTCAAAACAGTCACGCCTCCTAATACCAGGACATTTGCGGGTCACTTCCTGATTAACTTCCATCATCATTAGGGTTTCCTTCATCTGAAACATCATTTCAAGACTTTGACAGAATATCAACATGTTATTAGGTAAAGTGTTGGGTGGGGGGGAGAAGAGCAGACTACTTTTACATTTTCTTTCCAATGCAAATGACTTGACAAGTCATGTTTTGAGGCCAAAATAACTGGGTGAAGGAATGAAAAGACTGCAGGAGTTGTTGTTCTTAAGCCGCTGGATTGGAGCCCAGATATTTTGAGTTGGTGCCTAACAGGAGATTAGAACAAAACCTATATCAGGCTCTTGTCTTTTCACAACTTTATAGGAACTTCTGTTCTGTCTAGTGAACGATAATTAACTTTCACTCTCAAACTGGGCCTCATTGTCTGTTAGAATGACAAACTTGTAACATGCAACAGATGTCCAGCATCATTTGTTGAGGCAGATTACTGGATCTAATAACTGTGAATTCCTGCATACAGTCGTGAGCCACAAGTGTGACAATTATTAACCACCATTCAGTGCTTTAAGAAAAAGTCTTGCCATGTTTAAAACTGGCTATGTTTCGCCACAATCTTGATATGATTGGAGCCATTTGCTGAGATCGCCTGAGGGCTCTCAGAGGAATGCAGCACTGGCCAGAGCTAACGCATGCAGTCAGGAAAAGCAGGGTCAGCTCTGTTAATGATTGGCCCACTTTGCAGGACGAGATGTTGAATTGGCCCTGTTGCCCCCCAAGCTTCATCGTTTTCCAACATGCTGTTTGTCTGCTTGAACCCCTCAAAGACTTTTCAGCAGAAGGCTTAAGCGTTTATAAGAAGCACAGTAGATTATTGTTCACCTCTCACACCTCAAATGTACTATGTAATGTTCAAAGTAATTTAACAAGTGAAATGGCAGAAGAAGGAAAAGAAATAGAAGAAGAAAATACAGCATGAAAGGGGTTGATCTCGTCCAGTTTTCTCTTTTCACAATGGTTAGCATAAAAGAGCAGTTCAGAAGCATTAGGAATGATATTTTTAAAACAAATCAGAAGGGTGCAAGGAAAGTTGTTCTTAAAAAAACTTTCATGGTCATGAACTGTTAAACAGCCAGAACCTGACAATAGGAAGAGACTCAATGAAAGAGGTATGTGAACGTTGGCACAGATTGTTTAAAAACACCAAATACATCTAATCATCATTTTACAGGACAAAGACTTGCAGCTCAGCTCAAGCTAATGGTTGAAAAGGAAAAGACTGATTTTGTTTTAAACTGTAAATCTGAAGCTGCAAAGTTTTAATCCCTAATTTCAGTAACATAAAATAATATGCACATAAATGGGGGAAAAACCAAACCTTAAATTCCTAGCATTCCTTGCAGAAATGCATTATGCTCGCATTTTTTTAAAATTTTATTTAAGATCATCTTATGATGATAAACGATGGAATTATAGCCATTTTGGTTAAACCTTGTTAATGCCATTATGTGCGACCTCCTGCAATATTGTGAGCTCTCATATGATCTGTTAGCACTCAAAGTATGTGCTTAGCATGACTCTCAGCTATCAAACTGTAGATTTAGCACTACACTTTAACTTTAGCTACAAAAGTATATAGGTTATAGACATACATCTAATGATTACTTTCTGAGAGTTTCTATAGCTTCTGTCCAGTGACTCATGAGAATTTGTTTTAACACACAGGCAGCTTTAATTTCAACAGTTTATGTCAAAGTTTTAAGCCAAGATGTTGTGTAATATGCATAGGGTGCTGTCTGAGTGTGCATCGGGGATAATGCTCAGCTACTAACACAACAAGCTTTATCTAAACATACTGTATTTAAAACTGGTTGAGTTATAGCCAGTTTTGTGATATTTTGCTAAGGTTGCTTAGCTGTGACTGAAGTTGATTTTAAAAAGGTTAATCAGTTGTAGATATACATCTAGTGATTGCTTTGAGTTTCATTAAAATGCATAAACTGGATCATAAGATTTTGCTAACATTACAAACAAACAGACACGTGCCAAAACATGATTGCCTTTTGTCCGCTGGTGATGATGAGATGCAACCAAACATGATTTTTTTTTTTTTTTCTCAATTTAAAGTGAATTGTTCTACCCCCTAAATGTGTCAGATCAAAGTTTCTTGCCATTGAAAATATCTTTTGCTCTTATGTATGATGGACAATGTTTACCATGGCAATGATAAACTATTTCCTCATAAACGATTTTGTCACGGCCTTCTGGTGGCTGTCATGTGGGATTCCGCCTGCAGACTAAAACAACCATAATTCACTGGGTGTATTTACCTCCTTTGAGAGGAGAAGCTTGACAGATGATAAATGGCCAGTGCTGACAATCATCAACACACACCACCTTATGTTTGCCTTGAGTATAAGCGGAGCCAGGACATGGAAATAAGACTTTGACATATCGCACATGTGGAGAAAGATAGTGAGAGAGGTGAAGAGAGAGAACAAAGAAAAGAAAAAAGACCCAGGCAGCCACAATGCTATAAGCAACTGGTTGAAATCTTTGATATGTATATTGAGAATGTTTGTTCCTTGGTCTCCACTCGAGTTAACTGTGCAATTCTTTTCACACTGTGAATGGATTGATGCTATACATGCAAACCCAGCAGGGAATTCACCATGCTGTAAAATGACAATGTATTTTTTTCCTCCTCCTTGCTTCTTACATCCTATGAGTGCATGACACCAGAGATAACGCAGTCGGGATGATGAATGTCTTTGTCCTTAGAGCATATTGTTGTATAAAGACATTTTTAACAGACCTAATGGCATGTGAAAAAGTCACATGCTCTGAAAATGTTTTCTGCTTTTTTCTCTGTATGTGTGCTTGTTTACAATTTAGACATGGTATGCTATCTCTGTGCATGAACATATGGTGGAAGAGACTTTCTTGTAGCTAACAAATCTCTCTACAGAAGTCAAACAGTAAAAGTAGCAGTATGTTATGGTTCCACCTCAATGTTTGGTGATTACACGTGAAATGTCACCACATGCAATAGTCATACTGAGCAAGATTTGTATCAGGTTCAGGCAAGAAAACTGTTTAAAAAAACAAAAAAACTAGAAGAACTTGGTGAGTGCAAACCTCCATCAACACCATAGCATCAATAAAAAAAATAGTCTGATACAGATCGTGATCGTATCTCCCCCAAAATGTAATCAATTGTTTCTTGTGACAACCCCTACATCTGGTTATTAGTTTTTAAGAAATTTTAAGTAAACACACACATTAACAGACACTACCGAAAGCATAACCTCTTGGGTGGAGGTAATAAACACAAAATGTAGTTTTTTAAATAAACTGATGGTTTCTTTTCTGTTTTGATTTTGTCTGGCTAGAAAATGAACATTTTCAATCCACAGCACCTCAGAAAAGGAAAGTGGGTCCCGTCCCAAGCTGTGCTTTGCTTAGGTGGGGAACTGCTGACCCACATTGGGTACAGTGGAAGGAACACTTTGAGGATCTCCTTAATCCAGTCACTATCTTCACCTTTGAGGAGGAAGAGTCTTGGTGAGGACTTGGGGAAGATGTGTAATGGAAGAGGTAATTAAAAAGCTTCTTGGTGGCAAGAGCAAGAGATGTCCTGAGATGCTGAAGGCTCTTAACTTTGTGGGGTTGTCATAGTTGACACACCTTTTCAATGTTGCATGGAGGACTGGAACAACACCTGGTGGTGGTCCCCACTTTGAAAAATGGGGACCGGAGAGTGTCTTCCAACTATCGATGGATCACACTTCCCAGCCTAACTTAATTTTTGGCGCTAACTTTTAATGCCTCCCCAGCTTTTACTTTTGTTTCTTTTTTTTTCCTTCTTTTAACCAAAAAAAATAAAAATACAACCTAAACCTGTGTAGCATGTTTTGAATCTTCCTCTATCCCTCCACCACATGAAACAAGAATGCTTTCAAATTATGAAGCCTTTCATCCTAGATGAGAACACTTCTGAATATAATATTAATTAGCAGCCAGTCTTTGATCTTCTTCTAACAACTGGTCAATGTTGAGAGTTTTAAATAAAGTGCAGAAGAAAAGACTTTTTATGGGTTTAGGTCTTAACAATTTTCTTCAGATTTAGCCATCTCTGCACACCTGCAGCCTCCATCCGTAGTGTTAAATCTGCAGAAAGAGAGCAAATCAAAGCAACTTTGTCCAGACATAATTTTCTGAATCTTGAATGTGTTGTTGTTGTACTCATCATTTCAAAACAGAAAATTAGATTGTTATACAGTAGTTCTCATTTATGCTCTGGGACCATAGTGGTTTTACTCCCAATGCGTCTCACACTTCTGCTGTCTCAGGAACCTCTAGTTTCAGACCGTAACCTGCTCAAAACACTTTAGCATCTATTTTCAGGGTGCAGTATGTATGCTGTGAAATGCTGTATTTGAAGCCAAATTATAATGATTCTCCAGTCTTAACAGATACACTTTGGTGTCCATAAAATTGAAAACAAAAACAATACAATTGCACAGGACCAGGCATTTGAATCCCTGTCTCTGAAAAGTAAATAAGTATAAAACCAACAGACACAGAGGAGTTAAATCTGGTTATCCACAACAAAAGTTTCACAAGTCATTCCCCCAACACCCCTTTTACTTTCTTGTTCATGATCTATTTTTGCTCCCAGCTTTGACAAAAGTGGCAGTATTTGACATCCTTGGAATGAGAATGGGTTGACATTAAAACTAATGAAATGCCTTTGTGCCCGCTTTCTTCCTCTATGCTCTGCATATTATCTATTTGTAAAAGAATTAGGAGATTAGTCATATCAGACCTTGCTTCCTTTGTGGGCTATCTGTAAATTGCACTCTGTGAAGGACATTTTTGTCAGCCAGCAGATACAGGATCTCCATGTATTTCCCACACATACATTTTGCTTGCTGGTTAGGCACACATAGGGACCCCACAGCTACTCCCTAATCTATACACTGCCAACAATCATTGCAGCACATCTAAAACCTGACCCTAGACATTAGGTTTATGCAAGGGAATGTTTAAGTTTCTTTAAGTCCAATAAATACAGCATCACTAACACAGTGAAGTTTGAACATCCAGACTCCCCCAGAGCCTGAACTTTTCCACCAAATGAAACTGAATCCATCCCTCAAGACCGGTCGAGTGGGTCAAACAGAACAGCGTTACACATGGAGACACTTCTGCAGAATGTTAGTGATGCATCTTGTAGCCAAAGAGTTTGAAAAGGACTCTATGGATTTAGATCACTGTCTGGATAAAGTATATTTGATTTGTTCAATTTCACCTCTATGAAAATCCAAAGAACAGACCATTTTCAGAATATCAGTGTTGTGTATCATAGCCATCAGAGTGCTCACATATCCTGTGCACACAGTGCAACGGATGATTCTCAGAGATATCCGAGGATATTGGATTTACTCGGCAGATGAAACTGTTTGTGACCAATGTGTCAATTTTTCCAGTGAGTTTGTGAGGGCAGTAGAAGGCAGGTTCTGACATCTCTTAGCCTAAATAGACATGTTCTGCTGACCAGCGAAAGCTTCCTATCTTGATAAAAAGAGATTACTTCGTGGCAGTTTATTAACATCCTGTCCAGCCAACAGGTCAGTATAAAACCAGGTAAACAGCTGGGACAAATTTAAGATTGGCACAGCTCCATATCACGGGATTTACGCCTAAATTCCACCACAATATTTTAGATAATATGCTAATTTAGATTAACATGCCTGAGATACAATTCAAAAAGACTTTCTAATGAACTGAAATGTGCTCTGCTATCTCGGCTCAGTGTTGTTTACCAAAATTATATTTTGTCTGGCAAGATATGAGAAATGTTCAAGACTTCATTAGGCTGTTAGAATAATAATTTAAGAACATACAGACAAAAATAGCTGCCTCCAGGTATGTCACCCAAACGATAACATTTCCAGATCGATCAGCTCTGGCAGCAGCTCAGCACTCAGTGAGCGTATCTACTGTTCACAAGGCATTTCTTCTCAGACTGATGGATATAGGAGCAGACAGGCAGATGCAGTCATTCTTGGCTCCTCTGTGTCACTCTCTGTTCCTCTCTATGACTTGGAAAAAAAACAGGGCTTATTGCTCTATAAATTGAGCTGCATGTGGCAGATGCTGTGCTCTCAGACTTTGTTTGTGAAAAGCCTCATTAAATTCACTTTTTTGCGGGGCTTAAAAGCTAAAAGGCCACAATTGCTGCACTACCAAGGTCCAGCTTCCTGCTCATGCTAATTTTTCACAAATCACTTCTTTACCCAAAATCTAGACAGATCATTACTGTTTTCAGTGAGGTTTTGAGCACGCCACTGTTTAGCATAGTCACATAAACATGTTGTATTCAAATGACAAGCAATGAGAGCACGGGAGGAAGCCATATTCCCCTTACTGCCAGCAGGCAGGCGCGCTGTAGACAGATCTTGTCTTGCTGACTAAATTGTGCTTTTTTTCAGAAAATTGGCAAGCTCTGGCTCACTAGAGGCACACTATGCTGTTGTCAATAACGACGACTGCCTGTGGCTTATTTATTTTCTTATCTGCTTTAATCAGTCTGTGTTGACAGTGACATCTGCGCTCAGCAATATCCAAACGCTACCAGTTAAGATCTATGTACATATTTGTATTGTTTCAGGTCATATGGATGTAATGTTTAATTGAAAGGTTGTGTTTGGAAACACAATTGACCGTCTAATTTTTGTGTATTGTAACAAATGTTATCCATGTAGAGAGTATGTTTTTAGCAATCTGGCTTGACCCATCACAGCAGAAATAACAGGATGAGCATCAGATATTCAAAAGCTCTTTAGACCAAACAAATGGTTTTATTTGTGGAAGGCTTTAGGATTCTCTATCAGTGAGTTTCCCTTTTTCGTTATATCCTCAAACTATAATTTAAAAAGCCACATAAGAATGAACTCCGGTATCTTGAACATTGAAGTGGGACTTACTGGGTTGAATAAAACTGTCGAGGAGCATTATTTCCAGTAAAACACTGAAGGATAAAAGGCTGTTCACTCTGGATTTAGAGTTGACGAATGACTGAAAGTTCAACAGAAAGACTGTGGCCTTTTGCCCTCTAGTCTCTAACCGAACAGATAGCTGGTGGTTCTGGACAGCTGTATGATTGACTGCATCTCCACCGGGGAGCACATTTTTCCACTTTTCTGCCCGGCTCAACTGCTGGGTATGCCGAGAGGCGTTCGCCTGTCTGGAGAGCGACGCCGGACTCGTGGGCAAATCTGTGTGTGTGTAAGCGTGTGTGCATACAGTTTTGTGTAGTGTATCATCCATGTCTACCTCGCTAGCTTGCTGAAACATATCCGTCCAAATTTGACAGCATGGGGCAGACAGCCATGCTGCAGCATTCTGATCATTTAAATGCTCAGAGGCCTTCTTGAATAGCATAGGTGTTAAAAAAAAGACACACATAGAAAGAAAGATAGAAAGCAGCCCTTCACATGCCTGCATATCACATGAGGGACTGCCTGCCACTTTCCTCTGAAAAATAATGCTCACTTGTCAGTCTTCCAAAAGCCAGTCAGATAGCCGCCGGTACCATGGAGACCTATTGAGGTGTATGCTTTGTTTCATCTGGGGCACGCCTCAGAGGACAATCAAACTGTTGTATCTATGAATTGCCTCCAAAATATAGAGTAGAAAATAAAGGAACATTTTGTAGAACTCTTGAGCTGCTGTGCTGTTGTGCCTCTTTTTAGAAAATTAAATATTTTGACTTTTTGTCTAATAATGGCAATACCACTTCTAAAACTTGACAAAAGAGCAAAACATAAAAGGCATTTATGCCCTGCAGATACGACTGTACTTTCTATGAAACATTATTTGAACCACTATTCAATAGCACAATTATCTCTGAACCTTTTAAAAAAATTAAGATTTATCACTGCCCTAATTACTTAAATTACTGTCCGATGATAAATCGGCTAGCACGTGGTTATGTACACAAAGGCACTGCTCTCCTCCAGAAAAAGCAATTCTCAGTAGTCCATAGCACAAACTATAAAGGTGTCAAGTGATTTATCTATGCAGAAATGCAAATAAAGGAAAAACATACCCAGCAGCTTGAGGCCGAGGTCTGCATACCTGTCCGCACAAACATTTTCATGCCAGTTTGTAATACAGTTTTAAAAATGCACAGCATTGAGGGAGTGAAAATCCACACTTGTATAATGGGGAAATATAACTTTGCCATCAGAAAGATTTTTTCTTTTTTTCTTTTTAAGTTAAGTTACAAACTAATGACAAGGCTCGCACAAGTCCAGAGCAGCTAACCGTGCCTGCAGCCTCCAGCAAATGTGTTGAAAGAGATTCTGTCCAAAGCATCCCAGGGGCCAGCTTAAATGAGGAGGTTTATATCAGGGTATCTCGCAGAGAGACTGAATGTTCTGCAAATTATTCACAGGGATTATAAATCACAGTGGTGTCAGGGTTTGCAATGATGGGAAAGGATGCTTCCTCGTTCCTTTAATACAAATGACATGAAAAACAACAGCTGCAGCAATAAAACACACCGCCTTGAAAAAAAGACAGGGTGAATAAATGTACAAAAAGGAAAAGAAATGGCTTATCATTAAACATGTCTCTGCTACCTGAAAACCGTCTCAATACTTTATTAATTTACATTCAATCTGGTTTAATTTATTAATCTCAATGATTATCTATCTATCATTATTGTCTTTGCTCATATATGCTTTAATATATTTAAACAGAAGTTATCAATTGTCTTGTAAGGCATAAACTAATTTTCTAGGGGAAAAAAAAAGTTAGTGAGACTGTGAAACCTAACTTGTATTTTTGTGTGTTTTATTAAAATGAAAACCTTAAGGGGACATTCTGCAACCACCAGAGTTGATAACAGAAGGCCAAAGTCACAAAACATCTGTAAAGTGTTTATCAGTACAGGGGTCAAATCATTGTCGCTGACCTACAGTTAACAGAGCACAAGAACTGGTGGAGACTTTCTGCAAGGTTAAATTACATGACTTTTTTTTACTGGTCACTGCAAATAAATTGCTACTTTCATAAAATAATACTATAAATGAAAAAATGTTTTCTAAATATCAAACCTATGTGTGCAAACAGAGGTCCTAGTTTGAAAGGGACTGTATGCCTATTGTTCCTTTTGCACAATTTTCTATTGGTTGGCCCCCAAAATAAAAAAAAGATCTAAACTGCACAACCTAATCTACTGTGACACTGTCCTGGTAATTTGCTATTTCTTTAAAAGGCTCACTTGAAAAGGAACTTAAAAATACAACAGCTGACTTTAAATTTGTTGTTATGCTGTTTGGTTTGAAATCAAAGTCAGCAGGATTTGCTGGTGTCTTTCATTTTGGAATAAATATAAAAATAACACTAGAAGTACTCTGAGAGCTCAAACCTCCGCCATGGCCATAAGGTCATCAGAAAATTGTACAGTCCAGATTGTGTTACAAATCACCACCAACATTTAATAACTTGATTTTTGTGACAACCCCAACATTTCCTAAAAATATTATCAAACTCTGATCTGTTTTTCTCTATTTTTAAGTAATCTTGTTAACAGACAGACAAACCATCACTACAAAAAGAAGAAAAAAAACCCAAAACTACCGCTCCTTGAAGGAGGTAATGATCCATATTCGAAATGTTTTAATGTTTTATACATGTTTCCTGTGACTTTAGTTCTCCAGTTAAAAAAAAGCAAAAGAAATAAAAATACTTGCTGCTTTTTTCTTCTTCTTCTTTTTCCTGGTGACAGCTAAGAATTGACTGATGGGGAATAATTATCACATTCTTTTGTTCCCAAGGCAAATGCCCCCCCACCAACACCACCACCTCTGTGCCCCTCGTTTTACTGCACTTTGTCATTATGCAAGGCCACAGCTGAGAGGTGGTTAACTGCACTGAGGCCAGGTGAGAAAATACAGTGACTCAGGATAATGAAGGTGAAACACACTGACATTCATTTCCACATTAGACTTCCTCCCTCGCTGACTTTCCTCTGTGGCTTTGCAGTGATCTGATCCTCCCTGCGCATCTGCGACTGCTCCAAACTGGCCTCATGTTCACTTTCTCATGGTTTGAGTATTGTAATTTTGAGGACTGACTTAATTTACATAGCTGAAATTACAAGACAAATATGTCAGTCATAAATCACTTCCTCCTCAAGTTTTGGAAATGTCAGATTGGGTTGTTCTATTCAGCAATAGGAAAAACATTCTAGCAGCAAATAAACTCAAAATAATAAAGCTTCAAACAGCCAAAAAAGTGAGAGATTTCAATTTGAATTCTATAGACAATTATTTTTAACCAAGTATAGCCTTTAATGTCAGTCTTGGTAGTAGTTCCTATGCTGCTTTTAATAAACTTTGAATAGCCTTCAAGTTCACATGTGATTCTGTAATATTTTCCTATATTTAGAGATGTTTTTGTTTGTTATATGCAATAGCTTATTCTGCTGCTAATGTGTGTTTTTAACAATGGTTTTCAGGACAGTTTGGTATGAGCTGTAGCATCACAGCATTCATGCAGCTAAACTTAAACAAAAAGGCAGTAATTCAAAGACAGAAAAGCATATGAAAGATTTAGACACACTGAGGGCAAAGGTGAGAGACCCACAGCAACTTTTTGGAGTTTCTGGGAGAGTCAAACCTAAGGAAGGGGTACAGAAAGTGTAAACTGACCTTCCAACCAGGTGAAGTCTTACACTATTTTGTTTTAGTTGCAGTAAGACCACTGACGAAAGCTGACAAGACAGACTAAACTTCTCCCATGTTAGCATTTTTTTAATTCTTTTTTTATTTGACAATGCATTGTTTCTACATTGTTGTAAATAGCTCAATGCCTTTTAATGACCAAACTCCATCATATCCACAGTGTCATATTTTCACAACAGGGAGCTTTTCTGTCACACTGAATGTTCTCTCTCGGAGGCAGAACCTTCAGCTATACCAAGCTTCTGCACTGTGAAAACACGCTCTTAGCTTGAGTTCAGGAGGTAGACACACAGTAAAGTTAGACTGAAAACTTTCTTTATTCCCCTTCCTTGACTCTCCATGCTTCAGCGCTACTATTGTATGTTAACTTTATGCATCTCAGCTGTAATTTGAACTTCATATCTCTCTTCCTTAGATGGCAATCTAATTCAAATCTTTCTATGCAGTTATAATCCTC
>JAOXNZ010000117.1:9882491-9898612 GCA_028566095.1 Kryptolebias brasiliensis | reverse complement strand
TATATTCTGGTACAGGTTGTGCTTTCCCTGTTTGAATAAATGTTAATATTTTAATAATGATCATTATGAAGATTGGAAAAGAGAAAAAAATAGTTTTAATTTGCACATACCAAAACACCACTGACATATTTTAAACTTTAAGAGCTCTATTTGGCTGTGGTTAAACAGGTGAAGCAAAGAAAAAAATGGGTTTCTACATGTATTTGAATTGAAGTAATTACTTTTTTTTTTAATGCATGTTCTTTCTTCCCTATTTCAAATGAACTTTTTAATAATTTCCTGCAGCACTGGTGGAAATGTTTGATTTTAAATTTTGTTTCTTCCAAGGTGTGTCCATAAATATAAAATAAAATTCTAACCACAAAAATATGTCCACTTTGTGGTTCTTTCAGCTTAATAGACCTAATTTTACTGATCTGCTTCTCACAGCTGGAAGCTGGAACATCAAAGTGAGTCGTATTATGGTTCTAACTTGATATCACCTTCAAGCTGAAAAGCCCTAATGTACTCAAGACAAAAAAGCCATTCAGCATCTGTTTGAACCCCCCCCGGCTCTGCTTTAACACATCTGAACCGTTCACATGCAGGAGGTGGGAAAAATATTTAAGGTCCCCAGAAGACAGACAGCAAGATGAACATTCAGCATAATGATTGCACTGTTTTGTAGTTCTGTTGAATAACAAAGTCTGGCCACAGCTTGTCATTAAAATGATATTCCAGTCAGAACATCTGCAGCACCGGCCAGGCTTGTGCTGCACATGAAAGGTGAAATTAATCAATCAGGTGGCATATTTCATTACACGCATTATTGAAATACATTTAAATTAAAAGTCTATTTCCAGCACTTTTGCTACAATGTGTAATAGGCACCATTCACAGAGATGAGTGTCAATACTATAATCATCACAAATACCTTTTGGCAATTTACTATTCTGTATCAACAGAGAAATGACTTGGGATGGCGGAAGCAAGCCCGACAATTTTGATAATTTAAATCTATTTTTGATTGTTGGAGATATAAAACCCCTGGCTCAGATATCATTAATTGCTTGTCCTTTCTTTTTCAGTCAACATAATGCTTTTCTCCCTTCCCATCTGCAACGTGATCCATTGAATCTGAGATGCAATTTACATGATTGACAAGACATCTTATTGTCATTTGTGAGACATCAGACATGAGACGTTTAAATAGGAAGCTTTAAAGGTCATGCCAGTAATTTTGTCAGCAGAGAAATAATAGATTTCAGGGTTTTCCTCTCAGCAGGGTAATACCTTTCTATAGCATCATTAAAAAAGGCAAAATAGAACTTCAGATTAATGTGTAAACATCATTTTGATTCTTTGTAGCTTTTAGTGCATAGAGAAAAAAAAAGTGAGAATTTAAAATGCAAAAGCTCCTTTCATAATTTAGCTTGGTATAAACAAAATGCCTTCTATTTACTGTTCTATATGCAGGATTTTTATAGGGTTTTTCAGTCTTGGTTATTCAAATCACAGCCAACCAACAACGTCTTCAGGTGTCTTATCACTGACCATGGGTGAAATAAACTGGTAATATAAATAAAAATAAATAAATAAAACTGCCACTGACTCCCAGAAATGCATTCTCATTTTATTAAAATGAAATCAGATTAGATTTCACACACTTCACTCATTCTATATTGAAACTGACCTGCAGTTCGGTAAGCAGTAAATTATTCACATACAGTTTCTTCTTTTGTTTTATTCTGTCTGAAATGGGTTTATCTGATCGTTTTCTGCTGCTGTAGGTGTTGGGGGTAAACATTTGAATGTCTGAAATAAATGCTTATTGATTAATAAATAACCACACAATAGGATGCATTTATATTCGTTCTGCTCTTCAGCTGAGCCATTAGTAACTTAAAGAGTGTACATTTATGTGCAAATTCTTTTTTTTTTTTTTTTTTTCCATTAAGCAGAAAACAGAAGTGAAACAAGCAGGGCATTTTGGTGTCTTAACCAGTTTTTTGACTATGACAAACTACCATACAAAGAGGACAATGACAGCACAAAGGCACTGGAAGTGATATGACAAAGATCACACACAAAAAAATTGTTCTTCAAGATACACTAAGCTTGCACACAGTTGCTGGGACCCTGTGGGACCACTTGCCCAGGATTAGCATGACAAGGTTCGTCTGCAAAGGCCCCCTCTGAATTTTAATGAGAAACTACAATCCAGCAGAGACATTCATAATATATTTTATATCTTGTCTTTATAGTCTGCTTGCACATTTGCCACCAGCAAGGAAACTCAGAATCAATATTCAGCTCCAATACACACTGATACTCAAGGTTACATCTGTATTCCCTCTATTTATCAATTATGAAGACAGCACCAGGTCCAGAAAATGAATAGCATATTATGAATATAGAGTTCAAACTATTTCTGTTCACATCTTTTTTTCATATCTTATAAAATCTTTTCAGCAGTATTTATTTGAATAGCCTGCAATTAAGTATTATTTTTATGAGAATGCATTTTTCTTCTAAATAATCTTTTGAAATACGCAAACAAATTTTTTATATATGATTGATTTTGTTTGTCCTGAACAAGGCCTACCGAGAGAGTGCAAACTGATGATCTGAAATTAGATTAACAAGAAACCTTGTTCTTTCATTACTATAAGTGTGGCACAAGCTGAACATTGTTTTGTGATTGGCAACTATTACAACAGGGTTGCTACAGTAAAATGCCATCTGTATGATTTATTATTCATCTTAAATGAGTGCTTGAAGTATTCTTTGTTTCTAAGGCCTGTCAGTTTGTGGGTTCTCTGATCAGAGATAGAATAGAAACACATCGATCATTGAGTCTCTGGATTTTCTCTTACAAGACACTTCCTCTGCCATTTCATTCACCTTTTAGCGGGCACAGTAACAAAAAGAGAAGTGGGAAAATGTTACATCAACTTCTACTGCTGCCTGAAGTGGACTTCAGCTCAAAATTCACTCAGTTTATTTCAACTCAGTTTATTCAAACGGCACCAGTTTACAAAAAAAGCCATCTAAGTGCTCTATACTAAAAAGCAAACAGGTCTGATTCAAATACATGTACATGTAAATTGTTCCATTTTAACAACTTGACTTTATCATGACAGCTTGTTGTTCGGTGTGAGCTTAAAAAATAAAGAAAGTGGACAAGTGGAGAACAAAAGGAAAGTGTCAGAACCTGAGAGATGCATCATACATTAGTTGATTGTCTACTTTATGTCAGGTTTTCAGCTAATACCTCTTTGGGAATCACCTTTTCTGGTGAGACAAAACACAATTTTGTGTCTATCAAACTGCATTGTTTTGGGATTTTTTTAAAGTCAACTTACAAAATGGAGGCTAATTGCTGCTGGTGAGAAAATGCCAAATGATCCAATTTGAAATTGGTGCATTGCTACATTTTTAAGCAAAGGCACAAGACCGATTTATCTCTTGAACTTAGAAGCCTTTTCATGCTTGAATGATTTATGGATCAGAGTTAAGCAACTCAGTGGATAAACATTTCTCTGAAAATAGTCTGACACTGTACTAAAAATGAGTGACAAAGCAGTCAAAGACTTAAAAACACTTTAAAAGACTTACAGACAACCTGCAAAATTACTACTCAAAATCCCTTTTTAAAGAGTACTAAATAGACTTTTTCACAATAATTCAATACTGAAATTCAAGTTCGATAATACAAAGTTACTATATTTATTTAGAGGTGATAATGACCTTTTGATCTTACTTTAACAAGAAGATGATCCTGGCTAAGCTTTAGTGAACCAAAACCACTTGCTGACAGCCATTTAGTGTGTGGGCAGCAACAAAATCAGGCCTTTCAAGACTTATAAGAAACAACAGGCTGTCTATTATCAGACTTTTTTTTTGTCATAACAGCAGTGTTTTGGGGATAAAAATGAAAACTGTTTTTCTAACTATACTGTTTGCTTCTGAGTAATCTTTAGTATCAATTAGAACAGGTGAGCGGCCATTAAGTTTTTTTTTTTCTTTTCTTGGCAGACGATAAATAGAGGTAGTGATGCTGAGTGAATCCAGCAGTATTTTGTGCTATTCTGCAGGAGACTCTGCATCCAATAGGTGTCTGGGGAGTGGGAGTTATCTGTATTGGCCTGCAGAAGCTTGTACACAGCAGGAGCTCTTGTAGTTATTGCTTGAGGCTTCCCTTTGGTGAGTGCCAATGAGTTTATCAGACAAGTATTAGATTTACTGATGAGATGGGATTTTCTCACTGCTGTGAAGGGCCTAAGCAGAAGACAAGGAGAATGCATTGTCTCTGATTGTTGAAACACGATGATGGGTCATATCATTACATAAAGAAAGTATGTTACACTATCTAATAAATTATATGGCAGCCTGGTGCAACAGGTTAGCATACTTTAATATTTGACAATGTGTCAAACATAAAAAAACAAGTGATTAATATGAGTCAGTAGTACTATCTTCAAAATGTAAATATTTAATTTTTTTTTAATAGATGCTTTTAAAAGTCTGAATAAATGATTATTTAGTGTGCTATTTTGCTGAACTTTATTTCCTCAGTAATACCTCAAAAGTGGAACATCTTGAACATTTTTTCTCAAGGCTGAGCACATAATGCATTCAACATTACTGTCTTACTGTTTATTAAAAGTTGTAGAGTTACAGATGCTGCAATAAACTAAATCGTAATGCCACCTATTACTTATAGCTTTGTGAAGTTTAGGAACCTTGACTGTGGCAGGAGGAAGAGGATTTCATCTTAATTCTTCATGATTACAATTCTTCAGTGTATGTCTAAAATGAGTTCCTGTTTTTGAAAATGCTTGACTATCACATTACACATAATTATGAACTCTCTAAATATGACATGCCTCTAAGAGTCTGCCCATTTATCTCAAATGCTACAATTAGATTCATCCATCCTGGTGTTAGTGTTTTGTAATCCAGATTTCTCATCATGATCACAGGAACTTTTCACAGATCTCATTTTCAAATTCAGCCATAAGAGTGAACAGTTCCATCTGCAGGTAAATGGTGACTGTATACTATCAAGGAATGTTTTATTTCACCCCTTTATTTTTTTTCCCTGAGCCATTAGCGCTCATCCTGTTTTTTTTTTTTTTTTCATTTGAAATCCTGCATCTAGTAATTTCATAATTATGGGAGGGGATTATAACGAAGGCAGCTAGAGCTGCAGGTTAATTGGATTTTTCACCTCGACGGGACTGGATCTAAGTCGCCCATGGGCCGCAAATCTGCACATTTGAAGTTGGGGACAGGACAAAAGAGGCTGGGGGAAGAAAATAATAAGCAGTTAAAGGGGCCCCTTTAACTTCAAGAGTTTGGGAAGTTACTTTTGCATTGCCAGTTACTGTTTTGTGGCTTCAGAGGTTTTTTTTTTTTTTCTTTTTTTTTCTTTTCTTGAACACAATCACTTTCATCCACTTTGATACTTTGATCGCATCTGTAATTGGCAGTGTTTCCATTTACAGGAGTTACTGCTGCAGAGGCTATTGATAAACTTGGAGAAATCCCTGGGGTGTAAAAATTTCCTAAAATGAACTTTCGATAAATATGTGAATGTAAACAATAACAAAACAGACAGAGCATGCTTCTCTTTTAAAGAAAAAACATTGAATATTTGGGGAGGTGTAGTATTACAAAATGCAAACAAATCCACCTTGGTCTTTTTATAAATCTCTTCCTGTCTTCCATCAAAGCACATCAATCATTAGCTGTTTTACCACAGTTCAGCTGCTTATTCTTCACTGGATGATTCTTCATGTCCCTTCTCAGGGGCGACTCACACCTCTGGGGGAAACAACTAAGCTACCAGCCTCTCAACTCGTGTCCTACTTCTAAAGTGGTGACAAGAGAGGACTCCCTCCCAGAGCAGAAGTCAAAGAATTAGAGGGGTTTTTGCACAACATGAAGGCCACACGCAAAGCCAGAGGGTGCTGAAGCCAGATCGCCATTCACAGACAAGACTGGAGTCTCGTCAGTCTCAGATCATATTTCCCTGCCGCTAATGATTAAAATAAACCAGCTTCCACTAAGTTTATTCAAATCCAATGTCACAATGTAAGGATTTTTTTTTTTAACTGAGTGATAACAATTGTAAAAATCTTTATCTTTTTCAGGTGAACCAAACAAGTTAATTGGGCATTGTTTAAGAGTGATTTATGCAAAGAAACGCAAGTTATAATGCATTTTTGGCAATAAGGAATTGCTATTATAGTGTGAAACTTTTCAACTCATGTTTTTGGTGGGACCAGCTGTCTCAGCATATAGTGTTTGTTATCGGAGCCATCTCTTTAGTTATTTTTGTTCCAATTCATTGCACAATTTTTGGCTGCCTAAAGAAATGTGTTAAATTTGTCTTCACTGATAATGACACTTTGCAAAATATAAATTATAAGGGTTATTACACAGATAAAGCAGGGCTTGGTGGTTTAACAGCGCAGAATGGAAACTAATATGATTTTCTTCTCATTATTATGCATGCCATTATGCCTTTCAACAGTCAACAATTACCATAAAGCTTGATTCCAAACTGGCATTCGATAGGTCTGTACAAGAGATCACAAAAAATAATAAATATAAAAGAAGAACGCAATTCTTCCTTGACAATTTCAAGCCACAGATAATTGCAGAAAATGTCACATAATTGTTGAGAAAGTCAAAACAACAAGCAGCCTACGCAGCATTTTGTGCACTGACAAAGTCTATTTCTGCAGAGTTTTGAGTCATTTCCTTCAGCGGTACAAATGGTAAACAGTGCATTTTACAGCCCCCCCCCTGCTGTGAGCTGTCATTTCCAGCTTCAACTCGTGTTATCACAGAATGCTTCGCATATTAGCATTACCTGGAGCATATAAAACATACAAACTGACTGTAGAAACAGACATTAATTCCAGCAAATATGCATCATACGCAGAAGTTTTATAAAGTTCTATAACCACAACCACATGTTACACTGACCTCTAGTTAGGTTGGTGGACTCTACTTTACTCCCATACAACATTACAGCCAACATCTCAATATTTCATCAGTGCCAGACCCTTTAGTTTTGCCTATAACTGTAGTCAATCAATAATATACTAAGTGGACAATGCTTTGAACCAGTGTCAGTTTTGAACCTTTTATTAGTGTTACAACCACACAGAGAAACATTTACAATGCAATTTTCCTACCTGAGTTTCTCATGTTTTGAATCACATGGACAAATTTGGCTTCTCTAACACACATGGTGAGCTCTCTCTACTCTGCAGTGATTGAAGAAATAGCAGGAAAAAAAAAACAAAAAAAAAAACAAGTTCTCAAGAAAACAAATTTGCCTTTCAGGGGACTTACTTAAAACCTGAGTCACAAGTGGGTTTTTGTCCATAGCAAAATAGTCAAACCTGCTTTCTAAAGATGTGACAAAAACACAACCCATTAATAAAAGCAACTGTCTTTTGACAAAAAATCTCACATTTATTGTATTTGTTAAACAAGTGTTGAACTTTACATCAGTCTTAAGTGATAAGCCCCTTATGTTTACATAAAAAAAAAACAAAAAAAACATGAGCTACAGTACAGCATGTATACCAACCAGTGTGGGAAAATTTTCACACATTTCCCATTTACTTTTTTTGGAAAGATTTCAATAAATAAAATATTCAAACCCCAGCGGAAGAACTACATTTATGATAAAACCTTTATAGTCAAAAGTCTGTTTCATTTTAGCTAGCGCTTGTTCATCACTCTGCTGTGACTATTAAAAAAGATATATTTCAATCATAATTGCAAAAAAAAAAAAAAGGACAAATGAAACAAATGTGCAATGCATAATTACCTTAACTGGGTTGTTGCAATCCCATTCTACTACAGTGATGCCACTTTGGCAAAGTCAGATAAAGATATTTTAATGGACAATATCAACAGAACTCATTAGGCAAAAAACACTGTTCACAAGCAGAAAAAAGTGATGATGCATCTTTGTAATTGGTTGTCTCCTTTCTTTTAATAAGCTTTTACGTTCAAACATACAACCGTGAATGAAGTGTTGGAACCATAAATACACGCTTCTCATCTTCTCTACACAATAGTCTTTCAAATGTTAAATTTTGCATTTAAAAGGTTCTTTACAATTACGTTTTCCCATGAATTTTTATTTTACACTAGCAATACAACAAAATATATATTTTAGCAGTTTTTTTCCTTGACAACTGTTCAAGGTACATTTAAGAAAATATAAGGCCAGGGGCTTGATTGCTAGTGGTTTTACAATCCAAACTTCATGGTGATGGAGAGCAGTCAGGACCTTATATTTTTTGTAACAGTCTGATCAGGATCAATTGACAAACACATCCACGTCCTGGTCCAGGGGTGTGAAAAAAAAAACAAAAAAAAAAAAAACAAAAGGAAAGAAATGGTTCCACTTGAATGTTGTGAAGTGTATGTACAATCTTTGAGAAGGAAATTGCTGTTTGGACGTTGCAGTAATGTTTTTTGTTTTCCTTTTACTTCAGTTCTCACACCTTCAGTTTTCTCGATGATTCAACAGCAGCAGCACATTTAAATACATAATTGGCTTGTCTCTTAAAATTGAAATTTGACTCTACATTTTATGTACAGTCTCTTTAAAACTTTGCACTGCCGTTGCTGTGCTGCAAGTCTCTGGGTCTGCAAGGAAGGAAAGAAGAGTGGGAGGAAAAATGGTAATGCAAATGGGGAAGGGGAGGTTCGGAAGTGGTAAATTTGTGTGATTGAACTTCTAGGCTCTTAAAAAAATAATAAAACACTTTTCCTGCCTTCACTAGTGTGTCCTGCAAGAAGTCAGAATTATGTAATGGGCAGGGGGGTTTGAGGATGATTTAAATACATTTAAAGGCTTGTCACTAACTGCATCTGTCCTTCTCGTACATCACCTTCAGGGATGCAGTCCTCTTTATTAATGGGAATAATGAAACCATCACTGCTCCCTCGGCCTATCTGGTAATAGGCTTGGAGCTGATGGCCGGACCCTAAGTTAGGCATGCTCTTGTAGTAAACGTCCTCATTCTCACTCCTCTTGGTAGGGGACAGATCCTCCACAACATCGGGGCTGTTCTCCGGGCAGGGAGAGTCTCTCAGATTAGGCATACTAGTGTACAAGGAGTCTCTGTTTGGGGATTGTGGACTGTTGTCGGGGTTGGTGGGTGTCAGCTCGCTGACAAGTGTATCAACTCCCCCGTCGGTCCTCACCTTCTTCTGGGGTGCATACAGAAGCGAGTGAGTCCGCTGGGGGATGAGCGGCGCCTCCAGCTCCCGCTGATGGTGCAGCTCAAGGCCCACCGTGTCGTTCATGTGGACCAAAGACGATGCATCGGCTACAATAGCATCATCTTCGCTGCTGCCACCACCAACCACTGTCACCTTGGGTGGAGCCCGCTCCGTGTGGTGGTGATGGTGGTATTGTGGAGGCTGCTGGTGGGGGGGTGGATGACGTAAGGTGGAATGCCTTTGCTGTTGCTGTTGGTGGCTTTTGTTACAGGCACGCAGGTTGTTGTGCACAAGCTCGGAAATGATCATTTTTTCAAAGGCAGCATCGTCCAGGCTGAGCCCGCAGTCCACTACCTGCACACTGTTGCCAAAGTCCCCATTACGGAGTGAATAGCTATTGTTAAAGTTACCATTTAGCGGTAGAGTGTCCATTGCACTTGTATCCCTCACCGCACTGTTCAGTGAGTGCCCTGAAAAAATAAAAAATACAAAGAGATACTACTTTAGTCAACAATGGCAACCATGAAGAGGTAAAAAAAAAAGTTTTAATGCTGTTTAGGATACAGTTTCACGTAGAAAAAAATCTAAAGTTAATTTAAGCCATGCCATCTGTTAGTTAGGCACAATTATTAACATACAATACATATCATGCAGTATTTGCAATGAGAAATCATTTTACTTTCTCAGATATACAATTCAGCTAACCCTTTCATAAATTGCCGTAAAAAAGCAGAGCATTATACATTTAAGTTTGCCACAAATGTGACAAAACAATGAAAAAGATCCCAAACAACATTAAGGAACAAACTGTAACATTAATCACCATCACAACACAATCGGGCAAAAGTCAGTATTCACATGTATGAAGCCGCAGAATGGCAAGCACTAAGACACACAAGTTTTCTAGCATCTAATAGGTTGGGATGTGCTGAGGCAAATAAATAGATAGAGATGGGAAAAATGACTCCGACAGAAAAGGGAAAGTGGGTATGTATTAACACGGGGCAGCCATTTTTATTCTCACTACAAGGGGAGCCGACAAGCAGCACTCCACCATCACCACACACAGCAGGTGAAAAGACTCACTTTAGACAACTCACATCATGTCTGTCTGCTCAGGCTATCTGGTCTAAGAGCAGCTGATGTACAAAAAAAAGTAAAATGATTTATTGTAACATGAAAAATTGCTCAAAAGAACAACAAAATGCAAGAAAAACGTCTGAACTGCAACTTAGCAAGAGCAAGGGTTCAGCAAATAAAGTAAACAAGCATTAAACTGCTTTTGCTTTGATGAATTAAATGCCATTTTATAAGAGACCTTGAGGTTTGTTTTGGTTTTTTTTGTTTTGTTTTTTTGACTGTGTGCTGTCCATTAGTTGGCAGCTTGTGTACCCAAATCTGGCAAAGGTCAGAGCTTGCCCACAGCCTAACACTTGGCATCCGTCAGTAACAGTTCCCAGTGAGACACTGACCACTGGGTGAACAGCTCAAGAAAATACAGCCGCTGCAGAGGTCAGGCACGGTCATGTTAGGAATTCCTCAAAGCATGGAGGTCATGAAACACAGCAGCAAGAAATCTAAATATGCCATGATTGAGAGAAGAGATAAAGAAAAAATGTGCCATGCTGTGTCTGTACTCCTTGTAGGATAACATGCAAAGATTAGGGCGATTGCAGTGATTTATGGTAACGTTTGTAAATGTCAAAAAAAGAACAGAAGAAAAGTAACGAAGATTCTAAATCGCAAATGCTTTACAGAATCAACTGAATATTAGAGGAAATGAATGACAAAATTCTGAAAAAAAAAAAGTGAGAGAAACTGAACAGCTGCTGCCTTGACATCCATGCATTGATGCCTGCTAGGAGGCAATTTAGTGTCCAGACAGGTGTTGTCTGAAAGCGTGTGACAAGAATAATACTGGACACTGAGTCTGCTGAGTGCCATATGAGGACAAAGAGGACGGACATTTTGAGAGTTAAAAAAAACAAAGAATAGCTGTTAAAGAATTTGATAAATGCTCCGTTCTATCAGAAAACAGCAAAATAAATTTAGCTCATAAAAACAAATTAAGCAGAAGAAAATTAAGCAGACTTGTGGGCAAATTCGAGATAAACAAATCTGAAAGAATTAACCAATAAAACATGATTTTATTTAATTTTTTTTTCAGATTGGAGTAGGTTTTAAGTGAGTAATTTTGTGAACCACTTGCTCTCTGAGTGTGTGTTAATGGCCTAAAGTAAAACCAGTGATGGTGCCAGGGTTTGGGTTGTTTTTTTTAATAAGCATGCTGAAAAAAATTTACATTTGATAGGCAAAGTTAAGTTTTACTCCCATACTTGTCTCTCTGTAGGTCACTAAAGGAAAGCACAAGGGAAAAGCACAAAACATGACAAAAAGGCCACTTCAATTTCAAAACAGCAAAAGACGAATAATACATCACATTTTTAAGTGTTAAATATGCTAAAAATTCATTTGAAACTGAATAACTGATTTTTTTTTTTTTTTAAGTGTGCACTAGTATAATCAGCTGCCAAATATTTGGTTTGTGTTTAGACAACTTATTGTAATATAAATTCTTGACAGTACACAGGTTTTAAAAAAAAACTTCCTATTTAAATTGCAAAAAAAGAAGAATCACTTAACATTAATGGTGATGCAGTTTATTCTACAGCTTCAGATCGACATCACTGATTACTTCATCTCAAGACAAAATGTGTAGTATCTCTTTCCCATCTTAATCATTATGTCCTGTTAAAGGAAATATGAGTGCTGGATAGAGGCAAACTGCTAAAATCTCTGTCCTACATGACAAGATGTTTGTGTTTTTACACTAAAACATACATTATGTACATACAAGCTATTGGGAGACAACAATGATTTAAGATGGAAAAGTGATACTACAGAGCATCCTGCTTTTCATTTGGCCTCCTGTACACTTGACTGAAGAGACCAGGAGGAGAGAAGCAGCGATGGAAAAGAGAGGGAAGAAATGGCAGAATGCAGGTGAAAGAATTAAATAAGCACACCTGGTGAGTTAAACACTGGAGCTGTGGGGGTGTTACACACGACTGTCTCAGCCAGTAAGGTGTTATAGGGGTTGTTAGTGCCTTGTGGTCGCAGAAGAGGATTTGTTAGTAGATAATTCCCAGTCATTCCTGGAGTGGCAAGACAGAGGAGGTGCAGATAAGTCTGACAGTTGACTGAAAGTTTTATCAAGAAAAGAAATTAAGAAAATGGTAAAAGTTTGTCCTCTGAAAATTTGAAACCAAACAAAAGAACATATATTCCTGCTTTTTTTTTTTTTTTTTTTAACTTCAGCTAGCCGACTGCAGCTGGTGGCTCTCTTGTGCTGCGAATGTTTCATAACCCATTTACACATTTAGCAACTCATTTTCAACCAACAATGCTCATTATTACATTCTGTCTTCAGTGTGTTTCTTAACTCTTGTTCAGTTACCATTTTTCAAAAGTAACACCCTGAATTCTTGTAATTATGCAAAGGTTTTACTATTTCAAGTAGGTTCAAATTAGAGGTGACTAACTGATCAGTTAGCCAATTTATTAGGCTGATTGATACATTTTTTTTTAAATAACTGACACCAACCAAACCTGAGCATATTGAACCAAATAACAGGCAAGCAGAGACTAAATATGGTTTTTCGAAATCTAGTAGACTGTTATGTTTATGGATAACAAAGAGTTATAAATATAGGCCAATAAAGAAACTACAACAAAACTAGGTTTTGTATTTCAGCCATTGCCTGTTCTGATATCTAAAGGTCAGCATTGGTCATTAAAAAGCCTTTTATTGGTCAACCCTGAGTTCAATTGTTCCTGTATGACAGACAGTAAAATTATTCCAAGTTTCCATATAAAACAAATTTCAATTAAGGCTAAAATTTAGCCATTATCTTCCAGAGCCTAATCTACCTCATTTTTTCTCTCAAGCTCACAGTGAGTTTGAAGGATCTGAGGTATTTTCACTGCCATTTATCACCTGTGTTAAATGCCATCTGTCATGTTGAGATGTCTCCAGGGATGATTTTAATGACATGGAAGTGCTTCTAGGAGATAAAGCCGTCCTTCAGTGCACTAACTCTCCAGGGTAACTACTACGCCCCGGAGTGATCAATATCCAACCTTTGCATTAACATCTCCAGGAAATGGTATCACAGTGGGGTGGGTTGGGGGGGACCCAACCCAGTCAAAATGTGTCTGAAAAAGCTTGACACAATGTTTTGTCATTTGGTAAGTGACATCAAAAAGGAAAAAGAAGGCAAAAGGCAGCAGTGACAGAAGTCAGAGGAGGGGAAGTTAAGCTGTTGTGGTGTAAACCCTCTTTTCCCTCGCATGCTTGGAAAACCATTTCAGAGACAGCAAAGAGCCTAACATCACACTAAGCACTCTGGGTCAGCATGAGTTGAACATCATCTTCTCATCATCATATGTTTTTGTTTGTTTTGCTCTTTCCACCATAAATCCACCTATAAAGTAACAGAGGTCACACAGGCAACAAATGGCCCTTTGCATCACGTTAGGATTTTCTGAAAATTTATTTTTTTCACTTTAGTTTTGTCTGTTTCCCCTGAGCCTGGACTTCAACAGCTGGCACTTAAAAAAAAAAGCCTAGTCCCAATCTGAGGCTGGCGTTAGAGACCAGAATGACACACAGTACACACAGTATTTGAAGACGGATTTCTGTAATCTTTAGAAGGCAGAATAAGGCGACTAAAGGCCTAATTCTTCCCATGTCCCTTCTTACTAACCACACTGCTATGACTCTTTAAACCAAAGGCATTTACTACAGCTACCCTGTAACTTGGTGAGATCACTGGAATATAAAGGTGATCATTTTAGCTGGATGATGAAATTTGTGTATAGGTGTGGAAGGAGATGAGGTGTGAACTGACCTTGGTTAAGGGTGGAGGTGCTGTTGATGTCACCTGAGATAAAGGAGGACTCAGATTGCTTTCTTACGGTGTCATTCCACATTCTCCTGATACGACTCTGTTAGGTCAACAAGGGACAGTCGTTAGGACTTTAAACAGACCGGCTCACCTTTCAGATCAGCTTTCATTATTATTATTATTTTTTTATGTTCATACTGAAAACTATATTACTCTCCATCTGCCTTCAAATATACAGTGAAGGGGGGGCAGTCCTGATTATTTTATATATCTTTTCCAAAATATTTTTATAACAGCTGTCATAATTATCCCTTCTTTGGCAAAGACTGGAGGTTAAAGCATGGCAGCATTGTCTTTCTACAAGCACTATTTGAGGGTATTGTGTTCTTTTAAAAGAAAGGGATAACACAAAAATGTACATTTCTTGCAGTTGCATCTCTTGCAGTAAAATGTACCTGTAATGCTTTTTAAAGAGTGCAATAGTATTTCACATGCACATGTTAGTGTGAGAGAGAGGGGAAAAAAAGAGCTAAAGGGGGTATAAGAGAGGAAAGGTTCTCATGCAGCAAAACAGATGCTGATTGTGAAATGGAGAATAATGCTGGTGTGTCTTGATGTTCCTCTGAAGCCTACATGCCAAATGTGCTTTCTTTGTATATTACTCATAGGTTCATGATGAAACTGCAGCACAGTTAGGAACATTTTTCCTCTTTCAGGTTGTAGACATTTTAGGTTTCAGACTCATCTTTACATGGATCCAGCTCATTACTATCCACAAAGACAAAACATAAGCAGGGATGAGAAACCTTCATTTAGTGTTTGGGTAGAACCTTCATTCTTTTTGGAAATCATCCTGCAGTACAAACTTGGAACATTTTCCCTAAAACAGTTCTTTGATTCTTCTAAGCAGAGTGGTTAAACCATAATGAAGGAAAGCAACAAAACACACTAGGTTCAGATACAGAAACTAGATCTTGGTCCTCGAAAGTCTTTAATTTTTTTTTTTCTGTAGTACTTCAACTTTGTTTTCTTTGTAATTTGCTTCAGACAGTTGCCTTTTTAAAACCTAAACCTCCCTTTTACTAGATTCTGAAACTTCTAGAAAAGTAATTTTACTCAGAATTTTTCTACCCATGTTTCTCATTTGTGCCAACTAGTCATTACTTCCTGTTACAGCAGAGCATACCCACAGAATGATGCCGCCATCACCATGTTTGTTTGCTCCGTTAATGAGGTGATGCTAACTTGCCTCACACACTGTTGGGATTTGCATCCAGATAGCTCAACCTTTTTTTTTTTCATTACACCATTAAAATTTGCTTCGTATGGTCTGAGAGTTGTTCAAGTGCCTTTTAGGAAAATACCAGCAGGGCATCTTTTAGTGAGTAATGGCTTCTGTGTGGCCACTCGACCATAAAGGCCTGATTGTTGGGAAAGCTGCACTAATGCTTGTCCCTCTATGAGACTCACCAATCTCCAGGATAAAACTCTGGATCTCATTTGTCATGACCATTGGCTCAGTGCTTACCTGTCTAATTAAGACATTTTGTCTTAGATTTGGCCAACAAGAACATCTGTCCAACTCAGAGTATCTGTCTAATCTTGTTTTTTTTTTTGATTGTTTTGTTTTTTAAGAATTATGGAAGCTGGTGCAATTTTGGCCACTTTAAATTCATTATGTCCCATCCCAGATTATTACCTAGATACAAGCTTTTTCCAAGTGTTTTTGGACAATTTTCTAGACTTCACTGCCTGGTTTTCTGACAGTCAACTGTGCAAATTAAAAAAAAAGCATGTAATTATGTTCCATTAGGCATTACTGCAGTTAGATAAAGACGTATATGCAACTCAAAAACCCCTGATAAAAGCAAAATGCATCAAAGCTTAAAGTGTCATTAAAAAAGACTAAATACATGGGTTTTTTATTAGCTTTGTACTTTTTGTAAATTAATAAAACAATCCAATATATAT
>JAOXNZ010000117.1:9841059-9862242 GCA_028566095.1 Kryptolebias brasiliensis | reverse complement strand
TAAACTATGTCTCTAAAATCTGATTAATTTGTGTGATTTGTTTACATTGTGTCAGACTGCTTCAATAATGTTTTTGTGGGTTTTTTGTGAAGGCAACTGGGAAGGAACTGAAACAAAACAAATCAATTTTCATATTGTATCACATTGCTTTGCAGTACATCACATTGTGTCTTATTGTTTTGTACTGTTCATCAAATACAAACTGGAGAGATGATTAGTGTTAGCCTCGGTCATTAAGAGGCGGAAATTAACAGCTTTGGCTATCCTAAATATTTATATTTAAGAAGGATTGCCTAATAATAAACTGAATAGATGTGGATAAAAACAAACAAACAAAAAAGCCGCTACGTGTCCACACTGCAACTGAAAACAGCTGTACCTTAAAGAGCTTCATTAATGAGGAATTATTTGAGTCAAACACATTATATCAAAAGGCTAAAATAATAATCCTGTTGGTGGGGGTTCAATGTTATGTTTACGATGCAAAGTAATCCTCTTTTCTATGTGGAAAAAAGGCTAATGTGAATGTAGGCTACACTTTTCAGTGAGATTTGTGTATAAACAATACAGTGTCTCTGACCGTGGCTATTCTCTTAAGCAAGGCATGTTGTCCCAGAATGCTGCAAACAACACAATAATCTTATTACCTTTATGCAATAGCTTGATTCAACTTAATCCCATGAAAACTGGAAGGAATTAACCTGAAGTATTCAAATGGTCACTCTTACGAGTTAGTTGCTACACAGAGATGTCCAACAAGTACAAGCTGTGAATGACGGATATTGATCAGTTGCTAGTGCTGCAGAAGCCAGTTTTTTTTTTTCATAACATCTTGTCTTCCACAGAGGCATCATGTCTGAATTTCCCTGTACAATATTCCTTTGATAATGACAAAAGTAGCAAGTCGGCTGTTTGAGCTATGCAGTGAAAACCAGGACAAGATTCTTGATTATTATGTCTCTGCTGCGCTCAGCCCAAGGGGAAGCTTCAATTAGCTGTCACTGAATGTGAGTGGATAGACTGATATTCTCCAAAGCACTGCCAATAGTCAGAACAGACTTATTCATAACCTCCATGTGATTTAACGCCCACACATTGTTGCACTTCTCAGTGGTTTTGTTATTACCACTGGGGCTATAGGTCTGGAATCGATGACAGAAAATGAGATGGGAATCAAGGAGAAAGGTATGGCTTGTCGAGTGTTGTCAAAGCATATTCATACAGGTACAATAAGAAGTTAGAAACACACACGCATAACACACAAACTAACATGGATCCTAGATGAGACCAGGATTGAGTATTCATGTCAGGGTGACAAATGGAAACCGACAGCAAGTGTGTCTGTTATATTATGTTTAATGGCTGTACTGACTCTGCATGGTTGTTCATCAGGGTAATGTTTCAGACACGTTATCAGGTGCTGTTTATCTTGTGACAGAGGAGGAAATCGTAGGAAAGCACACATTTGGGATTTGCTTTAGATAATTTGCCACATAAAAAAGAAGTTAAAAGAATTTTGCTGTCTCTACATGCTCTCCTCTATCTCCCGATCTGTTTTGGAATAATTTTAAGACAATGTTGGGGGATATTTATTGTAGGAGTTACCTCTTTGTTCAGATTTCTGTGGGAAAATTACTTTGTGCTACATTAAAAGACTGTCTTTTGAACATGTGGGCTCTTAATGGTAATCACATCCTATTGTGGGAGAAATAGCAAAAGTTAACGAATGGAGTCAGTGGAAACTTAGCCAATTTGAGTTTTTTTTATCACTATGAGAAGCTGAAGGAAATCTTGTGAAGAGAAAATAAGCAAGTAACCAATCTGCTTTCAACTTTCTTGCCACAGAGCATATAGGTTAATGGAAATAAGAAGTTGAATTGTTATAATTACATCTCTCTACTAATTTTGTTGAAAAAACTGTTTGAACAAACATTACAATCAGTCCTCCCTGGTTGCAGCCTTGCCTCCAAGTTCATATGAAAATAGAACTGCTATTGACTATGAAATAGTGCAATGATGATTTAGATCAAGCTTGTGATGCATTTTGATATCTACCAATAACAATAACACACAAAGGAAATTGGATTACATGTCTTTCACTCTGCCCTGCATTTGTAGCTGTGGAAAGGAACAAGACGTATGATTGCTGGTGTATCAGCTGTAAATATGAAGAAAGCTGAGTGAAAATTCACATAATTTCCCATGAGTCATGTTCTTGTGAAGTGTGTTTGGTACACATCCATGTCTTAGGGAACAAATACCTAATAGCTGGATTATGTTATTTACTGCTGCCTCCAATATTTTTCTGTCCTGCAGCACCAATGCATCGATTCATACGGACAGAGGCAGGCGGTACACTCAACTTCCACCCACGCATCCACAAACATACATATAAACACATGTACAACTCAACACACAAAATGACACCAAAATGCAGGAAACAGACACAGCAGCTGCCAGACTACATTTTTTTTTCCCTTCTTCTGGCTTTCTGTACAGTACGTGCCTCAAATTTCAAGCGTTAACTCAAAGTGTGCCAGGCAGAGTAAGTGTAATGCGGCGCACGCAGGAGGGTGGTCACTCAGGCATAGACATAGAAACAGGCACACATCTGAGAGGTTGGAAACACACAAGTCTTTATGCACACATGAATGTGGTTGTGCAACACACACACACAAAAACCTCACACAAATCCACATATGCACAGATTAGATGAACACCGACTCCCAGAGACACAGTGATCAGGCTGTGTGAAATAAATCTCCTCAAAGGCGTGTGTCAGCCAGTGATGGGGGACCATTGTGATGTCTGAGTAATAATTCTTTTAATACGCCTTGTTTCACAGTCTGACTGTAATCAAACAAGAGACTGTAGATCCCCCTGGCTATAGGGCTCAGTGTAACCATAATCACCACCTCTCGTTCTCATTCTCTCTCTCTCTCTGTTTTTATGTAAAACAACTCTTTATGACGTTCTAAATCATAACCTTAGCTGTTGTTCACAGACTTGTATCTTGTCAGTTGATATCATTTAACTACACTGCGTAGAGCAATTTAACTTCACCTGTAGAAACATTGCAAGGGAAGTGATTACTAGCATCTTGGGATTATGAGAAAACATTATGTTCAGGTGTGTTTGGGAATACAGGGGTGAAACAGGCTTTCTTATCTGGTATTAGCAACCAACTACAATGTTTTACACTAGAGAAAACAATAAGATCGTGATCAGATTTCAGAGGAAACAGGCGACTTTCCTATCCTCAAGTGTTGCATGGTTGCACCGGACATTCCATGGTTATGTTTATACCACAACGTGATATCTGAGACATCACGAACAAGACTATAAATCCTTTTTACAGTATATCAGCTAGGTACACTCAGCCCTAAATTTTAATACATAGAATCTGACAAAAAGGGTCACAATCGAGACACAATAAATAAAGGGAGGTGAAAAAGTTAAATGAGCAGAATTGTGAATGGGCAAAGAGTATTATGCTCCACGGTGTCTTGTTTACATATTACACTATTCAGAATATCAGCAAGCAAGGCACAAATTCTGAGATTTACAGACACCTTAAAGTGTTTGTGTTACATTTACTTCAGGAATGATTTTTGAGCCTGATATGAATTCTGCTGTTCCTCAGATTCTATTTCTTTCACCTGCCAACTGGTTGCTGTAACTCAACTTGTAAATTGTGACTTAGGTTTATCCAGGACTAACTAAGACCTACAGAGCTGTTTCTCTGAGCTTTCTGACCATTTGCAAATATACCCTGAATATGAATTAGACTTCTGGTTATGTTATTTACTATTTGTTATGCCTATTTGCTGGATTTTTTTGTACATAGACATTTAATAAAATTGAATTATATTACAATACTTTTTATTTTTTTGAATAATTTTGTTATGACATATTTGTTCTGAGCAATTATTTCACTCCTATTTATGCTTAGGTTTTTTTGTTTGTTTTTGTTTTTTTTTCTTATCTGTGGTTTGGTTTCTGGTATTTATTTTAATTAAAGGTTTTGTTTGTGGTGTTGGATGTTGCCCTTTCTAACATCTTTGTACCGTTCTCTTTTAATATTTGACAGAAATAAATAAGTACAAAGCCAATTTGCCATTTATAATTTCTGTCTAAAATAATGCTAGTATCTTTCCTCCCCAGTTTAGTCTCAGAGATGTACCGGTTAGCACAAACAAAAATTCCTGGATAAACCTACTCCAACTTTCCTCCAGGCCGGAAGTCGAATACCTGTTTTAAAATGTTGCTGTATACTGTACATTTCCAGATTTTGATTGATATTAGCTTGTGTCATTCAAAATTAGTGTACTCTTGACACCAAAAGTTAGATCAATAAATACAAACCGGTACGCAGATATGTTGCTAAAGAGATTCCTCTTATACAGATGTCTGATTCAACTCAAAATAATGTAAAGGGAGATAAATTTCATGCTAAAGGGAGGTTTTCAGTTTCTTTCTTTTAAATCCTTGTTAAACATAAAGGTATTGTAGCACTTGAAACATTATTTCTGAATGTCAAATGTATGCAGTGTGATCCCTGATCTTCGTGTGCATGATGGGCATCTTTGGCCTGTGGCGTATTTATAGTTTCCCAGGAGGAAGCGCTCAGGATTTACTTAAATCCAGTCATTTAGTGTGCACTGCTCCCACTAGGCATTATTTGAGCAGTCTGGTTGAGGCTTTAGCCTGAATTCAGGAAAGAAGTCAAACAGATAAATAATAGGATGGAAGCAAAAGGAAAAAGAAACCACAACACTGAGAATAAGACAAGAAGAGAAGCAAAAAAAAAACAAAAAGGGTGATTTTCCACATCAATAACCTCTCCTTTCACACCTCTGTGTCCATTTGGGCAGCTGACATGGGCTTGGGGAGAGGGAAGGCTGTTGTTCAGGCAAACTAACAAATTGGCTGTTTTTAACACATCCTGATCCCTGCCCCTGTACCACTGCTGAACACATCAAAGAATGGAGTCTTGGCCATTTTACCTAGGCTCATTAAATGGCTGTAAAAGCTTAATGTTGACTTTGATTGTATAAAAGATGTGAAAGTAGTTGTCACCGTCTGGTGTGTGGAATAGGGTTTTGAAGCCCTGTGTTTGAGTTTGTAACTGTAGCAATTTTGGTTTCTTGGAAGAGATGAGTAAAAGGTAAATCTGTAAACTGTGTGTAGAAGATGGAAGCAGCCACTGTAAGATCACCTGCTGGTTGGTCAGAAGTGAAGCCCTGAGGATGTCATTGTGCCTATTGGCTAATACATATCTTTATAAACTACTATACAATGAACAAGTTGTAGAGTTGTCTCCAAATTTACAAAATAAGACCACAAACTCAGTCAGAACATGTTTCCTGAAATAAAAGGTCAAATGAGAAATAGGACAGTTTTTCCATTAAATTCTTTACAAACGGCTTTCTTGGAGTTAAATGCTCTTGCTGAATATTATAGAAAAAAAAAGACCTTTTTAAAAATACTTTGTTACATGTTGGTGTCAATTTCTACTCGTGGTTTCCTTTTGCCTAACCATCTCACTTTTTCAAAAAAGGTTTACAACAAAAAACAATTGGACTTCTATTCTATTCTGGATTTACCATGTCCTGGATGACTGAGAATCTACACCAGCATATCTCACTTTCTCAGTTTTCCTGTATCCTCTCTAAATTTTCCCATGCACTATTTGACCTCGGCGTATGTGCTGCAGAAGACGAGGATGAATCATTGTGGTGCCTATTAGAGACCTGTATATTTATCAAACTGTATGAGGTAAGCTCTCTAGGGTGACTGCTACTGCACACAAGTCACATGCATCTGTAAAAACTGAACATTTTTGCGCTGGGAAGCATTTTCCTAACACACAAACTACAGGGCATAGTCTTGACCACATGCAGAGTTTTGCAAGTTAATTGGCGAGTCATGTTGGAGAACTGTACCTTGTAATTTCTAACAAATTGGGTCATCTCCTTTGTTTCAATCCCCTTGGGTATGTCTTCTTTGAGAATGCAGCACAGTTTAAAACTGTATGTAAATGCATTGACATTTGAACAATTAAGGAGGAGATTCTGATTTGTGTGGGTGTTAACTGCAGCTCACAAGGCTTTTGTACAGCTTTGGTTTTGCAACAATGGACAAATAAAAGGTATCCAAGATGCATATGTGTCCCACTGAAGCAGTGTTAAAGTCATTTAATGCATAGTTCTGGTAAAAACAGCTTTTGATAATCCATACTAAAGGGTATCAGAGCTTGGCATAAATTAACTTTTTACAGAAATGGGTGGATAATGAGTGTTCTCTGGAAATACCTCATTTAAATCAATTTAATCGTCTCAATTTCAAGCTGCAAAATAGGAATATTTAGTTTTATGAGTTCCCATATGCCAAAAGGAAAACAAGCACAAAACCATGTTTAAATGAGCGGATTATAGGGCTGCTGGATAAAGCCAAAAGAGAGACTTACTGACCCATTTAATGTCCACTTTCAAAGGAGCTGCATGTTGGATGTGACCCCATTCATTCCCCCCATAATCCTACAAGAGATGATCTTGTCTCTACATGGGCAACATTATTGGAGGTGACAAGAACTCAACTGTCTGTTGTGCACAGTCTTAACACCACTTTGATGTTTTGCACTCCATGATGAGCAAAATACAGTTGCTTAGGCATTTGTGTACTAGAAATACACAGGGGCAGAGTAATACACATTGGAAAGCTTATACATCATCAGTCTCTCTTCTAAAAACTACCCAGACAACTCAATCTCTGTACATGCTTTCAAATTCCTTTGAATTAATCTGCTGTATGAAACCACAAAAATGAATACTTGAAGATAATTTAAGAGACAGTTATTACAACTCTCGCATCCACATGATGTTACTTCTTTCTGAAAAACCATAAATATATGGCCATCAAAGAGAAAAATGTCAATGCACACAGTTTTGAATCACCAATTAACCTTACACATGTTTCTGAGCAATGGGAGGAAACCAGAGCTAAATAAAACCTCTACAGGCATGGAAATAAAATTCAAACTTCACTTACAAAGGCCTGAACAGCAGAGATCTAAACCAGAGGCTTTCTTGCTGTGAAGTGACAGCACTTATCAATACACTAATATGCCGCCCAAGACTAAAAGCTGTCAAGCATTTGTTATAGCTGTTTTGCTTTGTATGTACTGTTATTAGAGTGGAACTGTTGCTGCTGTGTTTGTATTTGTTTGTTCACCGTGGCAATAGGACAGTATTGTTATAGAAAATATAGAAGCAGCATTTCTACTTTTTCATTTTCAGGAAGGTGAGGTTTAAGGTATTAGTTAGCTAAGCTCTATTGGACATGAACTGCTTTTTGCATGTGAAATTGTGCTACACTTGTAAATGTAGTGGGGGTTGTTTGAGTTTGAGGTACACTAAAATTTTCTTTTTCTTCTTTTCTTTTTTTCCTTTGTTGCAATACTGAAACCACGACGAACTTATGCCACAAAAGCCTTCTGATTACTTGTTTCAGTGCCCAGTGAAGCAGGCAAAAAAACGAGCATCAAGATAGGCGTCCTGTGACAGCCAGAAAAAAGTGCCATCATTTATGTGTCAACATCAGCCATGTGGGAGGACAAGTTTATTGACATCTTGATGATCATCCTGGACCACTCTCCCTTGCTCTCATCGACTTCAGCTCAACATATATTAGTCAGCAGCAGGGCCAGACTCATGTTCCATTTGTCAAGAAGAAAGAGTAGAGTCCTTGTTGACATTAAAATAAAAATGTGCATGGCGAGAAGAAAATACAGTATGTCAGGTACTATTTGTAATGTTTCTAAGCATACTCTACAGGAAGAGAAGAGGACTTCTATTGATGGTTGGGGGGTCTCACTGTGTGGAGTGTTTTCAATGCACTCAGGCACAATGCACACAAATAACTGGACTGTGGTGTTATTTCAAGGCAGATCAGTTTAAAGCACCTGATTTTGCTATTGGTGATCTGTGTCTATTCAACAAATGAACAAATCGATTGAACATAAAGCCTGGTTGTACATAGCTGAATCCATACAAGCAGAGCTATAAATAAATGCTGTTGCTTGACATCTTTCCAATCAGCTTACAAAATATAAACATCAAATATAATCCCAAATATGAAATGATTTTATTTTTGCAAGATAAGAAAAAGAAGAAAAAAGGATTATATGACCATCTGTAAAGATGCATTTTGAAATGTTGAGTTATGAGCTCAAATTTGAATATTTTCAGTTACTTTGTATAAGTGTGTGAAACGGTTTCTTGGACAAGACCAAAATAAAAAAAGGAGAAAAGATAGCATTCTTCTGGATTAATCTAAATTTATTAGTAAAAGGTAAATATTTAATTCAAAAACTCCCTCGTTATCTGTTATATTTTCTATGGAGAAACATCAAACATTCAGAGGTGGAATAATAACAATTATAATTGTAGAAGTGAATCTTCTGAATATTATTTCTGCTTTGAAAAGTGGACTGCATTCTTTGTCACAGTAAAGCTTGCCTTATTCCGGCTATACTGATGCTGTTCCACTGACTGAATCCAATTTAGCAGCCCCAGCTCAAGTCCTATCAATACCAAAGTGGACGAGCAAACATTAATAAATATTGAGCTCTTTGATAATCTTTGGAAAAGTTGGTTGACCTCTGTGGCTCATCACTGACTGCATTGAGTATTACGTGGGCTTAGGACTCTGGCTGTGAAGGGGATTAGGATAATTACTGTTATTATATTCTAGTGTAAGGGCTATCGCAAGCCTAAGCTAGCTACTGCTCAGCTTTTGACAGCTAAACTGAAAACATTTGCAGCTGATGTGACCCTGGATGATTGATCCTTCTCCCTTGTGCGTCTACCTTCTCTTTCTTAGTCAAAACCTTAAATCCTTACGCTCTTGTTTTAGAGTGTGAAAAGTTTTATTTATTTATTTTTTCATCTTCTTTTTATTGGCCAATGGAGATTTGAAATTTCAGCACCACACAGGGAATGATCTAACCTTGCCCCGGGCCAGACTTTGCACCTGACCAAGCAAGCATCTCTCCAAAAGTGAGAATATATTTTTCCTATTCTCCCTATCTCACTCAGTCTTAAAATAAAAAAATAAAAACACAACATGCTAGCAGTGGTCCCTGGAGCCTTAGCACAGAGACTCTAGGAATGCAGGGATGGCAAACCTCTCCAAATCCCCAAGATACTGATCTGTCATGATATGGTAACTGGCTTTGAGGTGTTGTTTATCAAAGACCCTTGCTCACTTCGCCCCCCCAAGATGCTTTCCTACACTCAAAAGCTTCCTATAACATAGCTAGCACATATTAGATTCTAAATTAAAAACCAGTCAGCTATGACACCTGACACATAGATGGGGAATACCAATGGAATATCAAAGTGCACTTGACAGAAACTAAAATCACCATCTCAGCAATGAAGTTTAAAACTATTCTCTGCAGAAGAAAAACAAAGGAGATGGGTTCTTACCATTTGGTGAATCAGCTGGGCCAAACTCCAAGTTGTATCTCAGGACGTAAAAGTTATCCCACACATAGAGCTGGTTATCTCGGGGATTATAATCCACAGCTGCAATGTATTGGTACTGGTTGGGAAAGTGGATATCAACATATTCCCCACGGTTCAGTTTAGTATTGTAAATATAATCTATTAGGCTCTTGCTGACCTCACTTTCATTGTCTTCATAGGTGGAGCGAACAACATACAGTACTCCACAAACCATGAAGGCATTAGAGGCTGAGCGCTTATCATAGGTTGTTTCCCAAGTAGCCTCAAATCGCAGCGTGTATGGATTTAACTGGCTGATTACCATCATGCCATTGTTTTGCTCTGTGGCATAGATTACCCACAGCCCGGTCTCATCCACCCCCAGGTCGATGTCTGTTTTACCTCCCCACTTGTAGGGTGATGTGTCATGATAGTTTGCGTTATTGATGATGGCCTCGCCACTTTTGATTCGAGTCCGCAGGTCAAATTTCACAATATTACGTGTCCGCTCCTTGTTGAAAAACACAGCCCCGTCGTAGACCACAAATCCAGTCCCATCCACCCGGTGAGGCAGCTTGTAGGTAATGGTTTGACGGGCATTTTTGACATCATCCAGGGAGGAATACTCAATCAAAGTGTCGGTCCTATAAGGGGTCCAAGGCATGAAGTAGATTTTGTCGCCAGCTTGAAGTGGGTCTTTGCACCAGGCCCCAGCTTGTTGCTCCGCTTCAAATAGAAAGGAGGGCTCACCGACAGCTTTCAGAGTCCCAGGACAAATAAAAACTAGTAATGGAAGAAGAGTACAATGAGAAACGAGCACAGGTTAAAATGTGAAACACAAAACTGCAAAACATACAATATATTCAATAGTGTGTTCATTTTGTTTTGCATGTTGTCCAATAAAAGTGAGGACAAACACATATTTTTAAAAAGTGGCCAAAACAGATTTAACAGCTATATTGCCAATATTTTCAAGCAGTATAACAATTTTTGGTCTTGTGCATAGAAAGTAAAAAGGAAAGTTATTAGTATATTGTTTAAATATATAAATTATTCTGACACAAAAAGAAGATTGGCCTCATAAACATTTACAGTTGACTAGAACACAAAGGTGGGAACCAGAATAGAAACAAAACAGAACAAAACAACTGATCCTGTAAATGAAAGCAAAACAAAAAAATAAATAAAAGAAAAAAATGCAGCAAAAAAATAAACAAATAAATAAATAAATAAAGAACTTTGCAATAGACAGTAAAAGTTATGATAAAGCAGGAGTCAGTCGAGTCTGCAAAATTTAAATTCTTAAATAGGTCTCAGTTACACCACATTTTCTACAGTGTATACCCAAAAAGACTCATCTTTAAAAAGTGGTGCAAATGTCACGATCAAAATTTTTTTTAATACTTTCACTAAGAATGTCTTTGAGGTGTTTTGGTTGTTGCTCTGAGGTACAGGAGGCATAAGAATCAAGAGAGAAAAGAGAAGCAAGTGGTCAGATGGGTCATTATGGGGAGAAGAGTGAGAAGGGGGTAGCTTGGAGAAAAAAGGGACAGTCGAATGCAATAGCTTGAAAAGAGGGCCAAGAAACACTGTTACCATGGCATGCTATGAGAAAGGGTTCGGAAGCCAGGCAATATGAGATTCTGCTGAGTAGCAAAAGCACACAGGGAGAATGAGAAGACGATGTCCCTAAGGACTGCAGCCAATACACCCCCATTTACATCTTTTGGCTGTTTGTGTGCTGTTTTCTTTTTTTTAATGGCCAGCCTCACTTCCTCTGTAGCGCTACTCTGGCCGTTAACATTACAGTCGGGGTGTTCTGAAGGAAACATTTACGATGTGTTGTAGAGGCCACCATGAGAAAATAGGTAATTTACAACCAGATGCCACAAAACAAGGAGCTAGGATTTGGATCATGTCTGTTATTTACCTTTTTGCTCCACTTCTATTTTGGGCGTTGGAAGAGAGAATGAAAGGGGTGCAAGGGGGAAAAAAAGAGATTAAAATGAATTAACTGTCATCGCTATGATAACATATGCAGCAACATGTTATGAGACATGGAAAAAACGAGGGCTACACCTATTAAAAGCAGGAAAGTTGTGAGAAAGACGAAAGACAGCAGTCAAAGTTCTGTAGTAGAAAAATGGGTTAGATTAGCACATGAAAAATTGGTCTGATCACAATTGTGCTCACGACCAACTGCCACTATTGATTTTCTTTGCAGTAGTGGGTGGATTTCTTTTCAACTCACTTCCAAGATTCAGTTTGAATTATAATTGATAGCAACTTATAATTGCCCTCATTGTCTTACATTCAGAAGTAAATGCTTTTTGTTTGATACACTACAAAACAATTTGACCATGACCAATGGATATTAGTTACTGTAAGTAAAGTAGGAGGTAACATTTAAATTGTAAAAAAATAAAATATTAAAGCTTGCAAAGCAAACTGTATAAGGTTTGTGTCTTTTCTTAAACCCTGTAGAGCAGATTTACAGCCCGCCTTGTAGTTGAAAAGTGAACCCAAATTAAAACCATAGTCTGGGTCCTTAAATCCCCCAACCACCACAAAAGGATATTTCTTTTTTTCATTGTTCTTTTCTTATAATGATGGGTGGCTTATTAAAGGGAAAAAACTAAATAACTGAGTGAAAAAACATAGTAAACCCAGATGGTACAATTAAGTACTTAACGTCCAATCGCTCTCTCAAGTATGTATAAAATGCCAAGCAGTCTCAGCTGTGTCTGATTTTTGTATTGAGATGACAAGAAAAAAAAAAGAACTACATGTCTTTATGTATTGTTGAGGCACAGAGCTTCACTCGCAGTGACTGCTCAGTTGGCTAGAGTTACTTTAAAAACAGTGTCCTATGTATTTTGATCTATGGCAAATGTATCAATAAAAGGGAGTAGATATTATGGCTGACATATAATGACCAAGCTGGTTGTGCATTAGTTTGATACATAAGAACAGAAAGCAGAAAGAAATCTGTCTTTCTCATGTTACCAATGAAAATATTGGCAAATAACATTGCATGTTGTCCACGTCAAAGAAAATGGGCGTGTAAGTCCTTCCCCAGAGCAACTATAGTACATACATGTTGTGGCCAAACTGAAAAAAAGTCAAGGCTTTTAGTGCTGCTTTGATTGCTTTAGCTAATCTTGACAAAACAATTCTAACATCATTTACTCACTGAAACTATAATTACACTGATTATTTGACATCATCAAATAAATTGTGCAAACTTCTGTTTGTTTGCTGTTAAGACAAGTTTAGCACTCATTTCTTTTCAGGTTTTAGCAACTAAATTTCTTAATCCTAAAATGCAAATTTTATATTTAGGTGGTGCAAAACTTATCTACAGTGCTTTGCACATACAAGCAAATCTTAGGGTAAATGATAGTGTCTTAATTAATTTAATTCACAATTATTGTGAAGTACACAGTTATTCTCAGTACACAGTACCATGAAAATAAACTGAACTGCACAGACAGTTGCAGACATCGTTAGTATTTTTGTTTGTTTGTTTGATTTTTGCTTGTTTTTTTTTTGTTTGTTTTTTTTAATGTATGCTATATTTATGCCACTTATTTTGAGCCCTTAAACTTTGAAAATGAAAAAAAAAAATGAAGGAGAACAAAGGGTATTAAACCTAACTATTACTACTTGCGTCCTGCGATTCTATTCAATAAAATAATGAAAAAAAACACTAAGGTCATGAGTTGTCACCCCAAATTACTACCTAAAACCACTTTTTGATTAGAATTATTGTGTCATTAAGTTATTTTGACAACCATACAATTTGAGATTATAAACTTCAAAATGCTTCCCAAAACCATGTAAAACCCTAATTGAGGGAATATCTTTCAAAGAGTGGTTTTCCATCTCTGTAGGTCGTCAGACTTGTAAAGCCAATGCCTAGGTGTGCTGAAACTGTTGTTCTTCAGTCATTTGTGGTCTAATCCCCTACCTACAGCACTTTATGTTAGCTTTCCCTTTAATTTGCCACCCAACTTTTGTTACTTTACAGCTCATTGTTATTGATTTCACAAAAATCTCAATTCAATGTAGATGCCATAAAAATACAATTTGTAATTACAACCCCAATTCCAACAAAAGCTGAGATAATGTGTAAAATGAAAACAAAAATGCAATGTTTTGCAAATCTCAGAAACCCATATTTTATTCACAATGGAAAATAGTAAACTCATCAAATGTTTAAACTAATTGGACCATTTTTTTGGAAAAAAAGTTTTGAATTTATGGCAGCAACACATCAAAAAGCTAGGACAGGGACAACAAAAGGTTGTAGAAATAAGTGGTACAAGTAAGAAACAGCTGGGAAAGCATTTTGCAACTAATTAGGTTAATTGGCAACAGGTCAGTAAAAAGCATCTTAGACAGGTTGAATCGCTCAAAAGTAAAGATGGGGAGAGGTTTACCAGTCTGCAAGAAAATATGTCTAAAAAGAATTTAAGAACAATGTTCCTCAGTTGAAAATTTGGAAGACTTTGAATATCCCATCATTTACAGTTTATAATATCATTAAAAGAATCCAAAAAACCTTGAGAAATATTTGGCTGCAAAGGAGAAAGCCGATTGTCCATATTGGATGCTCTCAAGTGGCACTGCATTAAAAACAGGTCTGATTCTGTTCTGGACATCACTGCTTTGGCTCAGGAACACTTCCACATATCATTGTGTGCAAACAAAGTTCACTGTACCATCCACAAATGCTGGTAAAAGTTCATGTAAAAAAGAAGCAATTTGGAAACATCATCCAGAAACTGCAGCCAGCTTCTCTGGACCAAAGCTCATTTGAAATGAACTGAGGTAAAGTAGAAAACTGTTCTGTGGTCAGAAATATCAAAATTTGATATTCTTTTTGCAAACCACAAATGCCAAACGCCACATCCTCTGTACTAAAGAGGAGATCCATCCTGGTATTAGCTCACAGTTCAAAAGCCTGCCTTTCTGATGATACGGGGGTGCATTAGTGTCTCTGGCATGGGCAGCTTACAGATCTGGAAAAGCACCATCAATGCAGAAAAGTGTATACAAGTTTTAGAACAACATACGCTCCCATCCACATGACGTCTTGTCAGGGAAGGCTTTTCATATTTCAGCAAGACAATGCTAAACTGCATACTGCATCCATAACAACAATATGGCATTGTAATAAAAGACTCGGGGTGCTGAACTGGCCTGCCTGCAGTCCAGACCTCTCAGCAGTTGAAAACATTTGACACATCATGAAACAAAACTCCAACAAATACTTAGAGCTGTATAACAGGTGCAATCTTACATCAGACATGAATGGGATATAGTTCCTCTCTGAAAACTTCAGCAACTGGTCTGCTCAGTTTGTAGATGTTTACAGACTGTTGTCAAAAGAAAAGGGGATGCTTCACAGTGACAAATTGGCCCTGTCCTAAGATTTTTGAGATGTGTTGTTGCCATAAAATTCAAAATTCCCCTTTTTTCCCCCAAAAGAAATTCTTAGTTTCATTATTTGATATGATTACTATGTTCAATTATGACTAAAACATGACTTTATGAGGTTTGCAAATCATTGTATTCTGTTTTAATTTACATTTTACACAATGTTTCAACTTTTTCAGAAATGGGTTTGTACAAAAGCAATAGGTTTTTTTTTTATGATAACACCTACTAACACACACAAAAAGAATGGAGTACTTGCTCCAAATTGCATCAGTAAAACTTTAGTCAAATAAAATGAGTAATGTTGAGCTATTTCACACTGGTTCTAACATAGCTTTATGGAAAAAAGGTAAACAAAATGCAGCAGTGAGGAGCAGCTTCATCTATGCCAATCTGAGTCAACAGTCAATTTAAACAATTTTGAATCCTAAAAAAAATATATAAAATTACACAACAAATAGCTGCTAAGTTTTGACTAAAACAATAAGATTCAAAAATAAACACTGAGGCAAAATACACATATCAGTCAAAACATTTCAACCACTGACAGGTTAAGTGGATAACATTCACACTTTGTTGTAGTAAATTTTGGGTTAGCTCAGTTAACATTGAGGTAAACATTTTTTCAGACCAAGAATTTCTCCCACCCACTGTTTTTTCCTTGACTAGCAAGACAAATGTACTTCAAGCACAAAAACTGCTCAGGAATGTTTTAAAGAAACACAACAGGGAGCTTAAAAATGTTGATCCAGCCTCCAGATTCAGTGCATCTGTGGAATGCAGTGGAAAAGACTGATCCACTGAGATACCACCCCACAACCCACAAAATCTACACCAGAGCCAGAAAGTAAATAAAGGCTTGGCATTCATGCTGTAACCTAAAGACGGTGATCTGAATGTTCTGGCTAATAAATGTATTTATTTTCCCCAGGATAGACTGAAGCCTAAATTAGACAACGGCTTGTTCAAGTCAACCTAATTTCTTTAACTTCAGAGGCAGCACAAGTAGCCATTGCAAGAAAAAAGAAAAAAAAGAGATGGCAGAAAATAAAAGGAGACTAAAGGAAATAGTATTTTTTTTGCCTCTTCCAATGCAAAGGTTTACAAATCAGGACAGAATTAAAAATCTGCCTGATCCTTACTAGGTTTAGACATTTTTGTATATAGAATGTTCAGTGATCTACAATACAAGACTTATTACATTTAGTTTTAAATTATTCGCCAAAGACTAAGCCAAAATGCAGATGCAAAGTGTCAAAAGCTAGGTACAGCCTCATTGCTTTCATAGGAATTATGAAGTTAATTGGCAGCCAGGTCCTGCTAATCAAATACACCTGACTACCTGATCATCAGCAACTGTGGCTGTCTCATTAAAAGTTGAAGTTTTAATGGTTTACAAGTCTGGGTGATTTGGGTGTGTGTTAACATAATCAGAGCAAGAAAAGACAATCCTGATCTTTAAAAAAGCAAGTACTGCTGTTCATCACCCTAGAAAAGGTTCAAAGGCCATTTCCAAACATCTAAGAGTCCATCATTATACAATTAAAAGGTGTATTCATTAATGGTAAACATTGAAAGTAGGTACAAATCTTACAAGGAATCAGTTTCAAACAGAGCAATGCACTGACTGAAGTTAGGCCATGTGAGTGTATATTGACCTCAAGCTCCTCATTCATAAGGTCAACTAACTTCAAGTTACCATCACTAAAGTGATTGAAGAATGTGATGGAGTTAGTTTTACACACATTGCTTTTGTGTTTTACCTTGCTTTTTAAGATATTAAATTATGACAATGAGAAATGTTGAATTGTTTTTTTTTTGTGTTTACCAGAGTTTCTGATTTAACTCTAATACCTGATAAGGACTAGATGATTTTTTTTTATTTTTTATTTTGTCCTGATGTTTAAAACTTTAAAATTATTGTTGTTTCTTTCTTTCTACCTTGAATTCATTAAAATCATTTAGTTTCGATTTTTTGTGGAGACTGGGATGTTAAAAGAACTGACTGCATGCATTATTTCACTCCCCATAGATCTCCTCTCTTTTGGGCTGTTGTGAGTTTCCCTTCACAAACCAGAACCTCAACAACAGAGAACTAAAAGGATTCACATGTACATTTTTAGCTACACTACACCTTGGGATAATATGATTTTTTTCCCTGCTCAGACTACTGCATCCTCATATCAGGTTTTCTTTCTGTCAGAAATGGCTGAGTCTGAGCTAGGCTTTAGTGGCAGAAAGAATTCAAAACTAGAGATTCAGAAGGACTCGCAAATGAATGCAATCAGTTCTGCAGAGGAAATTCAAGTGTGCCGCACCTAACTAAGAGATCAAACATGGACAGAAAGCAAACAAATTAACAACAGTTCTCAGAAGCATGCACAGCCGTTCAACCCAGACGTGGACAGACAGAGAACTGAAGGAAATCTGGAAAGAAAATGAGAACGCATGAAGAGGAACACAAGGAGACCTGATGACGTTAGTAAAAAATGTAAAAATAGAAATAAGTGTGATCAGAAATCTGTCAGAGAGAAGCACATGTCAGATACCCAAGGAGTTTCCTGCAGATTGCACAGGGAAAAGGAAGACAGTCAGTTTTTATACAGAAACACAACAAACATAAAACACATCTCAAACCACATTCACCTAACAACACTACAATTATTCCAACAGACATTACAAACTTACACTAGCAGATTCCAAAATAAATTGTTATGACCATTAATTATCAGTTAATAAATTTGCTGTTTCATCTGGAAATGGATACATTTTTGCAGTCCATTGTGGAGTAAATTAGATTATGAATTTCTTAAATAAATTATCTATTATGTAAAAGATATTAAAAAATAAATTAGGAGGGGGCAAAAACACCAAAGGGGACCAAACAGTCATGCTGCCACTCATTTTTATGACCTTGTTTCACTAATACAGAGAGCTACTTACAGGTTTATTGGTCTTACCTTAGCATGTGGTGAAAATGAAAACATTAACAATGAGGAGTGCTAGCACTCTGTGGGACAATTCTACAATATTACACAGTAGTGTAAAGAAAGCGACTTTGTCCCTTTTTTTTCAAATGGCTTGCAAAAAGCAGCTTTAATAAAGAAACATATTAGCTTTTATGTTGCCTTATTCAAGCAATTACTGAATCTGATTCAGAGTGTGCCAAGTGAAGACAAAAATTTACATACTTGGCTTGGATTATGAAGATAATGTGGCTAATGAGAGCAATTCATGACAAGAACCAAATTATAATGCCAGAAGGATGAAAATGGTGGAAATGTAGGCAACTTGTTGCAAGGTCACTTGGAATTTACTGGTGTGATTATATGAAGACTTAAAAATAATTAAATGGAATCAGTTAGTGATCAATATATGTATGTACATATATACTGTGGAAAGTAATATTTAATAAAACTGCTGGTCAGACATTTTCAGAAATACTAGTTTTTTTGGTTAAAATGAGGACACTCTTTGCTCCCCTTGATGATCAGCTTAATGAGGATTTAATGCTCTCTCAAAACATCCTGTCAAGTCTTGTGCCCCTGCAAATCCAGGGGATCTTAAGCCTTTACACTACTGAAATGTTTTTTTAATCACAAATCTTGGTATTTGGCATGTGATCTTTTCCGTCTGAAAACTAGAAAACTGCAGTGAGGGCTTTTGCCATCCCATCTGAAGGCTGTAGTAAGAGTTTGCTATGGTGTGGAAAAGTTAATCTTCGCCTGTGATTGCTTTTCTGCATTAGTCTGGCTACAAACTGACATGCAGCATATTGACTATATTTAGGAAAAAAGACAGAGGATTGGCAAGAGGAAAGCAACAAATGGGGAAGTTGCCTATAAATCAAAAACTACTATGAGTTACAGTAGGGCTTGAGAAGGAAAAGCTGGACTGGGCTTGATGGTTCTGAAATAGACTGGGAGAGCACTAAAAACTTACCAGGGCAGTTGTGATAGGACACATTCTGTGTTCTTGGTCCTATTCTGCTTGGGCATGGACCTTGAGAAGCAAAGAAGATGGGGCTACATACATGCATGTTTCAAACTGTTTGGAATGAAAGGATGACCTGATTGTGTTTAAACTTGTTAAACAAAATTTGTGAAGATTAGATGTCTTTGGGTGGAAGTTCAATTTTTAACACACTACAGCAGTCTCGACTACTTCCTTTGTGCAAGACAGAAGCAAAAGACAATCATAACGGTGGGTGGACATGAGTGCACCTTGAGGTTATTCCTTCTATTATGGTTGGGAGTAACACAGCCAGACATGGGATCAATACTTCACTTCGTTAGATAAGGCAAGAGAAGAAACAAACAAAAAAAGCAAAAAACACAAGCAGCTGGAAGTTAAATGCATGAACTACGGGATTTGTCTTGGTCTCAAATGACCATTCTTGCTTACTCCATTTTTAATTACAAGTCCTCAAAACCTCAGAGAGGTTAACCTTTAAGTTGTAATGAGTTTCACCGTATAATGATGGTCAGTGGTGCAGTCTGATTCAAAACTAAGGGGAACAACTTGGACAGGTACAGCGGTAATGAGCAAAGCAGAACAGATATACTGAATAGTAAGTGCAGCATAATAAAACTGCATTTTTTTATATATTTGAGCTTATTTTTTTCCATCTGCTTCAAAGCTGAAACACATCTGTACAAAACACTCATTTGAGTCTAAAAGAGCTACAAAATTCTATCTTGCCATCTCTTCAGCACTAACTCTTTCAGTTCCACCTGATGATGATTTGGCAATTCATCTAAATCTTTGTCATTAATCAGACTTTAAAGGTTAAATGGGGGAATTTTCTGCACAAACTGCAAATGAACATAGCAGCTTAAAGGACAAAGGGGAATTTTAATACAAGGGGCAATTTAAGGATTGTTTGGGAGCTAAATGGCAATGAATATTTTAGCATCAGAGGAACAGACAAAATGTTAACACTATCTCTTTAGATGAAATATTGCCTTGTTGACTTGTGAGAGGGGCTTTCGGTTCTGTTACGTAATGAAACATCTGTTAACATATTTCAACACCTGTTGTACGGCTGTATATTAAGCCATCAAGTTGAGCTGTGCTTTCGTCTGATGGATTACTCTGCACAAGACTCGAGAAATGAAACTCCCGCTTGCTATCACAGAGAGTCAGCGTGACTTCCTCTGCCCTCCCTCTATTCTGCTACCTCATATAACCAGGCTCGTAGATCCACTGGAAACATGGTGAGCACATCAATAATGAGGGGAGTGCAGAGGAGGACCAAGGGGTTTACAGGTCATATTTCATGGAAAGTTCACTGCGTGACACAGATTGAAGAAGAGACAGAGGAAAAAGGGTGCTAGAAGGTACTGCAGACAAAGAGAGGCAGTGAAGAAATGGGACAGGATATGGTATAACACGAAGAGGAGACAGAGGCCAGAGAGGAAGAGAGAATATGAGGATGGGAGGGTGGGGGGAGAAGGAAGAGGAGGAAGGGTTTTCAATTCATGACAGAAGGGGTCATACTTACTGTAGGGCACACACTCATACTGGACCTCCAGGTACTTGTAGGTCCCTGGGCAGGGGTCAGGGAAGACATCTGAACCTGTGATCACAATGCACTGGGTCCGATTGTTGCATCTGGCAATAAAAAAGAAAAGGAAAAAAAACAGCAGCTGTTAAAAATTGATGCTAGCCTTCCCAAGTAAATGAAAAAGTCAACAAATAGTGCAACAAAAACTCTCAAGTGGTGTTCAGACTGGAAAATAAAGAACGGTAAATTGCAGTTTTCAAGTTGCAAAGCTCTTTATTTTGTCAGTAACAAAGCGATTCCAACATACAGAACTCTATCTGTCATGTGTTGTTACAGATGTTTTTTGCACAATTCCTTATGTCTATGAAGAGGTTCGGTCTGAATGTGGTCATCACTCTATCAAAATGTGTTAATTACAGTTTTACGGCTTTTCTTAAACTTCTATCACATCAAAATTATTTCCATGTTTGTGTGATGTTAAACATGTGGCTGCCTTTTGGTTTTTATATAGTTCGCATAATGCAATGATGACACAAATACTAATAAATGACTTGAAATAAAATACAATCAAAAATTTAGAACAATTGGATCCAGAAACTCCAAATATAATGAAACTTTGTTTCCAATGTCCTGCAGCTTCAAGCTAAAAATAATAATAATAATAATAATAATAATATATATAGAGAGACAAGTTAAAAAGCAGTACATAGTTACCAAGCATATGTT
>JAOXNZ010000117.1:9813983-9828893 GCA_028566095.1 Kryptolebias brasiliensis | reverse complement strand
GCTCCATGTCATAAAGCGTGAATCATCTCAGACTGGTTTCTTGAACACGACAATGAGTTCACTGTACTCGAATGGCCCTTTTTTTTTTTTTTTTGGACTGATAGACATGAAAAAATAAAGGCTTTCACATATGATACGTTTAAGCTGTATTTTACTTTTTTCTCAGCCAGGAGTCAAAAAGAAATGCTTAAGGTGATAAACAATTTATCAGCAATGCTGGCCTGGGAAAAAGAAAAGAAAAGAAAGACAAAAAAACAAGAGTAAAACAATGAAAACAGTGCATGTTAGGAACAGAACTTGACAGTCAATCTTAAGCTCATGTCAGTGCACTCTAGCGTTACTTTAAAGACTGTAAAGGCACTTGAAGTAAATATAAAACTATTCTAAACATCACTCAATGCCGTACTACATTTTTTATATTTAAACTATGTGATGACAGATGTGTGATAAATGCTACTGTCTGTCTGTCAGTACTTGTGTTATCAATACATCTATGTAGAAAATTTAAACGTATAGACTCTGCTACAAAACAGGCAGAAGAATAGTTTTATGCCATTATTTATAAAATATTTAATGCTTGTTAAAAACCTGTTCTTTTATATTTAGTGCATGAGATTTTTTTTTTAAACTCTGTCTAATTAGGAGAGCAGACATAGCCAGTTTGTGTTACTAAAAAGGTCGTAAAGATTTCAAATAGATCAACTGGGTAGCAATTAAATATTGCTGGGTGGGATAGATTAACTTGCACAGGCCTACTTTGTGGCTGGAAGGGATCTGTTTTTTTGGCCATGTGTAAGACCTCTGAGTTTGATCTGCAAATCCGCAGCCAAACCAACTGTTGTCTCGTGTCCATGGAACTCTGGTAAAACACTTAAATCACTCAGCAGAGCCTTCACCAGCTCTGCTCTTGGTTTTGTGATTTAGAGCTAATGCCATTTCCCCTCTTAAAGAGGAAAACAGAAATGAGAAGATAAATGCATGCTCGAGAATACTGCCTGACTCTTGCTGAAATCCACCAGCCACTTTTCAACCACGAAGATGACACACACTCTGTATAGTAAAATACCTTTAAACTTCTGTATCTCACACAAAACAGCCGTGCTCTATGTGCACTTTATTAGCCATCTTGGTTCATGCATCATGGACCAAAAGTATAGTTGTAAACAACCTGTGAAAGCCCCTTTCCATTGATTAGACCCCAGGCTGAACTATTTTTTTTTTTTTTTAACCCTGTGTCAGGCAGTATTTTTAGTTCATGTGGAGCGATTGCCACAGACACATCAATACACAGACACCCAATAGTCGGTGAACATACAATTTTAAGTGAAGTAAATGTGACAATTTAATATCAACAATAAAATCTTTTATTTTGTATTATTCAAAAACTACAGGTTGTTTACTTGTAGATTCAAACTAATTTGACTCAATTCTTTAACAAAAAAGATTCTAGCATGTGAAACAAAATACAACTATATATATATATGTGCATATACATAGTGTACATATCACTATGCTTATTTACATCTTATCTTCTTGTGTTGTTTTGATCATCTTTGTTTATATTGCATATTAAACAGTTTATGTGAAAAGTTCAAATAAATCTTCTTTGTCTGGTTTCATACAGATAATACGAGGAAGCCAAAACACCATCGATCATGCATTGAAACTGCAGCAGACTAATATGATCACACTTAATCTAACATAAACAAATCCAATGCTTACTGTCTCACTTAACTGAATAATTTCATTATTCAAATGAGCCAGAAAAGCAATCATTATTTTGCTCATGGGGTCATTAGCATAATTATTCAGCAAACCCTTGATATGAAAATTATTTACTTTCCATATGGTAGCAGTAAACCACGTCAGGAATGTGAATGTTGAAATATTGACTGTTTGTGGGTCTTTTTTTTTTTTGCAATGTTCTAGAGAAAGCTCAACAGTTGACTGCAGCAGCTGAGAACACCTGTTGCTGTAAACTTGCTCAAATAAATGTGATATTGTGGTACCATGCATAACCAGCAAACTAATGTTTGATTTTTCTGCATTTTACATTTTTTTTATTGATTTTACAGCATTAAGTTACATAAAATGTAAAAAATCTGTTTTGAAGTTGAGGGCACGGATACAATCCACAACAAATATCATGTAATAATAATAAAATAATGATGATAATAAAATAATAATTAAAAAAACCTTTTAATGCATTTAGACTGTGACATGGTTTGACAAATTGTCATGTTTCATAATGCCTTATAGTTCAAGGACTTCTGCTCCTTTACAAAGAGGCTGCTGTGAAAAAGAAATCTTCCCACACAAAAGAGTACACCAGCAGCAAAAACATGAGAACAGTGTATCTGCAAAAGAAAGTGTGTGGGTTTTTTTATACTTTCTTTTTTAAATTAAATTCATTCTATAACATTAAACCAGAGCAAAGCTCATCTTGGAAAACTATGTTGAGAAAGAAAAGAAGTCTGGTTTATTCAACCTCAAGTCAAATTTCTTTAAACTGATCAGGATTCAGTCCAATTATTCATTATGATTCTATTTATAAAATGATGTTTGTAAGAAGAATAGTTCAGCTAAGAAAAACCACATGGATATACACATTTTACATTCAAAGAGAACCTCAGCTCCTCGTGCTTCACAAAGAGCACACACATCAAGCATCTCAAAATTTCAAATGTTATTTCTTTGATGTACTTTCACTTTGTGATGCTACTTCCAAATCTATACAAGAGCTGGAGAGAGATGTTTATCAGCCAAACACCTCAGCTGAACAGTTTTTCTTTTTCAGTAAATGAAGAACAGGAAGATTCAAAACACAACTAATGAAAATACTATATGGAAAATTCAGTGCTGTGGCCATGACAACATGGTAAAACTAAAAGACTTCTGCTAAGACCCACTTTTTGGCCTTGTTGACACTCTACCAAATCAGGCCTTCTGGTCAACCCAGCCAAACATCACCCTCACTACCCTCAATAAAGTACATAGATTCTCATCATTAGCTATGTGGCAATTAGTGAACTGAGCAATTATAACACCAGCAATTTTTGTTTTATTAAAAGGGCTAAAATATGTCTATAAATATTGAAAATGAATAACATTTTATATAAAAAAAATACTGAACATTAAAAACAACTTTCTTTTTAATTCATACTTTGGGCATGCTCTTATTGTAAATGCTGTTACAATATTCTAGTAATTGACTTTGATTGGTACATTAGACCATAATGAGTTCTAACTCTTAATTATATCATTGACAAACCCTAAGTTGAAGCTCACCTAATTTAAATTTTCAACTTTAGGTAACCTTTACAATGGCACTCTGTCCATACACAATTTGCAGTTAAACAAAATGTGAGGACAACCCCCTCCTTCCCAACATGTAGCATGGACCAATTATACACTGTCTCTTTTGTGTTGTAACAGTTTAATTCTTTTTTTTTTTCACCAATGAGCCAAATCAATCGGAAAGTGACCATCTGGTGGGATACGAGTGTCACTGAAGCAGAGGTAATGAGCAAACTGTCTTCCTATTTCACAGAAAAGAGAAATCATTAGGATCTTCTTGTTCTATCATGAAGCCAGACATTACATGATTAAACCCAAAGGGGTGTATATGTAGATACTAAACATATAGAGAACATCTAAATACAGTACGCTCCATTTCTGAAACAGCAGTATCCCTAATTGGGCCAACAAACTTGAGTTGCCTTCAGTGAAATAAAATTACCAGTGCTTAGCTGTCATCATATAACCTATTAGACAAGGAATTATTCAGCTTTTTACCAAGGCTATCTTGCATCCAGTAAATGGTTTTCATATTAAAATGACTCTTTGTAACTTGAGTTACAAATGCTTCCACAGTTAGTCCAGGAGTAAAGCAGAGGCTGATCAAAAGGCCTATTCAGCCACTAACGTTACCATCATTGTGCCCACAACACAAAAGAGGATGATGCGTTATTTTGATGTGAAACCAGATAATTTCTGTTGAGAGCCAATGAGAAGTGTGACAGGGACGCTCCCGATGCTTGTCGTCTGTCGTTAACCCAGCCCTTTGATTTTCCTTGCTGTTCAGGCGAGAGCTAAACAGCTGCTTGTAAATGAGCTAGCATCTCTGCGTGGCCTGCCATTATTCTGCTCTCCTGAGCTGACAAGCTAGCTTACAGGGTGAAAGAAAAGTGTGGTCTATAGCATTAGCAGGAAACCACAGGGGACACAGCTTGAGTCATGCAGGTTCTGCACCCCACACCACACACCGAATCTATGTTACAAGCAAAATAAGTCTGAAAAGGAAAATAAACCTTTAATTCAAGACCCTTCCCACAGTGCTGATTCTATAATCCAAAGATATCCTTTACAACAGCATGTATTCTTAAGAAGTCAGATCCACACAGGGGTGGAGACGAAAGAAAATATTGCATATATCCAGCAAACAGCAGGATATCAGGTAGACTGCTGACTCTGTGTGGACATTGTAAAGAAGAATTACACTATTGGCTCGACAGACATTAACTTTTCTTTGAATTCCTTGATGTTAAATTTAACTCAAGACTGTGTTCCTATTTTTCCGCTTTATGTGTTAAAAGCTGATGTCACATTTGGCTAACAGAAAGTGGAGGTATGCCTTGTAATACAGCCTATAGCATATATAGATTAATAAACTTTTGGGCTGCATTGCCAAGACTCTGATGAATGCGGCATATAATCCGCTGATATCTTATCACATATTTATTTCAGAGATGATGTTCTATTGGGGAAAAAAACATTGATTTTTGTATTCTCATTTCATCAGCCCATTGGGCTGTAAAAAAAAAAAAAAGAATTTGCACAAAGCCATCATGGTCTTGCTTAACATATCAGAAGTCATTCCAATTTGAATATTTGCAAAAAAGGAAATCCCAAACCATATTATGTGATGTTGAAAGATGTAGAATGCTAGTTAGTCTTTTAACCGAGGGAGAAAGATGGGAACAGAGGAAGAAAAAAGAGCAGCAGGAGAATGAGCATTCCAACCTTATTTGTATTCTCCACCATTCAGTTCACTCCAGTTCATTTACATCGCTGCTACTTCCATAGCAACAGCAGGGGGGCTATCAGGAGCATCTTTGATACAGGTACATGACTCTGAAAAAGATCTTGTCATTTCTTTCTGAATAGATGCCACAAAAAGAGTTTGTTTGTTTTGTTTTTTTTTTCTCCCTTTTCCACTTAGTTTAGGTAGGCCTTTTTTAAATGGAAAGTTACACAATCTAGTCCTTTTTATGTAGTTTGTTCCTTCACTTGTTGAAACATAAGGCTATATAGGAAGCCTTTACAGTTGTAAAAAATATATATATGATCCTGTAGCATCTAATTTTAGTGTGTTCTGACAAATACAGACATTTTGGAAGACGAGCAGTCAAGATTGCTTTTATGTATATNNNNATATGTCTTGCTCTTCTATCAGATAAGCACTCTGAATCATTGCAGAGCATCAAGTTTTGCTGCCTGACAAAATGAAAATGTCCTGCACCAGCAGGAAAACACAGCCTCATCAGATTCCATGTAAATCAACCTTTAGGCCTAATTAAGCTTTATGAAGCTCATCAAGGTCATAAATACCCCCCCCACACACACACACACATACACACACACCACTCTTTTTTTCATAATGCATTATTGACTTCACATCATCTGCACATGTTAGCTGACTGCACTCACACAGGCCCACAGTGTCATTTCACTGTCTAATATCGGATAGCCCTGGGGCCAGGCATTGTGAGTAGGGGAGAGACAGAATGAGTGCTTTTTAGGTCACACACACAAAAAAAAAAAAAAAAAAAGAGCAAGGACATCTTCTGGTAATGAAATGACTGCAGTGACCGTCAAGCAGTAAATTTTGTCTCATGGTCCCTAGCAAATGTTCAACGGCAGATTTCAATGTTAAATTAAGACATTTTGAGATTATCCAGGGGAGGTCAAGGCTTTTGGCTCATTTTATTATGACACTTTTGAGATTAAATCAATTGTAAAATGTAAACATTTTTAGGTCATCACAAAATTCAGTTTTGAATTTTAAAAGCAACAATTTCACATTCCATTTTAAAAAGTGAAGTTGGAAAGTAACTTGACTGTATTATAAATCTAGATTAATCACATGAGTCATTCCCAGCAGGGTTTGATATAGGCCAGTCTCTAGCAAAAGCAATTTTTCTGAACCTCGCCAATCATCCTTAGTAATGACAGTATCTCAGTTTTAAACGTTAAGTGATACATTGATACCGAAGTTTATTGTAAAGAATGTGCTTTTTTTGTGCAAAGGATCTTTATCAATGTGTTTTGTGTCTGACAGGTTTGGTCTGTATCATTTCCACAGTTTCCATTAAAAATAATAAAAGCAATGGATAAAGATGTGTTGTGTAACCCAAACTTCCTTCTTTGCTCCAATGAAGCATTTGATGCTCTTCAATTCAGTAAAAAGTACCCCCCTCCAATGGGTCACCAGTGGCAGTACACACAAATGAGAGGGTCCGTCTGCTTGGTTTGCATTCCCAGAGTGCACTTCCTCAAGCAGCCCTCAGCAGTGGTTCCTCTTCCCAAGACTCTGCTCTCATGTGTATGCATTTGTGCCACATTATTCAGCTAGTGCTTCAACTGACCCCCACCTGGCATTTAAATTCCCTGACCAACAGGGTAGTCATGCCCTGATGACACGACTGCTGAATTCTTTATGCAGCTTTTATTCTGACTCGACCACAGACTTGCTGCCTTCCAGGTTAGGCGGATTGTTATTTGACACAATGCTATTCTACTCCCGACACATTGAATCAGGCATTCAAGGTTATCTAAACCTACAGAGTGCTTATCTGATGAATGCAGAACATGTATTTGTTTGTTTATTTATTTGATTGATTGATGAAGGATTGTGTTGTAGCAAGTGATTATATTTGTTTGATATTGGAAGATTCAAGGATTCCATTTCATAGCACTCAAAGATGAAAGTTAAATTTGAAGTCCACTTTAGTCATAATTTATTGAGGATTAATTGAATGCTTTTCAGTATAATTCAGAGGCCTTTATTATCTTCGTGACCCTCAAACTTGTCTGTTTTTTGCCCTTTTTTGAGCTGACTGTTAAGACATTTTCAAAAATGCAACCACTAATTGATATGTAAGAAAATTTGAACCACATCTGCATGAAATCCAGAGCCTAAGCCTGCTTTTATCACAGCAGAAGTTCTCATTTAAGGGTTTATCAGATTTATTTCTTAAGATTGATTATTGCTGGTTAGCTATTTTAAAGTAATTTGAGGATTCGGGGACCGAGAGCTATAGTTCTGCTGAAAATAACTTTCTAGACGGTCAAGTTGTTTTCAGTGTTATACACAACAGACTGATATACTGCGAGAAGTTCATTTTAAAAAAGTGTATCTAATCAATATTGATTGGTGATGTTTCAATCCTTCATTTAATCACAAATAAGGAGAGAGTCAGGCCTTGACAAGCAAAAGCAAACAAGGGGCAAAAAGACTCACAGGGTCAAAAGCTGAGTTACATGGGGTCAACCCTTAAACTGCTTAAACTGGCATAAGTAAACCAACATCTCAGGACGTCTTCAGACTTATGGAGGACCACCAATACTGGTCAGAAAGGAGGAAAAAGTTCACTACTGACCACATCATATTTCTGGAACCCCTACTAATAATAGGCTTTAAAGAAGAAGCTTTGCTATAAAGAAGGGCCTACAAGATCTTTGAACAAACAAGGAAAAATACTAAATGTACCAGCTAAACTCTGTAAGTTAACAAGCCACATAAATCGGAATTTAGAGTTCCTGGAAAAGGTCCTGGTTCTAAATCCTTTTTATTTATGGGCGTAGTTTCACCACTCCGCATTTACAGGACCCTCCCTGGGATTTATAGCTGCACTAAATCAGGAATGAAAGCAAGAGGACAAAAAGGATCCCACTAAGGGTAAGAAAGGATGTCTTATGTTTGACCCCAGAGAGTGCACTGTAAAACCTGTGAAATCATAGGCCTTTGAGTATATTAGGTTTCTTTAACAGACTCTGCCATTACATGTCCTCCTGTTAGTTTTCCTGTGTGTCATTCAAATCATACCCACACTTCCCTGTAAGGATGTTTTTCAACAATATGGACAAAATGGAGATGTGAGTATGCACCCCTGAATGCATACTGGTGTTGTTCACATGAGCTTTTATTAAATATGCAAACGCCATATTAGTAGTTCAAGACCACTTCGATGAATTCATCCATCTTTTGCCTTTTTTTTTTTTGGTTAAAATTACAAGGTGGAGAGAAATTAAAATCCCCACATTATTCATGCACCTGGGTGTGTAGTGTGTGTATGTGTAATATTAATATCAGTTGACCAGTTTCTAATTTACAGAAAAAAAATTGAGTCTGTATGATTTTCACATAAGGAAGTAAACGCTGATCTGCTGCAATTCATGTGACCTGCACTGCAGATTGAAACTCAAATTCCACATTATTAAAGTAGCAAACAAGAAACAAAGCTACATTTGCCCTTTGACCATCTGAGCAGCTTCATTTGTCAGGCGCGAGGTGTACATGCTGGCTCCTGTTTGAAACAGCATCTACACTGGATAATCAAAAACATTCTCCTCATCCGCCCCTTCCAGACAGCACTTCATCAGTAGTCCTTCCGTAACGTCTGCCTGCAGTCCTTGATGTCCACTATACAGGCAAAAAATTACAAATCTAAAGAACTTTTTTTTTTTTTAATCTTCTGGTATCATGTGGACAGCCTTAGGTCTTTTTACAATACACATGCTTTTATTTGCAGCATATATCAGAACGTTTAACATCAAATCCTGCAGCCGACCCAAGTTTAAGACCCAAGTAACAAATATAAAACCCAGCGGCAAATACAAAGCCAACTTTTAAAACGAGGGCATGTCTCTGACAAATTGAATCCTGCTTATACAGTGATGCCCACATACTGCTAGTCACATCTGCCATGGTTAGATCAAAAACAACCAACAAAAGCACAAAACAAAAAAATCGTCCATGAATAATAGGGTTTTTTGTGATAGATCACTGCATTGGAGACTGATAAGTCATATTTCTTTTCCCATAATTTGGATTCAGAACAAAGACGCAATGGGTTATTGGAACATGTTTGTTGATTGTTCGGGATATACTTGTTAGAGGCTCACATGATAAGACTAAAGTTAGACAAACCTTGACGGTAAAGCACAAGGTATATAGGAACATGTGGGTACATGACTAATCTAAGGTGCCTAAGATCCCACCCTGCAAAGGTCTTGTGGGACCTGTGTTAACGCACATTATCACAAAGATCAGCACTGAGAATGATGGGAAAAAGGTAGTTTTCATCTGAAACTCTGTCACGCTGAACCACTTTGTCAAACACATCAGGAAACCTAATTAACGACTATTTTAGAGGCTGGGCAACATGTCAGGAAACACTGTCCTGTTGTTTTTTTGTGTGAGAAGTGTGCAAGACTCATTGACTTCAAACAAATAGCCATGTCCTGACAACAACAACAAAAAAACTGGCTTTGGTTTATAACAGGAAGATAATACATCACAAGAACCTTGAAATAAGTAAAAGACTAAAAAATAAACAACTTCAAGAATAACAATTTTGTGCCCCTGCTGTACAAACATAAGGAGGAATGGGGTTGAAACAAGGTAGGATGTCCCATATTTGAACTGCTGCATCAGAGTCAAGGCCAAAATCCTACTATGAGTTATGGACTGCAAACAACAAACTAACAATGCATTTCAAGGTTATCTCTGCATAAATAACCATTAAAATAAATGCTGATGCAGCAGTCCAAAACTAAGAGACACCTGACAAACACACACACACACACAAAAAAAAAACCTTTGGCAAGGGCAGCAAGTGTTTGTTTCTAAATGACATAAATTTAGGGTTAGTGGATCATATGTCTACTGCCTTAGAAGCCAGGTGAAGGCAGTGTTTCTGTTTTAGGTGGAGAGTGAAGGGGGGCAAAATGTCAGAGCTCTGCTATGCTCTTGCATGACAAACACCAACCTGGAGCCAGCTGTGACAAAGCCCTAATCCAGAAAATCCCTCCTTCCTTTGCTGAAAATCCTAATGAGGATTTAAAGTACTCGGCAGGGAGGAGACCCGGGGGTTGTGGTTACACCTTGCCACTGCTTGCTCTCCCAGTCATTGTCTCCTTATCTTCTCATTGGCCAAGCCTGGCTGGTGATGAAAGAGACATGACAGCATGGCCAGCCTACGTACACAGACCCCACACCTGCCTGGCTCCACAAGGAAGCCAGATCCCACGGTCTACCACAAACAACCAGGATAACATCAAGAAAGTAGTAAAAAAAATAAAATAAAACTTGTTGAAGCCATCCAGCACTAAACAAACATTTTAGAACTTCAGCCTGAACAATTATGGTGCTGATTTGGACATGCAATAGTCTTCACATAAAATAAATACCGAGAATCTATTTGTTTTAAATAAAGATATTCATACATCTTTCCTTTTGAAGAACTGGCTTCTTATATCTGGATTAAAAATTTACCCCATTAGATTTTATTAGATTTATATGACAAAATCAGCTTGCCCTCACATTACTATGTGAGCCAAATGAAAAAGTTATCAAAGTATGAAACAAAAGGAAAGATAAAAAGTTATATGAATGTGGATTAATGGTTACAAGAACTGGAACATCACTGGGAGGTGCTGGATCCCGTTCGTGCAGGTTCTGGCTCATATTAAGCCCTGGGCTTTAACTTTCAGTAATTAGATTTCAGAACACCTTGATTGTTCATTTCACTTCTTTGACTTTGAGATGAAGGTTTAAAATCTCCTCTTTTTTTCCTACAGAACAGGGACTTTTAAAGGTGCCCTTCCCTGTTGCCTTTGAGAAACCTCAAGTACTTCAAACATTCCAGGCGTTTAAGGAGGAACAATAGCAAGGTTTCAGGATGTGTGGAAAGACAAAAATTCTCTGTGCATTAGGCTTGTTCTTACAAGATCTGCCTTCGAAAAAAGCTATTGTTTGATAAAATCATGTCTGATCCATTGAAGGAACCACCTGTTTTGCTTGTATAATGTGATGAAACATGCTCTCTTACAAACTTTACTTATCACACTTTACTTGTGATGTTTTTGCATTCTTTATCAGTAAAGGGATATATATTTTTCTATTATTATGCTGTTCCTAGTATGAGTTTTATCTATAGCAGCAAAAAGTAACAAATAGCATACATTTACAGCAAATGTATTCTTGGTACACTCTGTCTACATGTAGCAAACATAAACCAACCTCACACCTCTTGACACAAAATCCTTGATATGCAGAGTTGGGTGTGAATTGTCATTCTGTCCTTGGTTCATGCAAATCTGGTTCAAGCAATCCCAAAAATGTGAACCAGTTAAAACCAAGAGGCAGTAAGTGATAGAAAGCGACTTCTGGACCTAAGATTCTTTACCTACTGGTCTTGGAGTTATGTGGTAAATAAAAAAAGCTACCAAAGTGAATAATCTTCAGACTTAGCTTATTACAGCAGTCAATTTCTGTAAATAACATTATTTTTCTTGGCTCAGAATTAGCTTTTTTGGACTAAACACAGCAGTAAGCATGCTCACTCTGTTTTCAGTAAAGTCAATGAGTCTATGTTGTGTTATATGACTGAATAATTAGTTTATTTATTTATTATTGTTTCCATTAACTGTAAGATAAAGGCAGAGTATTGCATGACTAATTTTATAACATTAGTTTTAAAAGCTCTAGGTCTACAGGGGTACTTCTGAAATTGACACCACTATGGTCTTTAAACACAGCATAAATAAAAAAAACACAAATCAATTTTAGGAATGAATGCCAATATCCACTAGAGTTACTGATGCAAACAAGCCTTTTTTTCTAGTGTTAAGAGGTGAGTGTAAAAAAAGAAATTTAGAAGATAAAAGCACTGGAAAAGTAGAGAGTCAGCTGAGGGAACAGAACAGACAGTCACGGACACGTGTCCAATCTGTGGAGTCCAACGTGGAGAACTTATGAACAAGGAGGTCGCAGGGGACACAATGCCTCATAGCTCCAGCCTTAATCTGGGATATGTTTCTATACAGTATGTCTTCCTTAAGATGCAAAACGGGACAAGGAACTAATGTTAAACTATTTACAGCATTCTACTAACCCATTTAATTCAATTATAAAAATGCATTAAAAAGATATTAGGGGTAGAGGCAGTTTAATGAAGCATGTTTACTTGGGGATATTGTTTGTAATGAACTGTTTCTGGGCTGTTCTTTGTGACTGAAATGGGAAGAGGAAAAGGGGGTGGAGTTATAGTAGCAAACACGTGGAAAAGGTAGATGAAAACTGTCCTAATAATGCACAAGACAACCTGTCTGTACAATTTACTGTTTACACTCAATGCACCACCTCTAAACCTGATGCAATGTGATTACACATAAAGTTAGGCTTATAACTCCCTCTTAGATATATGTACCTTAAAAGGATCAGTTCAGCTTTTTAAAATTGTTCATTCATTTTTTTGTTTTTTTTGCAATTTACCTTCAAAAGACACCCAATTTCATTCTGTTGAGTGCCTGTAAAACCCTAGAGGAAATGCAACATAGAAAAAAAAAATCCTTCAAGGTGGTGAGTATCTTTCTCACTCTCTAAATAGACTTATTTACAGATACACTTGTCTGAAAATTGCATGCTTTGATCTTTATTCAAGTCTGGGGTTGGCACATATTTCATCAAAGTGCTGGTATTAATGTAAAACATCTGATTGTGTACGGCCATTTTTAAGGCAGTTTTGTGACTACAGTTCTATAAATCCACTGAGGCCAGTAGAAATCATACAAACCTAAAATTTCATATTTTTTAAAGGAAGGATCACATGGAATCCAGATGATATGGTATCTCATCTTGTGCCAGTGTAATTTGCTACACTGTGAAAAAAGCATGTTGATAAATCACTACCTCACAGCCTCGAGTCTTACAATATTGAACTAATAAAGCAGGTTGGCCAGAGCTTTGACAGCTGTCACCTTTGAACAAATTTTTTATGACTCCACTTATATTACACTAAAAAAGATGCCAACTTTGGATTTTTCTAAATTCAGTCATTAAACATCTAATGTAATGCATTTCTAGTCTTGTGGTTATAGACTGGCCACATAAAACTTGTGGTTACAAAGAATCTAAGAATGACTTAAACCAAACCTAATCAACTATGATTGCATGGCATACAAGCTTTATGTTTTCTGGGGTGTAAAATCTGTATGCATCTTCCATGACACTGAACACTTAAAGCGAGGAATTTACAAATACATCCAGCTCTGATGCCACTGGGAACAACTGACGCTTTAAAGCAGAAAATCTCACGCAAATCACAATTTACCAACTAATGAAAACACTCAAGATTATTCCCCTATTTGTCTGTGCCCGCTGTCCAGCAAACTGCATCACTTACACAAGCAGGCCTTGATTTAGCTTTGTTCACAATTACTGCATGTGCTATATTTCTAAACAACACAGTTAAAATAAATCAAAGATCTAGAGCTGAGGGAGCCTAAAATACCACTTGTTTAAAAAACAAAATACCCTCATAACAAATCAGTATATTTTTAAGGAAACAAGCAAAGACAATGCTTTCACATATACTCACCCTCGGTGGATTGCACTTGGGTTAGAGTGATGAAAAACCAGCAAAATGTCTGTAGTTTCCACAGGGAGCATGCCATGGTGCTGGGGACTGATGATTAGTGGCAGGTTAGTGTTCTGACAAACAGGATCTGATTAGAAAAGTCCAAGCCAACTGGTCTCAGAGATGCTCATCATTGATCTTCTCGCCTGTAAAGCAAACCAAAAAAAGAAACATTCACTTCAGCTATAAAATTTATTCCACATGTGAGCTTTGCCCCTGTGCAATTTCACGGAGGAAGTCACCCAGTAGCGCTCCTGTCACAAGGTGCTTGATGTTGCATATACATTCCACTGCAGAGATGTGACAAACCTTAAGCTGTGAAATGCTACAAACCCACGCACAACACTAAAATAAGCCCAGAAGGTCAATAATCCTCAGGAGGGAAATCCCTTAATGGCAGTTGAATGCTAACCGATTCACTAAAAGGGGAGGGGGAGCAGGGTGGGACCATCGCTTTAGTATTCAAGCAGATGTGTTCCTCCCTGTCCATCCACTCGTGACTCACAGCCAAGTGACACTAACCCTATTAATTATGTGTCCAACAGCAGTTTTTTCAAATGATTCAAAGCACATATATATATATATCTTATTTACACTTTTTTTTCTTCTCCTTTCTTTTTTTTTACCAAAAATGACATGTGATTTTAAAATAATGAGCAAAAGCAGCATTGTGTGCTGTGGCTTGTCAAGTCAAAATATACACTTCATTGTGCCAAAATAAACTGCATACTAACTGCAAAATACCATAAAATATTATTTATGCTTTAAAATTAATACTGTAAAAATGCATGAATGGCAAACGTACAAGCTAGGTGTTTTGAATGACTTGATTAACAAAAGCAAACAAATCTAAGCAACCTGCAATAAATTGGCTTGCATATGCTTGCCTTGCACATATGCTGATGTTATTTTGACATCATAATATACATATATTTTTATATCTACAAAGTCAGTTAAACATTCAGCATAATATACTTTATGCACAATGTATGTACCACAATTATTTAAGTATATTTTAAATCATTAAAAAACATTTCTACAATTTCTCCTCTTGTAGCTTCAGGGTTTAAACATAATGGCTTTAATCAAGAGAAAATTTTGTGGCTCTTTCCATCCCAGTGCCCAAGCCAAACAAATAAACACTACCAGACAAATGGTCACTTCTGTGTCTTGTGACTGACCACAAACCACTTTATCTCTCCAGCAT
>JAOXNZ010000117.1:9790377-9805797 GCA_028566095.1 Kryptolebias brasiliensis | reverse complement strand
TTGAGTTATATGTATATATACATAATACTGTATATGTAAATGAATCAGTGGCTTATGCTATCACCCTCTGCCACTCACAGAAGGACTGCAATCACTGCTTCCTCACCTTGTGTATGTTAAATATGTGTTTGCTCTTTTGTGATAACGAAACAGGATGGAGGGGGAAACAAACAAGGCTTTCTTTTGTTGCACTTTGTTACGAAAATCTGGACCAAAGTCAGTAAATCTAGAAAACACAAAGAGAGAGAGCACACAGATACAAGCGACTGTCAAGCGGCCTGCGATAAAACATTCACTAGAAAATTATCTCCCTGTCATAGGACCCTCCTGTTTTGAATACCAAAAGGATTCATATTCTCAGACAAATTCTGAGAGGCTGACCAATTTGTGCTCTGCCAAAGGAGAGCGGACTGCCACTCCAGTCGCACCTTTGAACTACCTCGATGGAGCGAGCATGAGACAGAGATTCTAATCTGTATGTTTCTGCGCAGGTAATCCACTAAAGTATGATTGCCACAGTTTAAGTTGCACCCAATAATAACAGGTATGCAACTCACTTTGAATATGAAGGTGACTGTCATAACCAAGTCTCACAGAGAAGGAGAAGGTAGAGCTTTGACAAGAGCACATGCTGGGGAAGAATTTCTTTTTTTCTTTGGGAACAACAAGCATCAACAGAGGTTGTTTTTCTTAGCACAGTTTATCATTCAGAGCATAATTGCCTGAGCGTTTTAGATGGAAAATAAGGATCAATTCTAGTGAAAAAACACAAGAAATTTGATCATGAATTTAGCTTTCCTGTTATACTAACATAATCAACAATAACAGTCTTTGTAATAAGAATAATCTGAAAAACAGGTCTGCATTTACACAATTTATGTGATTTTTTTTAAACAACGGCACAAGCTTTAGGTGAAACTCATCACTTTTTCCCAGTTAAAAGAGAAATTTGCAACACCGCCCACTCCAGACAAGGAGAAACAACAACAGTAAAAAACAGTCACAGAAATAAGTAAAAGCAGCAGCAAATTAAGGTTGACATGACTGGGTAGGTGCAACCTAACACTCCTCACTGTTGGCACTATTTACGTGTTTAAAGGCGCTGTGAAAAAAAGAATAATTTAAATGGTGAAAAATAAAAATTAAAACATGTAAAGAGCAGAGTGTTTGATTGCAGTTTAACATGTACTGCTATGCTGCTGAGAGACAAAAAATTAAAACCGCTAAAATCAAGTAGGTAAGCTTCAAAATAAACATTCACATCTCTAGTTAATAAATATTTAACAGATATGTATGAATATTTTGCATCTCACACTTTTAAGTTTGATTTACCAAAATTTCTACAACAATTAGCGCTCCATTGGCTAGTACGCTATACTTCAGTGGTAAAAGATATTTTTAAAAAATAGCATGTTTTTTCTAGTGCAAAATGTTTAACTTGATTTTGTTTTATTTTATTTTTATTTAAACATCTGGGGAAGTTTTTTTTTTTTATATATTAAAAAGTCCTCACTGTCATGCTGCTACACTGCTTCCATTATACGCACGAGCCCACAAAGCTTTTCAGGTGAGAGAATAAAAGATTCCTTTTTGTGGCCCTTTTTGTAAAGAAAAAAGTGAAATGGCGTCTGCAACATTCTCCACATCTTGCTGATTGGTGGAATATTCTGTGGCGTTTGGTAGCTGCTTTTCAGCACTGCTGCTTCCAGAGCAAATATAAATCTTAGGCAGATCTTTAAAAGGTTTGCTAAATGTCTAAAGGAAATATGCATATTCAGAGACCTGTTCTCGGTTACGATAAAGAAAACTTTCACATCCTTTAGGTCTCGGCCTCTTCGAGCTGCAGCTCCTCGCCAACCCCCCGAGTCGGGCTTGATGGTAATGGCTGCAAGAGCCGCATCCTGTCAGCTCACTCCACACTCACTGGTAATCAGCTCAGACTGATGAAAGACAGAAACTCTACTGGCTCTACTTTTTTTCTTTTTTTTTTTTTTTTACAAAAAATACTCCCCGTTCCTGCACCTCCCTCCACTGCCTTCTTTACCATTTGACTGTCCTCTTTACACAGCTTTTCTTTTCCCCCATTTCCATCAACTACTGCAGAATAGCACTCATCACATTGGTTCAGCTGCTGAAGCTAAAAATGAATCGTGTGTTGCCGGGCGCAGATGCAGCAGTGGAGTTTGTGCAGCTTGCTTTCAGCCTTTTTGTCTGGTCATCATCTAACGTTGCTTTAATGTCATTACTGGATGATTCATAAGGATGTGCAAACACATGTTTGCCTTTATGCACCCACTTCATCTGCTTAACATTTGCAAACCAATGTTACCTTTTATTTTTATTTTTCATTAGCGGAGCTTCATTATCTCTAATTAAGGTACGAGTCTCAAAACGTTGTTATGATGTATAAATAAGGAACTCTCTACAAAACCCAGGACCTAACTAATTTTTTCTAATGCATTTTAGAAAAAATATTGAAGAAATGCGAGGCCTATCATGTCTTTTTGCTGTGTGAATTAAACAAAATGTTTTGTTTTTATTTTATGTCAGATTTACTGAAAAAAGATGAAGCTGTTTTTTACTAAACAGACAATCTTTCCTGATTTCTTAATCTATACATTTAAAACCCACTAAAATAGTTAAAAATTGCTAAGTAGCAAAGCTAACCATGGCTGCAAAAAACTTTACACAAAGCTACTGGGACCTCACAAGTCGCCTAACAACAAAAATGGGATTTTCCTTCTTAGTCTTACTTTTATTGAACAATGATGCAAAATAAGCACTTTGATATAAGCCCTAAATAATAAAGTAATGCCATCAGTTTATCAAATTTATCTTGCGGCTTTTCGCTTCTTTTGCTCACAGCAATAAAGCGTCAGATGTGAAGTCAAAGCTGCAGTTCCCACACTCATCTCAATTACCTAAACCAGTTTGCTTGAGACTCACAAGCTGAATTAGACAAACAGGTCGGCCTAATGGATAAAGCAGTCAGAGTATGTGTGATTTATAGCAGAATTCACACCAGCAGAGCTGCCTCACACCTCATTTAGAAGGAGGCATGATAAATTATTAGGGCAGTCTGTATATGTATTTTTCCTCTGTTGCTGTCAAAAAGATGAAATCAGCAGGGATGCGCACTGAGGTGTCAATATTAAGCATTCCAAATTTCATTATAAATACATGAATAATTTGACATCTTCGCACATACATACATACACACACATACACACACACATTAAGAAGCAACTTAACTGCAGTATTCCCCACGGCAGCGGAGGAGTTGGCCTCAGCAGGCAGCTGTGAATGCCAGGCCTGGCACAGCTGTACAAGCAAAGCTGTAAAAAGAAGTCACCGGCCACTGTCGCTCAATCTGTGTTAATCCCACACTATCTGCATGCACGTCAGCCCTACTCCTCATGTTCCTGCATTGCTTTTCACACTCCTAAGTTCAATTTGGCTGCAAAGTGGACATGTTGCATCACTTCTCCTGGCTGAAAATCCTCTAGGCATATTTCCCCTCCAATAATCCTTTTCTTTTTTTTTTTCTGAGACAGCATGATGGCTGTGTTATCACGCACAATCAGTGCAGCAGTCATTTTCTGCGACATATTTCCTCCTCCTTATTTTCTCTTTTTGGGGTATCAAGCATGTGCAAAAACAGAATTGTTCTTGCCCATTCATATGTTATATCTTCTCTGTGTAACTTTTAAGTGTAAAATTCAGCACACATATCTTCAATATCTTCTTAGATGCTCAGATTATTTGATTTTCAAGCATGATGTTTTTATTTGTATATGCCCTTTATAAAAGAGAACCTGAAGTCATTTTGCACTCGTAACTGTCACCGCTAGTGGACAACTTGCGCTACTAGGTTTTAGTTTTGTTTTACTGCTGAACACCACCATGTTTTACAGACAGAATCTCATATCCATGCTCCAACAGAACCAAATCCTGGCCCTTAGGGCAGAATTTTTGTTCTAACATCTCTTTTTGGGACTGACATTTTTGTCCTCTGGTTTCAAACGCTTTCCCCTAGAAGTTTCTCTCCAGTTGACCCAAGCAGAGACCATCGCCTCTGGCTTGTCATGGAGTGAGAGGAGTGATGCGACTCTGTGGGCAACAGAGAGGGAGGCTCTGTACTGAGACAGCAGCAGGTGCAGCTGTGACAGTTGCCGTGTTGTTGCTAACCCCACACTGTAGTCAAGATGAGGTTCACAGATGTAGCCACTCAGTGCAGCGGTTTATTGGCTGCCTGAGACAATGCATCTCTGTCAAGAACAACTCATCCTAAGGCCATTTCGGTCTAAGAGTGCTTCGTATGAAACAAGGCGTAGAGAAAAAAAAGCTCATTCTGACACACAAGGTCAGTTCTGCTCCACAGCAACACAATCGAAACTCCTCTTGCTGCCAAACACATACATTTCTACCTGAAATAACCACATCGTAAAATTTAGTATGAGACTAATTTTTGTACAAAGGTATTTCTTTAAATATTAATAATAAAATATACAGACATGCAAAAAATTCATCCTAATTGTAATTACATATAATTATATAATTACCTCACATTTTGCCCTAATTATTGGTATAAGTATTGTCACAGTGTAAAAGTGCGGTTTAGATTAATTATTAGCAGGCTTCTCTGTAAGCTTCCTTTTTAAGTCAACAAATTATCACCCAAGGCTGCACTTTGCCCCATGTGATTCTTGTACGACATGCATTCCAATCATGCAACACTTTCATTTTATGGAGCCTGAAAAGTTATGGCACTAAGCTTTTTTCCTTTCTTTTTGTATCCTGTCTTTTTTTGTTTCTGTAAGCAAAGAAAGAAAAGTTGATTCTTCCCTTTGATTCCAACTCTCGATACAGACCAGAAAGTCCAGTCCGATGCTGTGTTCTGTTGAATCTCAGAGCAGTGGAGATCTCAGATAATAATGACAATTGTTTTCCAGTAAAGCACCCAGTCTCTGCTTGTTCAATTACTGGAAGGAGCCTCAATGAGGGCGGTAAAATCATTTGCAGAGACATTATCTATGCAGAGAGCGACTGAGAAAGAGTGGGAGGAGGAGTGAGGAGGAAGGAGGGGGACAAGAGCAGACGCAGGGGCCAAACTTAAGTTTGGAGAAGAAATAGAAATATTTTTGTAGACCACACATGGAGGGTACTGAGAGGATGAAAGCAGCAGGATTCATAATTCACTGCAGGAAATTAATAGACTAATGCAGTTCGCTCTGTTTCTGTGCCAAAAAGCACATAATAGGATAAATTTTGTTTTCATTACAGGTGAAGATAGATATCTCTGAGGATTATTAAAATATACACAATATTTATCAGTATGTCGCCAAATAACTTTATGCATCCTCACATACGTCGCACACCAACAGAAGTGACTCACGAGCTCTCATCTGTCAGCGTGCGTGATCATTAAAGATAATTTGATTGTTTTTTCCCAACCCTGGCTGTGTTTGATGTCTCTGGCATGGTGGCAATTTAGAAGACAATTATTTTGTTGATTAGCTTAGTTTTTAGCAACTTACCATGCCTGTGATATTCCTCTGAAACTCCCAGACCAGACGCGCAACTCCATCTGACTTGGCAGCTACGTTGTGAGAACAAAGCTTCCACACTCTCTGACTAAATACTGTACAATAAAATATCATTTATCAAAGCCTTAGACCTCCAAAGCAACCAAACATAGAAGTAATGTGACGTGACTCATGTATGTGCAAAAAAAATAAAAAAGTTACAAATAAATTTGGCGGGATTTCAACTAGCCAGTGCAATGTGTTTGAGAAGGTATTTACTTACATTTTTTTCACAGCTTGGCGCGATTGTTTTGTGTATTTCATAACCTAAATCAATTTTACGTTTTAAAATGCATTCCAATCTTTCTTCTAGATGTGCAGTTTTCTGAATTAACTCTCAGTATATCAATATTGGCATGTGAGAGGAAGAACAAGCGAGCCCTAAATGTTGTAAGTCTCTTATTTGATTTTTATCCTCTTGGTACACATGCTGGTTCATTATTATGTATTTATTTATTTACTTTAAGAATATCACATTACACTTAACTGTTAAATAACTAAGCACTTTAAAGCAAAATTTAAACACATGAGAAAACGCATTAGAAATAAAGCACTCCCACTTGAACAAAAGTGAAATATTTAAATGTTGAGTACTGCTTACCAGGTTTCTGGAAGAGTGTCAGACTGAAAAAATTGAGCAACGCCCACATCCAAACATGAAATTATTTGGTGAAAAAAAGAAAAGAAAAAAAAGGAGAGAGCAAAACTTTTCTCGCTTCCACTGAGACCAATTGTCAAAGACAACGGCAGAGTATATGGGAGAAATCTATTGCTCAGGCATGTTTACCCGCACCATCCCAAAAATAACAGCCTTGTCTTGTTGGAAAAGGGGGCTTTTAAAGCGTGGATGTGCCTCGCTCTCCTATAATCCAGCCGAGACATTACTCCTTCCCCTGGCAGACGTCCGCAGATCCCCCCCTGTCTCCCAGCCAGGCCTTGCTCTCCGATGCTATGGCAGAGCTGCAATAACTGCTGTTTGCTCAGAGCCTTGCCTCCCAGGTTCTCCTCTGTCACACAGAAATTGAATATTTTCCCCAAATAGTCTTGCAGCTGAGCACAGATAAGGACAAGTCCTGTTCACATGGCACAGAGATTGAGACAAGCGTGGTGTGTGTAAGTGTGTGTGGTGGTGCGTGTGTGTGTGTGTGTGTTTTCTATTTTTTTAACCATCTTTAAATTATAACATGAGCTAACGTTAGACATTACATGTAACAAATACTTTTAATACACGAAATAAAATGAAATCACATTTTCAATTGTGTTTTCTAATAATTCAAAACATTGAAAATGTGATTACATTTTGCCGGGTAAATTTTTAAATGCGTTTGTTTCCTAAAATACATTACCATTTTGTCTTAAACTAAAACACACACATCTGCAGCACACTCCAAGTAGTGTTTTCAACACAATGTGAAATACTTAGGCAGCAATATTAAACTAGGTCAACTTGTAACACTGAATTGGTTTTAAGGATAGGAGTTTTTATTACCCACATTTGCACTTTGTACCTTCTTTTCTTCCATGTGCTTTTTTTTCAGGGAAGCACAAAAATGAGTGAAGCATTGAGAGTGACATGTCAGATAAGCTCAGGGAGACTGCCACTTAACCAGCATTCAGAAACCCTACATGCGAGCCATCGACTGAGTGCCGTGTTGTTTCTTGTCACCCGAGTTTGAATTGAGCCTCACTTTTCCACCGCTGTGTCCTTGCAGAGCAATGTTCTGCTAGGAAATTATTTAGGCAAGCAGAAAGTTTCACCTGCCATTTCGAGGGGCACCGAGTCCCCCCACATACCCCCCCGCCCCTCCACCCCGCTGCACCAGAGAGGCCTTTGGCAAGTGGAAACAAATGTTTCACAAAATGGCAGGGAGGGGAACACGGTGGCGCATAGCGTTTTACTGATTGCCAATCGTAAAATAAAATCAGTCATGAAAGGGGATGTTCTGGCCCACCAAAAGGCCTGCACCTTGTGTCAAATTTGCCATAGCTTTCTTTTTACAGCCTTGTTTATTCCCTTTAATGGTGAGCAGTTATCCGCACAGTATGGCTCCATGTAGGTGGTTTTAGCAACAGAAAAGATTGCATCTGAAAACACAAACCCACAATTTACACACCAAATAAGCAATGGGAAGTAAATCTAAACACTTTAACTCCCTGCAATCCTCTTTTTGCTGACACGTTCACAACATCCATCATTTCCTAGATGCTCTGTGGAGCGACAAGCACGTCATTTGGACAGATTGCAACTTGAAACTGGTTCCTTGCACACTGTCTGCTAACAAAGACTGTAAAGCTCACGAAGGACAAAAGGGATGGGCTCAAATTTAGTGGTGTTCAAGGTGGATGAAAGCACAGCATCACTAAAATGGAAAACTGTCACATACACACACACAAAATCCATTCAGCCACAATTCAACCTTTAAAATCAGCCATACTGGTTCGCCAATTGTGGCTCATACAAGGACAACAGGCTATGCTTGCTAGACACTCCAACACAAAAACAAAGTGAGTAAATCTTACTATGGGGTCAGTGCGTTGTTGCAAATATTGAATTTAATCAACAAAAATTTAAATGAACAAACCTTGAGCACAGCCACTGGGCTTGCTGTCTATTATTTTGCAGAGGCTCTAAATGTTATGATCATATTCAGGCATGAGTCAAATATCGACAGAAACTACGGAACCCCAGCTGTTGGTCTGAGGGTGGAAACACCCCAGCGAAGGATGAAGCAACAGTCCGTCACGAAACATTCAAGCATCCACACCCATTCACACTCACTGGCTTCTGCAAAAATGTGACGTATAAAAAGTTGGGACTAGAGCAAATGCTAAATACAGTCTCCCTTTTTAAAAGCTACACAAATGTGTCCTGGGTGGTATCGATCTCCAAGCAGAGATCAACGTAGAAGCACACTGAGGCTATCTGGTGCTCTGGCAGATCAAGAGCAGCTGCAGCTCTATGAAACCGGACGCATTTCCACTGAAACATGGCTGTGGAGTGAAAAAGGTACTCCCATGCTGGCCTCACATGGTAAAATGCTCATAATGGCATGCCTGAGTTTAAGATATCAAGCAACAAGACATCCGAGAAGACAGCTCAATTCCCTTCCTTCAAATGCAAGTAAATTACATTATTTCCTTTGGAGGACGATAAAGCGGTTTGCCAGACGCTAACAAAACATGAAGTTCTTTTTTTATGTAAAAATATTTGAAATGCATGACTCTGAAGATATTCCTTTCCTGCCAGAACAAAACATTTGATTTATTTATAAAAAAAAAAATAAAGTATTAGAGTGTGCAGGATATGAGCCTACAATAGACCACAAACAAATAAGTCAAATACATGATAACAAATGCTTTCAACAAGGGGGAGAAGAAACATTTTGTTTTTTTTAGTTTCACTTGCAAACAGTCATTCTGAAGCCTCTTAGGGTCAGTCTAAACCAGTGGCACAAAATAGAACTCCTTTCATTGTGTAAGGACTTTGATATGCTAATCCCAACAGCTGGAATTTGCACTTGCATTAGTCTAGATATAATTTTTGCTCAATGCACAAACACATGAATCGCTCTATAACAAGCCTGAATGAGCAGTTAAGCTTCTCTAGCCGATAAAAAAAGAATCCTTCCATTTCTTTCAGCACAGTCTGCCTTTGTGTGTCACTGAACAATCACATTATTATGTATGATGGGGGGGGGAATAAGACCACTTCATCCTCAGAACACTTGCTTCATTCTTCTGGTTTTTGTCATCCCAGGAATACAGTGTTGTCAAGAAAAGGTTAACCAGCAAAGATTGTTTATGCTAAAACTGATCACAAATGGCACTTTTGAAGAGTGACATTATATTCCACTCATGATAAATGAGTGGTGGAGACCTATTAGTTAGACTCGAGGCACATTCATGGACCCTAACCCGGTCAAGATTTTGTAGCTCTGACTTAGATCAGATCTTCAGTGAGAGAAGAGGAAAGAAAGAAAATAGGGGTTGTGAAGACCGAAGCTAAATTTACCCCCAATTCACCAATCGATCACTACAGATTGCAGCTCTGCTCCAGGCTCCCATGCACCAGCGGCTGGCCGCTCTTCCCCTCACCGAGGAGGAAGCTCGCGGCGCGCCGCATGTGCGCGTCTGCTGCCTGCTCTTCTTCCTCACACATGCTTGAGAAAACACGCACGGGCAATCGGTGGGCCTAAATAATACATGTGAAGTAAAAATGATCTAATTTTGCTGCCACTTGTTTGTTTGTTTGTTTTTGCAGCGACTGTGTTTGAAGCAGCCAAATCTTTCTCCTCTTCTTTATGTTTTCATTTAGAATTTGTCTGGTTTTGGTCGCATCCCTGAGTTGGCACGCTGGTGCCAAAACGCGTCGCAGCATCTGCGGTCAAAATTAATTCTACTACATTAGCAAGTGAGGCTCGGATATTTGTTTCCATTTATCTTTCTTTAGCACAAATAACCCCAATAATAGCCTACATTGTGGAATACTCTCGAGAATCAAAGCCCACGGTTCTCCAGCATATAACAAGACCATCAGTGGATTTCAAACCACCATTAAAGTCCAAACTCAACTTTTGGAGGCACGAATCCCAATTTAACTGCCGCTTTACGCGTTCTTGTTCACCTAAATGCGCCGCTGCCCCCCTTTCTCTCTTTCACACACACATGCACACACGCTCACACACACTTTGAAACACTTCCCATTCAGCTCAAACTCGACAGCCAAACAAATCAATCCACATCTGGTTACGTTTTGATTAACTTCGTTTCAATTATCCATGGTGCCCGTCGGACAGTTTAAATCACAAACAGGGATGTTGTGTTGTTGCTTGTTTAAAAGGTGCTCAAACTTGATCAAGTTTGTTCTTTTACAATTTGGCTACTTTAAATACGCAAAAAGTTGCTTAGACTCCAAAATAAGTCCTGAATACAAACTGAGAAAGACCTTAAAAGTTGGGCTTCTACATCAGCTTATTAGAGGAACAAAAGTATTTGCTTTAATTTTTTTTAAGTAAAAAAAAGACTAATGTGTAGAAGAATACAATTCTTACCTTTCTTGAAAAGCAGTGAAGCCGAAAAAAGCAAAATGAAGTCAGTTATATATATATATATATAAATATAGATATAGATATCTATCTATATATATATATACATACATTAAAAAAAGTGTGATTTGGAAAAACAAAAACAAACAAAAATCAAAATCAAAATGTCAGATTGTGAAAAGACAGTCTGGTTGGAACTCCTCTCTGCAGGTCTGAGGCATGCTCTCCTAATCTGGGACACACTGAGAGAGGCTGGCTTTCAGGCTGCAGGTCCCCCCCTCAGCCCGCACGGTCCCCCGCACCGGACACGCTCTTCCATGGCACGCAAGGTGTTGCTCTGCGCTCAAGTCATCAGCACCTCTGAGCAGCTCATCTGCGCACTCAACTCCTGAAGCAGCAGCAACAAACAAGAAGAAGAGAAGAAGCGGGGACCAAAAGGGGGGAAAAAGGCAAAAAAAAAAAAAAAAAAAAAGGACTGAGTGACTAAGAGGGACAACACTGACAGTGGGGCTTTTTTCTGTGACTGATGGAGGGGGGGGCAGATGACGAAAAAGCGCTACTTATAGACACCGATGCTGCTCTTCCTGGCTCCTCTCTGAATCTCACTGTGGAGACTGGGCAAGTTTCAGCGGCTCGCCTCTGGAAGAGATCCCGCGCACAGCGTTGAGACACTTGGTGGAAGCAGCGCGGAGCTGGGGCTTCCAGCAAACAGCGCCAGTGCCGTGGAAACGCAGGCGTCTGCAGGAGCTGTCTGGGCGCAGGGATCCACAAAAACCTGACATGGATTCCACAATCCACGATGACTCGGAGTGCAGAGAGCTGTGCAGGAGACTAATCACATCTACTTATTATCATGGCCAGCAGGATTCAGCTCAGTCCCCCCCCCCCCACGTCTCACAAAGAGAACATTCAGTTATATCATAAAGATGAAAATGAGGGTTATCAATACATCCACCTTCATTCTGGCCCCTTTCTATGCTTTGAGATGCAAAGCTGCTTTCCTTTTTGAGAGAGGCCCAAGTTGTGTCAGAGAAGGCAGCACAGCTTATTCATCCAATGACAGAGAGCTCATTCTACTGTAATATTACCAAGCTTCAAAAAGAACATGGACGTACAGGCCAGCAAGATCTTTTTTCTCTCAACCTGCACCCCCAAAGGCTAACACACTGAGCTCAAGTGGTCAAGCTGCTGCTAATGTGTTGAGCCAAGCATTTTTTTTTTCAAATCCCAGTTGACTTTGAGTTGTGAATAAGGTTATTTTTCTTCACTGATTTTTTTTAGTTTTACACAATTCATGTTCTACAGTCGAGATAAATTTGTCAGTGAGTCGTGACTTTGACCTGTGCTCTCCTTTACTGTATGTTATGTTAGTAATTTGTATTCACCGTATGCATACTGCAGGTGATTACAGCTCATACTAAATGAGGCTGTATGATTTGAATTTTTATTGAGCCTTAAAAAAGTCATATTTCTGCAAGTTGGTCACTGTAATTCATTTTGCCTTTGAGTCTTTATGTTCTATCTTAGAAATCTCTGAAACATACAGGTCACAAGTGTCTCGTGTTTATGTCAGCATTTCGTGAATACTCGGAGCATGCAAGGATCTGGTTAAGGGATCTCTCTTTAGAAAACATCAGGCAGGATATGGCTACACACCTGGCTTCAATAAAAACTGTCTTTCAACCACTGCGGGGGGAAACCGGGAGGTTGAGTCATGCTTGCCAGGTGAAGGTGAACACAAGAGAGGGGCAGACTTGTGTTTTCATAAGCATAATTTTACATAATAATACTGCTGTTTTTGCAAGGGACAAAAAAAAAAAAGAGAAAACAGATGTAATAAAAGGTCATCCAGTGACAGACGTCCATATCTGGAGAAATGTTTATTTATAAGCTGAGAATGAAAACATATGTGGTTTCCCTAGATGCAACAGCTTTAACTGCCATTTAGCATGCACTCATTTGAATATGTTTCCCCAGATTGTCAACAGAGGGCATTATACTTTTATTGCTGTTCCTCTGAATGTGCAGAAGCAAGTGAGGGTTAAAGTATTAGAAGTATTAGTTTGAATCACACTCTCATAAAATCTTTTTTCTCCCCCTTTTTATTATAATCATAAAACACCTTGTGAACATGAGTCCAAATTGTGCAGTCATTTTTTTTTATAAATTACAGTTGCACTCAATTATTTCTGTGATTGCCTAATAATATGAAACAAAGACAAGACTATGCATGTACTCCCTGTTTAAATGGTGCAAAACTACAAGCACGATTACATTCACAGAAAGCAAGGGCTCAATGGTCAAAAACAGTCTTCAAAACCTGAAAATGTTTTTGCAGTGTAGACAGACTGTAGCTTCGGTGTTTTCCTGTGTTCATAAAACAATAGCTGCTTCAGATTAATTTCAATTGTTTAAGGTTCAAACAGTACCATTTCCCTGTGTGGTTCCAAGTTTGCCTCTTCAGCTCCAAAATCTTTCCCTAACAATGCTTATTGATTCTTTTCTAAAATATGTGCACATGATTGACATCTCAGCAACACATGACCAGTCACAAGACTGCTGCTGACCCAGACAAATCTGTGTCCCTTCATTATAGCAGACAAAGATTTGACCAGGTTATGCTTCAAAGCACAGATACCAAAGCAGTGCTTGGGCCTCAGTCACTTATGTGTGTCAGTAGGCTTGTTTTGTCTTTATCATCCCATTTTATTTCATTTTATTAGGTGTGAGCTGTAGCACTCTGCAAGAAATTTGGATTAATTTGCATATCATTCTTATCTTGACATGTAGAGAGACAGCTGATCCATCCCAAAATCATTCTGAGAAGTGACAAAAAAGAAGCGGAAGCCACAAAAAGAGAGAGCTCTGATCTCAGCAATATGGAATCAAGCTGGGAATTCATGAAGAACAACTTTTTTTCTACAGAAGGTTTTGGAAAGTTCTCAAAGAGGCTTAGAACAACATTTTTTAAGTAGCTCAAGAAATTCTTTATGAAGTGAACCTTGAAGAACTGATTCTCTTTTAAGAGTTGTGGGTGGTCAATGCAAAGTTACTTACTTAACTAATGATCACATATTCACAAAGTTTACTTTTAACAAACACTTGTGCTGGTAACACTACCAAATTACTTTTTTTCTTAAATCCCACTGAAAATTAATATTTTTTTTAGATTAGAGTGCAGAACAAACTAAGCTTTAGGTAGACAAAATGGCTGCTCTTCTTATTTACTCCCTGTCTCATGTCTTTTAACCACCACAGATGAAAAGTTCAAAGTCAAACTCAGCCATGTGAACTATGAGCTTGTGATGTGTCCTTTCCTGCTTCGTTTGCATGAATCTGTTCCGAATCAGGCGAAACTTCTCCTGACTCACTCAGTATTTTCCCATTTATTTTGTCAAGCCAGCTTCGGTGGTCTCCTTGGATATCAAACTATTGGAGCAGACTCGTAATCAAAGGGGGTCTCCCTCTACAGTGGAGACTCAGTTAATATTTAGGTAGCCATGGGCAACCACGAAGCTTAGAGTTTTGGCCTCACTCCTGTGGCATTTCATGGAGCTTCCCAGTTTCTGCTCTGCATGGTTGAAGCAGGCACACAGCTTGTTTAAGCAACAGGGATAACATTTTTGAAGAGGTTTTAAAATACTGTTTATCTCTCAAAATATTTGAAGCAAGTTCTCAGTTGTGTGGATAACTGCTGCAATTCATTGTAAGCACTGTAACTGTAGACATGTTTATAGTTTGAAACCTTTATTGTGGATATGACTCATTTTCTTAAAAGTGGAGAGGAATTTGTTTGCAGTCAGATCTTTCTGTGGGGTTCTGTGGAAAGGTTGTGAACAATTAATACCTTACCCGTTATAGATGGATAGTTTAATTCTGACTGATTTGACCAGCCAACAGCTAGTCTGAGCAAGGCCAGGACAAAAAAGGAATGCTGCTGTCTAACAACTCTAACACTATTTTAAATCTTTACATTACACAGTTATTTACAATTCTATGGTTATTTGCAATCACCAATAGCAACAGCAGCTAGCTGTAGCACTTATATCATAATAAGGAATAACCACGTAATGGGAAATTGATAGCATTATAAAGTTTATCCAATAGCGTTCATATTGGAGTTGTTTTACGACAACAGCAGTCCACTGTGGTCTTGGACGTGCTTAGACTAGCTGTTAACTTGTCAGACTGGTCAGAATTCAACTCCATTTCTCCAAACTAAGGTCATTCAAAGAACTATCAACAAAGGGTATGATATTAATTGTTCATGAGCATTTTACAGAACCACACTTCAAAGGATCTAAACTATCCCTTAAAGTCACATTTTGATGCTTATTCACCTTTATGTTATTTAAACTAGAAATATTTGTGGCTAACATTCTGATAGTATTATCCTTTACTTTGCTGTTGGGGTTAATTAAAAATGGTTTAATTACTACATATTTATCAAAATGTTCTTTCATATGTTTTTTTTTTGCTTGCTAAGAGTTGTGTTATTAATCTGGGTTATTTTAGGGCTTTTTAAGGCTCATAGTTTGTGTTAAACACAATATTAATAAGATATTTACACCAGCATTTACCTGACTATCAAATCAATAAATAAAAAAATGGGAATGACTGTCTTAAGCTTTGATAAATCAATACTTTATTTTAATTTCATTTTTACAAGCTGAAGCAATCTAGTTTTGCTTAAGTGTAAAGCCACATGTTTATGCTGGGAGTTTGAATGCCAAAGTAAAGCAACAATACAAGAAAGTAATAAAAGAAAGATCCAATCTTTGTACTTGGAT
>JAOXNZ010000117.1:9758943-9771010 GCA_028566095.1 Kryptolebias brasiliensis | reverse complement strand
ATCCAGGGAAAACTTTGTTTTTGTTTGTTTTACTTAAACACTTGCATCATTATATAACTTATGGTAAATAATTTTTCTACAAGCAAACCTTCCGTTAAGAATGCATAGCAAGTGATAATATGTAATAATGTCAGTGTTCCCAAGCAAAAGGATTGTGCAAACTCTGAAGCAGTTTCATAAACAAAGATTTTAAATTATTTACATTCAAAGCAGGGCTGCGGCAGCTCAGTGGTCAGTGCTGCAGTCTTGTAATCCTAAGGCTGCAAGTTTGAGCCCAGGTTGCATCAGGAAGGGCATCCAGCGTAAAACAATTGCCAAATCTTTCATGCAAGTTTGCTTGCTGTGGCAAACCCTGCAGAAGGGAGAAGCCAAACGAACAATTATATTTATTCAAAATATGTTTCAAAAAAGGCTCTCAAACCAAGAAGAACCGTTTTATGAGAAAAAACATTTTTGGAAAAGGTGTCCCAGAGAAATAACTAAAATAAACCTTTAAAATAACTAAATTTGGCTGAACAGATCCACCAGATGACAAGTCTTCATTGGATAAGCTTGGCATTATGAATGCATCACAATAAGAGGTAGAGTTTCATTCTCATTGGTGAATATGTGAAAAATGTTTCTAATATAGCAATTGATCGTGTACTATGTTCTTCAGACAAACTTATACTTTTGTCATGTTCAGCTAAGACTTTCTGCACACTGCAGTGAAGCATAAAAATAAAAAAAAGTCTGAATTAAGGAAGAAACAATAATTCAAATATATAGTGCACATTGAATATTTGTCAGCAAAATTTGATGCAATTTCATGAATTTCTATACTAATTTCTTAAAATGAATAACATGGTAACTTAACTCTAAACCGACATAACCACAGTTTTTGGCAGCATAAGAAAGAACAGCCTGGGATATGTAAAAATAGAAAATGCAGGCTTTACAGTTTCCAAAGAAAGATATGATCCTGAGACACATGACTCTAACAGATATCTTAAGTTAAGAGACCATTACAGAAAGAAATCTAACCAGATCCCTCCAAGGAAGTGAATAGTGCGATCCAAATCATAATCAAAGCTTAAAAGGGGAGTTACACAGGAATAATTTCAGGATTATTAAACCTTAATGATAAGCACTCGGCTAAATATGAAAGAGAAATGGGAGACGAAGCTTAATATGGAAATTAAGAAAGATCCATCACACATCCACCAAGTCACGGAGATGGAGGGAATTCTCCCCTGATAAACTTCATTACACTGAAGAAGATGAAAAGTAAGAAGTTGAACCAACATCATAAATGTTGAAGAGAGGGTGGATCATTTGATGTAAATGACTAACATATTTGAGAAATGTCACAGTATTACCATGTTTAGAAAAACTGTTATTTTCTAACAAGTCTAGACTGTTTATTTTTTTAGTAATTTTAGTATTTCAGAAAATATATGAGAAAATATGTATATGTATTTCAATACGCATTGTACATTGCAATTTCTTCTGTTTTGGGTATAGTGTGTACAGTAAAAGCAGCTTTTCTTAGAACAGTGGAATGATATTCAGTTAAAGTGGAGAAATTGTGGCTTTTTAGAAAAAAAAAACAGTGGCTTGAGTTTGTGCTCTTCAAACTGTGGCACCTAAATGTGGAGCCACTCTTCCCAAAGCTTTCAAAAACAACCTTTGGGGGGACTAGGACACATGTTAACAGTCTTGCTAAAAATGGATGTAGGCACTCCTCGGAGACCATTGTATTTGCAGCAAACACTTTGAGATTAGTACTGCTGGTAAAATTAACTTAATCACCTTGTCATTAAAGGTTCAACAAAGTGCTTCTTTCTGCAAATTAGTGTTAAGACTGCATGTCCCAAAAAATGTGTTTATTAAATGCCATGAATTGTTTAAGCTTTCTACCGAACATATCTGTTTTTTCAGTCCTTTGATTGCAAGCTATTTCAGATCCTTTTTCAGGTACCTACCAGAAGCTGACTTTTAGTCTTTTGTAATCTTTTCACTGTACATGGAAATATAACACAATTAATATGACAAGATTCTTTTAATTTACCTTGATGGTGATTTTATCCGATATCCTTATGATTATAAAATCTGGGTTTTATAAAGCTGTAGCTTAGAAAGTGACTTGTTTCCTGAGTGAAAGGCTGGATGTTTATGTAAAATGTCAAAAACAAATATTAACTTAAGCATTTTGTATTTTTTATATTTAACTACTGTACAGGTGAGCACAGAGAAAATGAGAGAAGCAAACATGCCTTTATGTTCTTACAGTAGGATAGTAAGAAACATGCAAAGAAAATCAGCTTCACAAAGGATCATTTTGAAATATTTTGAAGCTACATTTGAAATTTATTTATTGCTATGCTTGTCTTCAAGACAGCAGTTATTTTGTTCTTGTGAATGAAAAGACAACTTGCATATTTACGTTCCAAAAGATGGCATTATTGCCATGACCTTGATTGCTTAGTTTTTGTGTTATGTGTCACGTTGTGTTTTTATATTTTACACTTCAAAGTTTCTATATGGAAAAAAAACAACTATCATTCCTTGAAGAAATAATGCATATTTCTCACTGCATATCATGGCGGTTTTAAACTAAGATAATCCTATGTTGAAAAATGAAGGCGTTATAGTCATTTTGGTCAGTCTAGAAAATAATGTTATGCAATCTCACAGTCTGATAGCTTGGGATGACTGTCAGCTATGATCACATCACATTTTAGCTCAGTATCTGTAAATTTGTCTGTGTCATGATAACTTTGTGTTGGCTACGTTTGACTTATCTATGGTGACCATCTTAGATTGGGTCAACTCTAAAAAGTTAATCCGTTACAAATGTAATGAAACTTTTTTAGAATTCCTTGAGTGGTTCATGAGATATTTTGCCAACATACAGACAGAACTGACTCCAATAGTTAATGCCAAAGTTTTAGGCAAAGAAGTTATGCAATGTGTAGTGCTAGAGTATGTGTTATGAATGACTAAATTTGAGCTCTGTAATTATAAATCTAACTGATTTATAGCCACTTTTGTGCTTGATAAGTTTGATTAGTTGTGGCTGCCATCTTAAATAAGGCTGACTCTAAAAAGTTAATCACTTGTAGATGTACATTCAGTGATTATTTGAGAATTTCATCTGATTCTATTCATTGGTTCATGAGATTTTTGCTAATATGGCAGACGAATAAACACACAGAGACAGGCAAAAACACTATTGCACACCTTTTGCTGGCGTGTCATAATAAAGCCCCTGAGCAGGCATTGAAGGTAGTCACAGAGTTGATGTATGAACTAAGAAACATGTGCAGAACTGTGTTTTAACCAACAACACTGTTGTCATTCAGCTGATTCTGTGATACTGACTTGTTGTGTGTAAAAACACAGTGACACAGCACCAAGCCTCTGTTTGACATGTGTGAATTACAGAACAGCATCACTGGCGAGCTTTTTTTTTCCTGCGTTGATAAGAAACATTTTATGTGTGGAAAAAGACAAATGCTAAGGGTTATGCAAGTGTTATTATTTATTGAATCAAAACAGAAGACATTGACGTATAAATGATGCAGTGAATGCAGTTCCCAAACACTATTTTCTCTTGCAGATATTGTAACTCACAGTTGTATTACTTTAATAAATAAGGATGTGTGGAATCTCCCAAGACATCATTCATGACATCTTCATAAAGATGAAACTAGATGACACTCATATGAATAATTTTACCACAATACCTTCAGTGCATTTTGAGTATTTATTAGGAAGATGACTCAACAGTGCTCAATCATCAAGAGATAACTCAAGGAGAATCAACACTTTCTGTTTTCTTGTTGCCAAAAAGCATGTCTGCGATGACAGTTGCATGGAATACAAAACATTCAAGCTTGGTGTCAGGCAAAACAATCATTTTACCGTTGGAACAATATTGAAGCTGTAAAGTAGCACTTTGGTTCTGTTTTGGTTTGCTCCCTTTCTTGTGAGCCACCAACATTACTGTAATTTTCAAATTTCTGCCAGGTGACCTAGAAATCATACATGGGAAGGTGGTGTGCCTCACAAATCAAAGAGCCGGTCAATGCTTCGCCCTCCAGCACCAAATCTCTCCCACTGCTCAAGTCATAATTACCTCACTGACAGAAAAATGGGGGAAAAGCAGGACGCAGAAAAGAGCTGGAAATGCAGCAGACTATCAAAGGAATGACTGGAAGGTGGTTAAGTGGAGCCAGGACAGATGCTGGGATTGAGCAGGGTTGAATGGGACCTTGTTATGTCACTGGTTTGCCACACAGCCATTTGTATGTATGCTGTGGTTGTCTGGGCTGGCACATTTATCTTTGTGACAGCTTTCTAAACTTTATTGTTTCCTGGACCAGAAATCCTCCAGTCCTTTGTGTAAACCGATCCAGACCAATTGCAGTAGCAAAGAGCTCCTTTACTGACACAAGTGCATATAAACAATCACTGCCCAAATGGTTAAGCAAACAGAGTGCTGATTTTCTGAATGCCTTGCCTGCTGCCTCAAAGAGAATGGGTGCTGCTGCTATGAAAAATTGAAAACCAATATTGATTGGTGGTCAATATTTGAAAACAAAGAGGCAGATTTAAGATATTGTTTCTTTTAAACTGCATCCATGTACTGCTATAAACCAGAGTCAAATACACTTCACACAAATTACAACCAAGAACAAAGACGCTACGTGTGGAGAGTTGTTAAAGCACTCAAACACACACACAAACACACACACACACACTTTAAATAGGCTTAACAAAGAACAATTTTTTTTACTTGTCAATTTTCTCATTCAGTTACATTGCTTTAGTTTGCATTATAGAGATGTTGAACATTATAAATCTGCATGAAGTGGATAAAAATTCCAGCAGTTACAAACATCTAATCTGATCAGTTAAAATCATATTGCATTGATTTAAAATCTGATGCAACTATAACCACATCCCTAATCTGGATAATACAAAAACGTAAACTGATGGATATTGATAGACTTGCCAGAAAGTTACGATTTTTGACCTACTTTTTTAACAAACTTGCAAAAATACATTACATCTTTCTGAATAAGTATTGGTCTTTTGTTGAATATTTCTTCATTAACCCCCTCGATTTTTTATTACTTCTGAATTGCCAAAAATCTTTATATTTAGAATGGTAGTAAAAATGCATCCTTCTAAACAATTATTTTTTTCCTATTAAGTGTGCAGCCTTATGTTTGAATGAACACTTGTGTCCTTTTTTTCTCTAAATGCAGAAAAAACACCTTTTATTAGACTGAGCTCAGAAACACTAACATATTTTTATATTTATTCATTGGTTTGACATATGATCTGATTTCCAGAGGAAACAAAGGAACAGAACATCCAAGTGTCTCCTCTTCTATTATAATTTTTTTTTATTTTATTTTGTACATTAGAATGGATTTGTCAAGAAAAGAGACAAAACTCAAGTAATTGAATATACTCCTTTTTTTATATAAGTTTTATTAATGGTCATGATGGATTCTTTCTTCATGCTGGACCTTTTTTGATTTCTTTCTTAAGCTGAGATTTTTGATCCTGGCACGAGGTAGTTGTGACGTCAGTGGAATGCAATTGCTATTTAGACCGACACTTGAGGTGTGCAGTTCACCTTTTACTCAGCTGGCCTCACTACTGAGAAAATCATACCACTACATTACATGACTAGCACCAGAAGAAGAGTTGCACAGGATGTATTGTACACGTATGCCCTTCATACATATAGGAGGCAGCAAAGTTTCCACTTATTTTAACTTTGATGCAGTTTATAAGTGACATTTATAATAATTTGTAGCTTACTATGTTTTGTCCATCTAGATGTTTGCACAAGCAAATCTGTTTGCACACTTTGCTCTTCTTGTTAACATTCTGCTCAGTTAAAAAAAATTGGAATGTGTATGACTGGCCAAAATGACACAAAACATCTTTACACAACAGGCGCAGTGACATCAGTTTTACAATGAGTTGCCGTTTGTGAAACAGAGAACGGCAAACAAAACTTTGCGTTATAATCATGGGTCTGTCTGAATGCAGCTGTGACTCACAGTAACATGAAGATTTGAATGACAAAATGCCATTGAGTTATCAGACAGAATCTCTTCATACTATGAGTTTAAATTTGATTATTTCTTTTATATTTCTTTGTTCAGTAGCTATACAATAAGTCATATGGAAACAATATGCAAAATGACGTACTCTTAAATCTGTTGGAGAATGAATGCAAAGAAGTTTATCATGGGGAGATTTGTTTATTGTCTTCAGTCCTCCAGGCAGAAAACTCATTTCTGGCAGTCAAATGGGTTTCCTATCAGCAGCAGTGAAGTGGCAGAAGACCTTCTTAAACAAGGCCTGAGCCAAGAAACTGATCTCTTGCAAGGAGAATGTCTGGCTGTCTTCCCGAGTCATGTAGAGGTGCTGATGGGCTGATAAAGATTCTTCCAGTGTGATTTTTTCCTTCCTGTCACATACCTGATCAGTCAGAACTCCAAAACATGTTATTATTATTTTGTTTTAATGTGTAGTGTGGAGGTAAAAGGACCTTAAGGGTAATTGGGACAAGGTGCTCACCCCCATGCACAGGTCAAATTTCAGTGGTGCAGGGGCTACTTCCTGGCTACAAAAACAGCATCCAGAGGTATCAAACCATTACAACTCCTTTACATCGCCAGGAATGGCACTTGTTTACTTATCACTGTCTCTGCTAAGATAAACGTCACACATAGAATGTGATGACTCTGACTGACAAGAGGTGATAAAGCAGGATGTGTTGCTTACAGATTTGTTTGCTAAGCTAAATATTTTCAGTGGGAGTTCAGTGTTACTGCTGACTGATTAACTGCTGCAGATCTTTAAGGATGAATGAGAACTTAAATACACTTTCACGCCAACATCAAACCAAAATGAATGGTAAATTAATGATCATTTATTACAGAACTGCACTCACGATACAAAATTGCATTTAGGGATGTGTAGAAGATAAATACTTTTTGGGGCAACAAAATGTGTTTTTTATTAAATAATTACGAATAATGATAGTCATCAGTAGATTTAACAGCAGGGCACCATATGACACTAAATACGTAAACACATTCAGGCCAAAAGCTTGTCGTTAACAGATGATTTCCCAAAGAGTGGTTTGTTTAGGGGCCTAATGTATCTGAACAACGTCAACAGCTAGTTTCACATGTCAGCAGTGTTGTATATTTAAACCTTTTTACCCTCTTGATTGATGATGTTAGTGAGTGACACGCTAGGCTTTAATTTGTGTAGACTTTATTTATAATGTCCAAACAGTGAGATACAAAGACCATTCCACTTGTGGAAGATTAGTCTGATTGTAGGTAAATTAAAACATACTAAAAACAACAACATTTATTTTTCTTTCTGCGCTATTTGTTGGTATCGCTTTCATTATCATTTGTTTTAGACACATTCTTTGTACTCCTCATACAAATTCAATCTTCCCACACTCATTTGTTAATTTCCACAGTTTATAAGTTGATTTGCAGCAAAATACTGTCACAGTGGAATTACAATAATGACCCGGCCTGCTGCTTAACACAGAGGAGGTGAAAGCAATTTTACACTTAGCCCACAGAGACTGGGAATCTAATTTGAAAAGTCCTATGTCTTTTGTTTTCTTTTTTTTCTTTTTTTTTTTTTTTATTGTTTGGTCCATTTATAAAAGACTCATGGGGATTAGTGGATATCTGTGCAAAAGGGAAGGCAGAATTATGACATTTTGTTTTAGTTGATTCTGATTCATTTTGTTCATTAATTGTAATTGTAGTTGAAATAAAAACCTAATGATGGTGTTGAAATAAATGGTGATTATTTAGATTATTAAGCATGTGAAGATTAATGTTAAAGACATTTGAGGGATTACTTAATTTTTCACAAGCGTGCCTGCACATCTGCAAAGTCAATATGAGATGTGCAATGTGAAGTGTTCACAAAGTAACTTTTAAAATGAGTTCTTTTTTCTCATAAGCAGAATATGTGCAGACAGGGGGTGGGGAGTAGAGGGTTACAGGGTCAAACTGGTTTGGTTTGACAAATACAAGAAGAATGTGAAAGTACAACCTAAAGACTTTGTGAAACAATGTGAATTTAACTGTATGCAAATGCAAAGTTGATAAGTGCAACTTTAGCTGTTTTTTTTTTTTTCTGTAACCATTTTAGAGGCGTTTGACAGCTCTTCTCTGGAAAAATGCTCAGATTAATCCACTGTATGCAACATTTCCTGTGTCAAGTGACAAACTGACAGTACTGACATGCTGGTGCACAGTTAGTGGAGATCACATCAGAACTAAAATAGGGTATATATAGTACTGTGCAGATGGTTTCAGACACATTTCACTTCTTTATGTAGCACAACAACCCAATGAAAGATAAAGTCAGAATTAAAAAAAGAACAATGTTACTGAAATAAAAGAAGAAACAGTCCTGCAACAGATGGCATGGCCCCCACTGAACACAAATCTCAACAACATGGAGTCCGTCTGAAATTACATGAAGAGACAGCTGCCACAGTCCAAACCCACAGCAGAAGTGTGGTGTGCAAGATTTGAAGATTGATCGATTGTCAGACTGGATGTGAAACTATTTTACTCTCAAATTCAGTTTTTTTATTTAGATTTGTTTGACTTGAGAATAATTAATTTATTGTTTTTTATTCTGCACTAACCAAAATGACCACCAGCTTATAAAAACTGAACTACACTTTTTATTGAATTTTCAAGCTGTGACTTAGAAACTTGTTTTCTCAGGGACATACAAATGTCAAGTCAAATTTCAGGTTTGGTTGATAAATGACCAACAAATCCACAATTAAAGCTCAAGTGGTGAAGTTGTTTTAGTGCAGGATCTTGAAATTTGCAACTTAAAACTGGATTTTGAAATTTGACTACTGTTTGCTACTCTGTCTGTTGTACTCATATTTCTTCCTTCCTTCAGCTGTAGGGGGAAAAAAATGGTGGCTCTGGTATCATCGTGGACAGAATGTTGTAAGTGGCTAACCAAATGACAGAAGATGCGTGCTGCTTCCAGATGTTCTGCTTTATAATTTTACTATTGGTGTAAAAAAAGTATTGCATATCAATGGTTTGTGTGAGGTGTTGATCACCAAGAAACAATCAAACATCTTAAAAGTGTCACACACTCCAGCTTCACATGTAAGTGTTGATTTCTTTTTACCCAAACCATGAATTCAATAATGTTGTCTTTTAAAAAATAAGATATACCTCCTCTGGGAGAAAGAGTGACTTCTAAAACACCACACCACAGGAAAATAGGAGAAGTTCCACTTTTTGTATGGGGTTATTTGAAGAAATGTTGATTTATTACATTCATGGAGCTCATACAGTACTTTTTTGTAGAAGTATTTAGATGATATCTTGTTTAAGGGTTCCAAGATCAAATATCTTTGAATAATTTTAAGATTCAAGTGTTTTTATTTTTGTAATTATGTGTACACATAACGTTTTGTTGGTAGAGCTTATCTATAAAAGGCACAGTGTTTAACACACAACTCGTGTTTAAATATTTTGTCTTTTAGTTTGGACTATAAAGACAAAAACATAAAGATTCTATAATTATGAATTAGAGTAAAACATAATATTTTGAAAGCAGATCTATTCCGAAAACCCATTAGATTAGAATGCATTTGTCACAAAACCAAAGATTTGATAGGTGGTATGAAAAGACAACTTAAAAGAGAAGATATGAGGCCTCCATCCTAAGTAATAAAGCCAAAAGAAAAGAAAAATTAAATTAGATATATGTTGTTTAAATAAATCCACATCCACATCTAAATATTTAATATTTGTACTATAGAATATTCAAAAGAACAAGCAGAAAAAAAAATCTAAGAGATAAATCACAAAACACCGACAGACTATTGACAATGACCAACTTGGAGACACATTCAGAAATAAATCTCTTAGTATACAAGAAGTAACCCAATAAATAAATAATTAGTCTTGTACGTTCATATTTATATCCCTATCAGAATTACCAGCTTAGGTTGTTTTGACAGCTGTTCAGATTGGCAATTACTGTTGTTGTTTCAGAGTAACTATCCTTACCGTTGCCATAGTTTTAAACACTTTTATATGACTAAAGAGATACCTAACATATCATGCTATGTTAAACTTAGCAATACTTTTTATCATTTGTCCTTGTGACAAATCCTCAGAAAACAGACGTAAAACCTCAAAGTGAAATTAGTGTAAAGTAAGTGTGAAGTAAATCCTCCCACTGATTTAGAAAGTTACTTTTCTTCCCAGAGGAGGTAACTTGAATATCTTAATTTCTAAGGATGGATTCACCATCTAAAAACTTTCACCACATGATATGAATGTGGACTTTGATATGATTCTTTTTGTGTATGCACTTTTTTTTTGATGGTTTAGTTACTTATGGTTTTCATTATGATCAGATGTCTCAACATTGTTCATACAGTATATTTATTAGAAACATATTCTTAGAGATGTGTGGTTTTTTTTGGATTCTGATTTAAATGTTTTACATAAATGAGTCTATTTTTTTTGTCTTTTTTGGCCTTTGTAGTTATTCTTTGTCACTAATTTTAACATAACCGATTGTGATGGTGCTTGGTGTTGGTTGAAGACTTTCTAATTTTTCGTCCCGCTCAAATAAGAGAATGTTTTAATTTCATCATTGATTAGAGGGTGTAGCCTATAAAAGACATCAGTGTCCTTTGTCTAATGAACTTTTGCCTTTGAAAAAGGTTTAACTGCTGGAGTATTGAATATTTAATAAAGTTCCAAAATTGCATATAAAAGTAAAAGCAGAAGTGTTGTAGACTCCAGCTTTGTGTGCAGTTTTTGAACTTTTATTAAATATCTGATCATTTTCACCTCAAGATAATTCTGTAGAACAACTACACTTACTTTGATCAAATATTTATGTTATCCTAACACAAAGGATCATAAAACTTGAAAAAAAATGAACAAGAGGCCGTTGTAATGAATGATTGTTTATGAAGCACGTTTTCTGAAACCTCTATCAGTGCAAAAACATGCAGTGCTTTGCACTTATGTAAACATCTGAAGCTAGACAGATGGGTCTGAATTCAAAGGTCATGTTGTCGTATCACAATTGGACTTATATGCAGCAGCTCTTTAGAGCTTTTGAGTCATGCTGTCTGGGATGAGCGCTAAATATTGGCCTTGCTTGTAATCCACAGTGTTCATAGTCCCTTGAGAGGTGCTGCATACAGTTCCCTTGTACGAGCAAATGAGGACTAACCCCAACCACACAGCCCAAAAACACACCGAGTGGCTGAATGGCACGTGTCCTTGTGCTCAGCCACATTTTTACTGGAAATACTTGTGCATCATTTACACTTAAAAAAAAAAGTAAATTCCTAAGAACAGTGAGAAGAAATAATAATACATACTGACATTGAATTTAAACACCAGCATGTTTCAGTCCAACCTCTTACTGAGAGTCTACAGTTCAGATTTTAATCATGATCTAGAAATAAGTTAAATCCTGTTCACAAGATCACTCTGTAATCTCCAAAACAGGACGGAAACTCTGACATAAATTCAGTGGTAATCCCAACATATTGTAGTGTATTGGATTATAACATGGAGCATTCTGCAACGCTGTGATTTTTTCTGTAATATTCATTTTAGTTCAAGATTAAACACTGTCCTTTAATAATAACAACTACACTTTAGAGTAAAAAGAGATTACAAGCACATTACAATCTAAAAAAAATATTTGCAATAAAGCAAAGTAAAGTAAAGTATATTTTAGACATCAGTCTGCCAGAGTTTGTCTCAACCTAACTCAATGTTCATATTGAGTTTAAGTAAAACTTGTTTTTCTAATAAGGTATTGTTGTAGCCCACTGAATCTACATAGCATCACCACACATTAGATTATTAAGAATAAATACTTTTTTTTTAGATTACCTCTTCAAATAAAGTTGAAAACTACTCCTGAAAGATTTTCTCCTAGTTTAAGTTTCAAGACAAATGTACAATAAAGTATTTTTGGGCAAGTTTATTTATTT
>JAOXNZ010000117.1:9730789-9743319 GCA_028566095.1 Kryptolebias brasiliensis | reverse complement strand
GTCGCAAGTCCATCGCAGGGACACATGACAAACGAGACAAACAGCCATTTACACTCTCACTCACACCGAGGGACAATTTTAAGAGATGCGATCCTGCAACTTTCTTGCTGGGAGGCGACAGCTCTAACCACTACACCGCTGTGCCACTCTGTTTCAGGACATTTGGAAGAATATTTTACAATAGTGAAATAGATTTAATAAGAACTTAGTCATAAGCCAAAAATCCAGTGAATGGTAAAGACCTTCCTCCAAAACCAATACTTAGAAAGCCAAAAACATATAACACTGTGACTTTAAATTACCAAGTTTTAAAGAAGAAACACAGCAAATGTTATTGAACATTTTTCATTGTTTTTTATGGCAATAGAATAGAAAAGACAAACATGACCAACTGTAGAAATCATCAATCTGATTTTAAATTGAGCACAATTTGTTCCTCTTCTTTACCCAGAATAAGAAATGCACTCAGAGTATGAAATAAATAATGCATTCAGAAGTTGGCGCTGTATTGATTTGTGTGCACAGCTTTAGATTTTTTGGAAACTGTGCCACAATTGAAGGAAGAACCTGCAAGTTAAGTCAGTTTAACTTAAAAAAACATATCATCGTTGTGCTCGCTGCTTTATGCTCTCACTTCATCTGCAGGCAGAGCAATAAATATTTCTTTTTAAAACCCTTATATTCTCTGCTCCGTCATCTCCAGCTTTACGCCAGGGAAATCAAAAATAGCCTTATAAATGAGCAGTCAAAAAATCTGAACAGCTTCACGGCACACATTAGGATGTTTGCCACCTAATTACAAACTGTGGCGATTTGACAATAGAACATAACCGCGTTTTAATCTTTTCCCCCATGTGCCTCCCCCGCCTCAGAAAACTTGCTATCAACGTAAAGAAAAATAATGTGAAATATCCTCCAAAATAAAGCTAAAGCCATTATAAATCAAAAGTAAAAAAAAAAAGCCCCAGTGAAAAACACAAAAACTAACTTGCATACAGTAATCCCTTGCTATACACACTGGAAAAAAAAAACAGCAAACACAAAACTTATGAAGTATAAAAAGATATGCAAGCCTGCATTGTTTGTTCCAGATTTGAATATTTTTTTGCAAGTTTTAATCTCTAAATTATGCAAAAGAACATCTCTGTTTTGTTGCTTTCAGTGAATCAGTCAGTTGTGTCTTTGCATCAAACCAAGTTAACTAAGTGGTAAAACATTTCTAAAACCATTGCTAACACTAAATCACTTACCTTTTTATTCCAAAATAGTCAAAGAAATCTAATACAAGTTGTTTTCTCACTGTGCTGCATGTTGATTACTGTCACTGATATAGTTTTGCTGAGTTAACAAGTCATCTTCCTAAGACTGATACCTTGTGTCTTACTACTAGAATGATTTGTCACTGAATTGTTGTACAACCTGCTTCTATTTTATACAACTAGTGTTTATCTTGTTTTTGTTAGGTTACTGATACTAAAATCAGGGAAAATATTACAGCTTTGGTTAAACGTTAAAACATTGCCTCAGGTTTTAGTTACTATATTTTTTGTCTTTTCATATATATTTTGCATTTTCAGCAAAAAATAACTTTTGAAAGCATCTCAACTCAACCACAACAATAGCAAAGAAAAAAAAAAAGAGTTTCCTAATGTGGTTGGTATTAACAGCAGATAGTGTTTGTGAGAAGAAAATATTTTGACAGTAAACAAATGGAAAGCAAGGTCAGTCAACATTTGATGTCAACATTTGTCAGCAATAAACATTTCCCTAATTACAACATTTAATCCAGGCAGAATTATAGTTTCTCTAAAATGCATTTGTGATTGCAAATAAGATGTGCAAAAAAATGTTGCTTCTTGGAGACGAGGCTGAATTTAAACCAGAAGAAAACAATCTCCAAGTATAAAATGGCACACTGTGCAAAAAAGTGAATTAACTAGTAAACTTTTACATAACGTACTCAATAAAAAAAATAAAAAAATCCTCATTAAACTCAAAAATCCACTTCACAACCTCCTCCCAGCCCCACCCTCCACCCCTCTTGGATAACGACAGCAGTAGCTGTCATACCTACAAATCATTAGCCTTCGCTCTGCTCATGCAACAGAGAGTTTAACACCACATTTAAGGTGGCACGACTATTGTTACGAGTTGTCAAAGCCTTGTTTTAACATGTATGTTAATGTATGTATGGAGTGGATTGTACTGCTGTGTCTTTTAACACACAACTAGCAGGCTAAAACACAATTCTATCCATCTTTTCTTAACAAGCACAATAAATAAGCAAACCCTTACTGAGGCTACGAACACTACGAATGCTTTAGTACCTATTGTGGTGTTTTCTTGCTTCCACTGGTGTTAAAATGTCAAAAAGTCTTTAGTCCAAACTTCTAACTCTGAAAAGAGACATTGAGAAACGTTGCATAGTGTCACTGGAAAGGTTTATAGCAAATAATATCAAAAGACTATGACCACAGCAGTCATAACACTGAATTATTTTTTATTAAACCCAATTTGTTTATTCCATTAGCACCAGCTGCAACAATGCGTGTTCAGTTTGTCTACTGTTGAAAAAACATTACCATCTTAAAACTAAAAGGCTATCAGGTTTTACAGCAATTTTTTTATTTTTCAAATTTACCTGTTAAGGAAAGTGAGCCTATCTTTCCTAACAATACACTGAGTGGGTTGCCATGATGTTAAGGAAGTAAAATAAAACTACTGAGCAATTAGCTGCTCCAAAATCACATGATTCTGTACAATAGGCAAGAAAAATCAGAGCGTCCATAGAGAATTATCAATTATCAATAAGAAGAAAGCCAGCTTGGGACTAAAAGCTGAAAGGCAAATATAGAACAATGCAAAAGGCCATGGTGGGCATTATCCACGTGATAATAAAGCTATTAAAGATCAGGAAACAGTAATTTCTGAAAATTAATTGACAGCCCAGTTTTTTGTTTTTTTTCCAGAAAACATGTAATAATGACATTGCACTTGATAAAACATTGATTCCAATCGTAATGATTTCACTCAAAAAGTCAAACAAACAAAAATTAATAAAAGCCCACAGCGATACCAAATGCCTAAGATGATCCTGTTACATGTTTATCACTTATGTGACTTCTGCAGACATTAACTTCAGCTGTGAACGACCTTGTTCTTATTTTACCACTAAATCAAAGTTGTTATAAATAGAAATTCCAGCACAAAAAGCTTTATGTGGCAAAATAAAATGATACCAAATAGCATATTGTCAAAAAATAAGATAAAATAACATCTTTGTTATATGTAAAATAGTGCATTCTAAATGTAAACATTATTTAATTATGCTCAGATATACAAACCTTATAACTGGACAAATATTTTCAGTGTGACTCTTTTAATCACAAGTTGAATTCCCCATAATCCTTCCATTCTTGTGTACTTGTTTTTCTTTTTCTTTTTTCTTTAGGAAAGCTAACATAGGGCTCATATCTACTTCTAGCCAAAACCAGCCTGTAAACATTCATTATGTGAACAGAACAGCAATCTGCTTCCCCTCATTTGCTTTCAAATATGTGTCTGTGTCCGGGCCACAGAGTTTAGGTCAGTGTAACAAACAGCTTCACATCAGGGAAAGAACTGTCATGATCAGTGGAACCTACGCAGGAAGAAAAGCACAGCTATTCTAACATCAGGTGCATTGGGACACAGGCATTCGGCTGACAGCGGGTCACATTCACTTTAAGGAAAATGATAGACAGGTTTCTTTGGTGCTGAAATGAAATGCTTTTCCATACTAAAAATACCCCTCATATTGAGGAGAATGTGAGACAGCCAAAGACACAATATATAATCACATTCCAAAATAACAAGGACAATGATTTGTGTGTGTCTATTACACCCCATGTAGTTAAAAAGCTTCAGTTTTTGGGTCCAAACCTTTTCTCATCTCTGAAAACCCCTCAGGAGAGATGTATCTTTACCTGCGACCTTTGTCTGCTCTTGAAGAGGAAAAATATCTTCGTACACAGGTCTGATTATGCAAATGGATGATAAGTTAAACCTGCATACTTTCCTGAATATGTGTCCTTTGTTTTGATGATGAATAAGGAAACATCTTGTTGCTCATGCCTACCCAACTGTAGCTCATCTTTCTTCTTGTTACCTTGGGCCTAATTTAATAACCTAAAACTCACTCAGCCTACTGTGATCCTGCTGTGCAACCTGATGACAGAAATATGTGTAAACACCTGCACTAATTACCTTCTCATGCAGATTATTTATGAAACACATTAAAGCATGTGTAAAACGATTCATTGGTCAGAATTGAGAGCAATTTTTCACGCAACCATCCAATATCTTCAAACCCAGGGGAGGCAGAGCACGTTTCAACTGAAGCTAAATGCTATTATCTCTCCGTGACTGTTCATTTTCAGGACTGTTTGTTGCGAGGAGACTAAACAAGATTGTCAAATAGACAAAGAAAAGTGTCGCTGTGTGCTCTAAAGTCAGCCCACACCGATTGTTTATGTTTGATTTAATCTGCCTAATGTGTTTATCGTCTTGTGGACATTTGAGGTTTTCATGAATTCCCCCAGATTAAATGATGGCAAAACCTATTCCCAAAATTGGAGTCTCGTGTGAATAACTCGTGCAAAGATATGCCTCCTAAAATATTTCCCTTTTATAAAGTTTGTGATACTGTCTATTGACTGCACTGCAGGTGCTGAGTGGAGGACAAAATTAGCACGGCACTCAGCCTCGAGTGTTCAGGAGGGCTAATTGAGCCAAAACTTCTCCGAGATAGACGTCTCTGATTACATTACATCAGTAATATATTCTTGTCTCACAAGTGAGCTGATACTAGAGCCACAATGAACCAGACAAACTTCCTCCATGATTAACAGGAGGGTAATGATTTTTCATATCTACTAATTATCCCTGTTTAGTTATCTTGTACCAGAAGTTACTGGGAGGCTGCCAAAATTGATCAAGAGGAAATTTTGATTCATTCTTAACCAAAATGATGAATGAACCCAATCTGAGAAGTCAAGTCAAATCCATTGCTAAGACAACAGATAATAGATTTTTAGACCTCACCATTCAATTTGTGAATTCTTTAATTTAATTATATAATTAAGTTGTAATGAAAGCGGTTTATGTTAACGGCACAGCACCAAACTGCAGTATGTGTATGTTGTTTGCTTGGAGGAGGAAAATAGAAGAAATCGGGTACTTCCAATAAATAAAAGTGGCATTAAGGAAATTAGGAAAAGACATATCAAGACCTTAAAATGTGTTTTGTATCTTAAGCTAACGTGTGGGATGTTCGATGCTGATCCAATGTTGATATCAAATATCTCTAATCTAATTTGTTTACAATACTTTTTGGCCACATCAGTGGCCAAAAACCCAACAATCCACCCGTCAACATTAACAAAGATGGACAAAGCACCTCTGCTTTCTCCCATTGTTCAAAACTGAAGCCAAAATCTCAGTTTTCTTGGGTGCTCTAGTACTGAAGTACAGTTTTAGTTTTTAGTCAGGCAAATGTCCCATTCGTTTACATGGATGAGTGGGATTTAAAAATTGTACTGCAGTCAGCCAATAGGGGCGCTCATTTATACTGGCTTCAAATTCCAGCTTCCAGTCCTCTTTTGAGTTATAATAAATCTAGATGGATCCACCCCTAAAAACTAGAACCACACAATACTGTGAGCAAATGAACTGCTGAATGAATAAAACAAACACACAGCAGCCAGAAGATTTGGTTAATACAGAAACAGCATGTTTTAGCTAACCATGCAAGCAATGCAACATTTGACAATGTGCAAAATATTTCTTATTTGAACATCTACACTATCTACTTACTGATAAATAGTTGTTATAATAAAAGACCTCTTATAAGAGTCTTTTTTGGCTTTAGATAAAATTGGCTTTCTAAACAAATTTCAGTGTGTTTTTTTATTTTATGCTAAATATGCACTGATTACTTTTTAAAATTTGTGGGCAGGTATGGCATTGGTAGATATTCAGTTCTACCAGACCCTGATCAGGGTTTGGGCTTAAAAAAAAAACAGAATTGGGAAATCCTCAGAATTACTTTTAAACTCTAGACTTATCCAAAATTGGATGCAAGCTCCAATTATTCACTATCTGAACATTGCAGGATCCATAAGTCACATTTCCTGCTAGGAGCAGCAGTTACTGCACTGCAAGTCAGAAAAAAAACTGCTTGCTTTGACTCTGCATTTATTAGCCGGGTGTAGCCACATTCCAGCAGGTGACAGCTAGTCAGATGTGACTGAGTGCAATATTATCCCTCAGACACGTTCTCCCTAATTGCAGACAGCTACATCATGAGAGGATGATGTGTTTGAATTATTGATACGTTCTCGAGGTTGAGTGCATCGTGCTTTTTAAGGGGTTTTAAATGCAATGAAAAGGAGTTTTAAAGAAAAAAGGACATTCAAGTCTGAAATCCCACAATAAGAAGGGGTGTAAGTACACTGCGGTTATAAAATGATCACCCACCACCCCACCCATTTCCTCTAAACACAGGAAGGTGCAACTTGATGACCACATAAGGCTTAGGGTTTATTAAAATAAAAGACTTTTGACAGATGCATCTTACTGTAGTTGGAACATCTGATCACTGTACACTGCAGATCATGGACAGGGAATGTGCTATAAGCATCCTACAGAGATTTTTTTTAGATTTTTAATTTTTTTTTCTCAAAGTTGACTTTAAAATCAGAATCCTTTGTGTGTATTTCTCTCCCAATAAATAAATACTTTTTTTTTTTGGTTGTTTGTTTTATGAATTAGTACTTAAATGTCAGGGACAAACACAGCTAGATGTCAGAAATAACAAGTTTAAGAGTTTTCTTTTTTTTCAATATGGCACATATTAAGATGAATTATTAAATTAGGAGATCAAAACATCAATTTCTTTCTTTCACATTTCATGAAGTTGTAATTCTCGTTTCCCTCGTTTCAGTTTATGTAAATAAACTGAACAAATTGCCCAGCATATTTAGCACTTGTAACCTAATCATCACTTCCTATTCACCTGCCCTGTAGACTAGCCTGCAGGCAACAAAGCCATTTGAAAAATGATTTGAAAATTTGTGAACTTATCCTTGAAAGTGACTCCTCACATTGGACTCCCAACAACTCAAAGTTGCGAGCATAATGTGTCTGTGTTGTCAGCCATATTAACAAAGTGAACACACCATTAAACAATGTCATTAAGCACCGACTCATGCTAATGTCTTCGTTTAACTATCAATGACGCTTAGCTTACTGGTCTGAAAGGGAAATCTGTTTTCTGGATTATTAGGCCAAAATAGAAATTCACTGAGCACTTCGAATGTTGTTGTGGTGCCTCTGAGAGGGTGGGACACTGCAGTTAAATTGAACTGAAATAATTCAAATGGCTTGGATGGACAGCATACTTGTGATTGTTTTTATTGATGTATTTGTGGGAGCACAGAGTCAATAAATTAGATGTTGTGTTTATATTTTATCTTGTGCAGTATCCCATTTAGCATGCCCATCTAAATGCTAATAAGAAAAAAAAAAACTGTTTCAAAGTTGTCCCGTATAACTAATGTGTTAATTCACTGATTGCTCACTAAATGTAACGCTTTGTTCCATTTATCTCAGAAATCAAAACTTGAATCTGGGAATGACCTTACACTCAACTTAATGTTCAAGCTGCAAGTCAGAAAACTAGTAAGATTTGCTCATTTCTGTGCTCAATATTCAGGCTAACTATCATTAACAAAACAAGCCATTAACATATTCTTATGCAGTTAAACGCTGTAACATGTTTCCAAACAGAGCCTGTACAGCCCATTGTGTGAGACAGATGTTTCATAATACAAACTGACAAAACTGAAAACAAAAAGTTCACTGCTGCAACTATCATAAATTTTCATGCAAAAGGCAGACATGCTGAATATTGAAGTGATGGCTGGTGAGAACCATTTGACTTTCCAAGTGAAAATTCAGGCTTTGGGAATTGTTCAAATCATTTTTCTGACTTGGAAATTGGAAATTCTCGCTTCTGAATAAATGCAACGCTCCATAACTTTTTGGCAATTTAAACTTATTGTGAAACCTCAACTCCTCACTTTCAAACTTTGTGTTTAGATAATTTGACTAATACCATGAGTGGTTGCTTGTCTTGACATTGCATCATATCATCAATATAAATCAAATTTTTGTCATATCTTTTTCTTTTATGGAGCTTTTTTACATTTCTTGCTAGTTCACAACTCTAACCCCACTGGACACTGAACAAATGGGATCCTAAACTTTTATTAATGTTTTTTTTTTGTTGTTTAAATTCATGTTTTGTCAGCTGCTTAATGACCTGTGTCAATATGACCCAGAGTCATGTCTCTCTTGTGTTTTTTCAATGCTTCTGAAATGAAATAAGAACATTACACAGGTTAAAGTAAGACATAAAATCCATCAACTAATTTAGGAAATATTGTTGTCAGCCCCTGTGACTTCACATTCTCAATGGCTATATTAATCAGCCTTGGCCCGTAGGCCCAAACAGATGGTTTTAATAACTTGCTTAAAGCAGTCCAAAAACTCCAAGATAACGCTACAGTAAACTGAACATCCATCTTTGGCTCTATTCGTCCCATTCCCCATGCAAACAGAGTCATTACACACATGGCTTGGGGGAGAGATTCCCTGTCACACAGCCTAGCCCTCTCCTCTCAAGGATTTGGATTCTTGTCATCTGTTTTTCTTAAACTAGTCAAGTGACACTAATATTAAGTGAGCGTAACGGGTTCCAGCCACCTTGAACAATCTGACATTTAACCAGACTTTTTATTTTTTGTATTTTGTTTTTGTCATCCAGTCAAAGTGACATTCAATAAGTAAACATTTTACAAGGAAGCCTTATGTATCGGACCTGAACAGAGACTGAAAGCTATTTTAAAAACTGAAGATGCCAAATTGGACACTTCTTAAAATACTACAATTAATTTGAATACAAGTATGCTTACGGTAAGTCATGGAAGGTGATGTACTGTCACTGAATGGCACACATTAAATATTTTTTCTCTTTAATTACATCATTTTTACAGTTTGAATAAACTGGAACAGTCAGTTTAAAATACATCACATTAGCTTTTATTTTGTTGGATTACTTTTTGCAGAAAAGCATGCAGTTTTTAATGTAGGTTCACAAATCATTCTTTCAAATTATAAAACGATTTTTTTTTTCTTCAGGCTTCACTATTTTTTACATTTCAGTTACTACTAATCTGTGCATCATGTTCTGCCCAGTTTATTGCAGTGTGACAAATGATAAGCTCATAAACTTTGAAAGCAAATCGGCAGGTTTTCTTTTCCTCACTTTGATGGTTAATGTGTCATTAAAGTAAAAATTTGCAAGAAAAATTTGTGAACAGCGGCCGACCACCACATGTGTTTGTTTACCTCGTGAAATAGCCAAAGTCACAGAAAATAGGTCAACAATGGTGACGTCCATGCAAGAGCCATTTGGGATGGAGAGGTGTAACAATTTTGATGTATTGGTTTGCATTTATGCTCAGATTTGTTGAATAAAGTATGAAGACAAAAGTGCTTTGTTTACACTGAGTGTGTACCTGCATTTCAGAAGTGTATATCAGTATATGTGAAAGACTATTGGAGTAAACGCTTTCAAACTGGACTATCTGATGTAGTTCAGTAGAACCTTTTTTATGTTTGATTTCATAGTTTGTAATGAGCACCTTTAATAATATGTTTTCAAAATGTCATTACACAAATCATTTAATCTGAAATGTTGCACTTTCCACACTATACATGTTGACATTCATGGTTTCATATGTTTTCAGTGGAACATCTTTTTTATTGTCATGCAGCATTTTAGGGAATTTAGACACAAAGTTATGATGGGAACCTTACAGAAAGAACTGTAAAATCTAACATTTACGTTTTTTCTTGCCTAATAACTTGTGGTGCTTCCATCACACTGATTCATTGCCTAAGAAATAAGTAAAGGTTGTGTTTATTATTTTTCTTTTCCCCCATTTGTTTTAACAATTACTTCTGTTTCAACTTGTTTTTTAACCTTTGTTAAAAACACTGCAGCATATGTGTTTGCCAAAAATGCATAATGAACTAATCTGACTAAAGTTGAATTTACCAGAGAAAGTCTAGAAGCTCAGATTCCGTTTGTGGCATGATAAAAACTTGCAAAATATTCTATAAAACGGTAGCAATAGTTAAACAAACTGCATGAAACAAAAGGGATCTTTAGAAGAGTTTAATTGTCATGGTCCAGAAAGCATTTGAATGCCAAATACGTGCTGTTACCCCACTGCAGATAGCTTTTAAATATAACACAGAATTTAATAAGCAATAATTTTAACTCTTCTCTGTGGCTGTCACACCTTATATTAAAAGGTGTATGTGTTTTTCTAAACTGTGTTTGTTCAAATGTGATAAAGGGAGATGCATTTGAGAAAAAAAGGAAAAAAAAAAGCCAATTTCCCTATCACGTAAAGAGAAAAACAGAAAAGAAAAAGGAGTGCCAGAAAAGTAGATAAGACAACAGGATTGCACTAATACACCAAGAAATAGCTAAAATGGCAGTTCAATCCTCGTCTTTCCTGATAAATAAATTATAACACATGGTTTTATTTCATACCCCCTCTTTGTGGAATCACACTGATAGGTGGGTATAGCATCACACTTTTACTTAAATGGTAAAAAGTAGAACAAAGTCATCAAGCTAACCAGTATCTGCACACTCTGTGGATATGTGCTTTTTAATGTGTACTTCTCATGCGTTTGTTTATGCTCACAAACCACTTTACTGCAGACAACATGCTAATAAAATTTAATATAATCCAACTGTTCTGCCGTAATTTCAACTTTTTCACAGCTTCCTATACGCATGTTCAGGGAGTGGACAAATTATTAGAGCCCTTTTGTTCATAATGCATCCCATTTTACCACCAGGAACTATAACATGATAGTAGCGTCACCTCTGTGACAATTTGAACAAAAACTGAAAAAGTACAGAAAGGTAGAAATTATGGGACGGCTGTTGCTTTGGATTGCTTTAAATTTCCTTGGCATTCCTAATAAAAAGGTCAAGTCAATTTATTTAGGAGCACTTTTGAAAAGCATTAACTAAACTGCCATTTGCTATAGTCAGAGAGTGTAAAACAGAGCTCAAACTACAGTATTTTTTTCAACAAACAGTAACAATGTTATGTTGTCTGTACAAGAACAAACAGGTATTTCATGGAGCCAAAAAATAACAAAAGAAGTGATTTTTTAAAAAAAGTGTTTCTTGTCTTTGGTCCTTGATTGCGAGTCAATCTTAATAAATTTGGCAGTAAATCCTTAAAAGAAAACCTTTTTTTCTTGTTCAGTTGTTTACTTGCATAATACAACAGTAGCTACACCCATATAATAAAATATTGTTTATGTCTGCAATTTGTTGTCATGGTAAAAGCTGCAGCTATTAGGATAGATATCAAGTGAGGCGTTTGGCAACAGAAGTATAATTCTCTCAAAAACACGTTTGCGTTGTTTTGCCGGCTTTGCTGTATACATCTATTACATTCACAAATTGGACACAGCTTCATGAAACCTTGAAAAGTGGGCAGAAAGAGAGAGAGAGAGAGAGAGAGACTGGTGGGCAGATGGGCAGTGGATAAAGTCTTTTATTTCCACCATTGAGCAGTTCCACACCTTGGATAATAGGAGCCAATTCAGTTCAGCCCATAAAGAGGTTTATCAGTTCCTGTCAGCATGCCCTGCAGGGGTGAGGCGACAAATAACAAGGTAGTGAAAAAGAAAAGTGGTAGGAGTCCAGCTCCCTAACCTGTTCCCCCTCTCCCAATGGCCATCTGCATTTTTCAAAAAAAGAAAAAAGAAAACCTCTCATTTTCACATATGAATCGAGACATGATTTGAGAGTTGACAGTCATGTTTGAGCTGCACTGGAAGGAGAGATTTAGGGTCACATGATTCACTCTAGATGGTTCTCAGAACACCAGGAAATTTCAAACACTGCATGGGCTGCCAAGTCCTGTCTCACATTATCATACTAAACAACACAGAAATGCTCATTTAAAACCTTTTGTGAGTTAAGAAAAAAACAAAGCAAATAAGTATAAATGTGGCTTTATTGTTTATGTAGTTGAGTTAAAATTAATATAACTAAAATGTTTTATTTGAAGTTGTGTTCGGGCCAATAAGATTCACAGACTGCTCTGCATTTTAGAAAAAAAAAGGAAAAGAGTCTATATCTGGGAAAATACCTCATTCAGGTGTAAGAGGATGTCAAATTACAGCCCTTTGCCTGATTTGACAGGCTTTTCAGATCTAAACTAATTTCTGGCTATATTAAAAACTAAATAAAATTAGTAAAAGTTATATATGTCAGAGCTGCTGTCAAAATATTCAAATGTGATATAAAAACCGTCTAGCCGTCTGGCCGTCTGGCCGTCTGGCCGTCCGTCTAGCCGTCTAGCCGTCCGTCTAGCCGTCCGTCTAGC
>JAOXNZ010000117.1:9698401-9718318 GCA_028566095.1 Kryptolebias brasiliensis | reverse complement strand
TAATTTTATGTGGACAAATCTAAAAAAGTTTGCCCTTTTTTATGTTTGCAAGCCATTGTTGACAATGCTGCAGGTTCTTTTTTTGTTTTTTGTTGGAAAGCTTACGTCTGTGGGGAAGATGTTGGGTGGAGATGTTATAATAAATGGACAAACAAGCATATATGTTTTACTGTTGATATGCTGAAGTTGATTATTTTTTTTCTTAGAATATATAATTTTTGTTATGTTTGTTTGTTTAATTTTGGTTGTGTTTGGATTTATTTACCAAAGCGTCCCAAAATTTTTAAAACAAAATTTGCCCGTTTCTAAATGTTACACATTCTTACACTGAGGGTTTTAAAAAGAGAATCGATTGTACAGTTAGGAACTTTGGAAGTAAAATAGTTACAAGTAAACTTTGAAGCTGACCACAAAATTCAAATCTATTTTACTGCTGGTAAACAACAAGTAAACAAAGCTTAATCTTTCTTGTCATTTTAATGTCAAAACAAGTTTCAAACATTAGACATTTATGAGTATTTTTTCATTTGGCTCTTGTCTCATGAGAAATAAATATATAATTGAGTCATGCCACAGAGTCATGGAGTAAGTGAGTTCCTGATGAGAAGTATTAGATCATGTTTATGCTATTAGCAGGATGTTATCATAATCCTTTATTAACATTTATGTACATAAAGTAAATTGTTTCACGTTATACTCACAACCTAATGCTTTGCTTTTAAGGAACATCAAGAAAAATCACTAATAATATTTATTTTGTTATATTTATCTGCCTAAATATACAGTTTGAAAGGCTTTTACTCAGTTATGTTTTTCACCACTGAATAAAATGAAAGATTTATAATTCACCTGTTCAGAAATTGTGCCTAATACATAACAATTATATAAACAAAGGTCCCAGTTTTTTAAAATTTGTCCAACATTTGTAAAACCAACTTTAACTTTTTGACAGGATAGGGCAATTTGATAAAAAGAGGAAAGCAACACAACCTTTTACAGTCTATAATGACATTTGAGTGGAAACAAGTGAGGATGCTGCACCATCAAGGAGCATGACAGCACATTACACGTGCAGCACCATTATTGAATTCACTGATTTTGCTGGTGTAGGTCCCGCTGGGCCAGCTTTCATCAGATGGAGATCAGGATGGCGTTCCAGACTTTCTCTGTTGATTTGTACAACAAAACAACAGAGAAAGAGTAAGAAAGAAATAAAAGAAACCCTGTCTAGGTTTAAATCTATGTATGTATTTTTGCAAAGTATCAAAGTAAAATTTACACCCTGAAGCACTAAAATAATAAATGCAACAAAAAGTGTTTGGATGGACAAAATAAAAATTTTAAGAAGACAGCTGGTCTTGTTTGTCTGAATTTTTTAGCTTTTCAAAACTTTGTTTTGTTTTGTTATCTCTACTGTTTATAAAAAATGATCACTGCAAAGTTCGAAACCTCTGGCTTAAGTTTCTAGAGATTAATCACACTAGATGGTTTTAAACAAGCAGCAGCAACATGTTGAGTCTTCCTTCTCACATGAAAAACTATTGTTTAAGTTACTGTTGCTTTCTGCATTCCTTTGGGAAAGTTGAGATCTATTTACAAAAACTGTCACACAGAAACCCCAAAGGCAACAATGTCACACCGAGAAGAGGGATTACTACTGCAAATGACAGATAATTCCTATCAAAACATAATAATATTCTTAGTTTAAACACACGCAAAGCTTAAAGCAAAGACTAGCCCTCCCTGAATGCCAGTCAGGGTGTCACTATAAGCTCTACTCTCTTATGATTCCTGACTGGGAGACACTTTTGGGAAAATCAACAAAGGAGAACTCTTCATCATTTTGGCAGGTAGGTCTCTTTACAAATTACCTTTTTCCCCCCTCTATCCGTCACACAGGGGAGTTCACCTGCAAGTGTTGCACAATGCTCTGCTGCTCACTTCTTTTATATCCCACTTCAGAACAGCTCACCTCATAAAATATTGCTTCATTATGTCTTGAAAGAATGTCACAAACGCTGTGCATCTTTAAACGACAAAAAAAAAAGAAAAAGAAAAAAGAAACTGACACTGGGGAGAAACTAAGTTTGATTTAATTGCTTAAGAATTCACAAAAATGACCTGAAAAATAATATTACTGAATCAAAGTGGGGTTTCATGATTATTACTACAAACCAGTGTCCTACTAAATTGTATTAAGACTTTTGATAGGTGCTCAAAGCAGCTGTTGAAGCTGCCACAGGTTACCATCCTTTGGTTTCATTTGCACTTGAAAGGAGGCCCATGTGAGCCTTCTGTTAGGTTGCTCTGCACCTTGTTCACGTACAGCATCCGATGATTAAGCCGATGTGAAACACTAATAAGCAGCAAGCATCACCCGGTGGACTAGCCTAATTGGGTCAATCAAAGATGATCTACACAGACTCACAGCAGGGAGAGTAAGAGCTTTCAGGCTGATGGAGGTTTTGCAGCTCTCTGCATAGACCACTGCAGAGGCTCGTGGACATTAGAATGTGGGACTCTGATTAAAGAAAAGAGTCTCCTGATGGCTCGGCAGTGACACTGCATATATTGTGACGCTTCTTTGGATCTGACAGTTTTTTACTCCTTTTATTCCATTGCTCTGAGAAATGAAATGGTTTAGTTAGAGCAAGAAATGTTCATGCAAGTCTTCACGGAGTCCCAGAAGACCTTTGATTTCCAAGCTTCCTGTCCAGTGCTTTGCATGCTGATTGTGCAAGTGCAGAGGCATGCGTCTGTAAGCGGGTAGCACATCATTCAGTGATCCATTGACATTTTTAGTTTAGGTTTAATCCAAGTTCTTCAATACCAGATTTTCACTCGTGCCTTTATCTAACAACCGCTTCTGTCATTTACAGGAAACCTCCATAAAATCTCATCAAAGCACATGAGACAAGGCCTGGTTTGAGTGACTTTATTACAGTATGCTATATGAAAAAATTCACACATGTGATGGCAACAATCAAGCTTTTAGGTGAGTGTACCCTATGTGTTGAGTTGCAAAGCATGTAATCTTGTTTTTTATGGAAAAGAGTTAAACAGAAATATAAATAAATCAGTGTAAAAGTAGAAAAAGCTTCTTCTCAGTGTTTAATTGTGGCACCTTTGATAGTGATTGCAAGACTGCGTCCATACAAAAATATCTGTCTGCTTGCTTTCTTATTCTTGTAGGGAAACAAAATGCTACCTTGAATTAGTGTTAGTAAAGAAGCTGAACTCTAATTCTATGAACGTCATTAAATTGTTATCAAAGTCATAATCTTTTCATTTGAACTGTTCCTTCAGAAAGTAGACCTTTTAAACTGTTCATATCCACAACCTTTCCTCAACTAGCTGTAGAGTTGACACCAATCTATAAGCCAAGATTTTTTGGCCCAAATATTTTACATTGACAGAACTGTTAGAAGGCACACTAACGCACACACAAATTCTGATGTGAATCTTGAAAAATAAGCAAAATCCTTGAAATGAAACAGATAATAGACAGGCCATGCAACTGCATTCAGCTCGGGCCAAGTTTTGAAACATTGCAACAGAAGCATTGGTGTCATCTGTTGAAAAAATTACCAACACAGATGGTCCTGCTGTCCACAGGGGAAACATCATACAGACTGTGCTGGGCTTAAATATAGCATAAGGGATTATATTGAAAAAAGTAGGAAACAATTAATTACTCCAACTCACGTGTTTCACATTACAGAAGCAGATCAACGGGTATTTAAGGCACATTTTTAAAAAAGGTGACCCCAATTCAATCAAGCGATCACTCAAGGTCACAAGGATCATAAAGGGTGCTTCAATTTTCTCATTATGAGAGAAAAAAAAGGTTAACACCGATTTCTGATGATGTTTTTTAACAAACTAATTGACTAAGATAAATGAAACCAATCAGAAATAAATTCAAAATGTTATTTGAATGAGAAGGCTCTTCTTTTTTTGTTTTGTAAGTCACTACAACTTATTGCAATTATTTCTAAATTTCATTTATTGATTAAAAGAGAGTGCGCTGAAAAAGAAAGAAAAAACAATCTCATAAATTTCCAACATGACTCAGACTTAGCTTGATAAATCCATTGTAATCTTTTTATCTATGAAATGGCTTTGAATCATTAGTGTGTGATTTTACAGTTCCCATCGCTCACAATTCTGGCTACTTTTCACATTATCTTGTAAAACTTGCCATGGCTTTAAGGGTTTAGGTTGTCCCATTTGCTCTTGTGTGGCCCATATGAAAGCAAGACAATCTGTTGTCTGATTGTGTAATCTTCTGCTTCTGTCTTGTTCATGTTCCTGGCTGAATGTTTGGGGTTGTTGTAATTCTCAGGGGTGCAAACTCATTAGGAGGGACAAAAGTGGTAATGATGTAAACCCTGCATCAGCAAAGTACTGTTTGCATACTTTCCAAACATAAATCATATCCAGTCAACATAGTTTCATTTCATATTTCTGTTTTGTTTCATCCACTTCTGCCAACTGCAGTCATAAACATGGAACCCCACACATTTTAGTTCCCTTTATGCCCATTTATTATGAAGATCTGCAAACAATTTTATATATGTATATATATATATATATATAAAGCAAATTGATTGTGTTTGACCAAGATAACGTAAACAGATTGTCAAAAAACTGAAGAAAAATGAAATCAATGTATTAACTGTTGTGTTGAAAGTCAGTCAGAGGAAATGCATTTAGATGTTATAATGGGAGTTATGCATTTATTTAATGATACAGAATATTTTATGTTTTATACTTTGTGCCAGTTTTCTAACTGTTCTGTTCTACTGTACGGATGCCAGAACTCTACTAAATCTTTTTTGTTTTGTTTCTTCTGGTCCACTGTTTAAACATGGCTGTGCAACATTGTGGACAAGTTAGCTGAGTTGTCCGAACTGCCATTTTATTAACATTTCTGCAGCAATGTGAATACAACCAATAATCTTTCCAAATATTTGAGACTGAAAAAAAACAAAACAGCTTGGCTTTTTTTTTAATTATTTTTTTAGTTACCCACAAATAGAATCACTAAACTGAGTTATTTTATTATACAAGGGAGAAGTTTGTCACACTTTTATTGCTTTGCGCACCACGTCAATGCAGCCGAGTTTTGCTAAGCGCCTCTTGGTTCTGCGATGGCTGCTTTATTTTTGAAAACTGACATCTATGGTCAGCTGCATCTGTTATTTATGAACGGCCAGACGCAGCATTAAGACAGACGGGTCTGCAGAACTGTTTTGTGAAAGAGCTCTTAAAATTACGTGAGGAATCCTGCGAACAATGCCAACTTTTTGGGGGGACAATATAAAAACACTCTTCTTGGAAGAAAACCAACTAAGACTGGAAAGCATGGATTTTATTTTTGTTCTGTTTGTCTTTCTCCACTCATTACTGTAGCTTTCACAGTAAGAAGGCTGCAGCCACAACATGAGAGGGGAGTTATAAGTTATCAGTAACAGTCAAAACACTAGTTTTAGTTACAGTTCACAGAGCACAGAAACTGAAACTAGAGACTGGAATAAAAATGACCTCTTCATACATAAAAAAGAAAAAAAGGTGATCAGGATTTATTTTGCATGACAATGTAGAAATAGGAATATCAGCATGAATATTATTTTGCATTTCTGCCAGTGGATCATCTTCAAGTCATAAAGCGGAATCTCAACTTGGCATTTTTGCAGAGGAGGTAAATTTTTGTTATAAAGAACAGCAAAATAATAATGTTAGCAAAATTAAATGAGCTGTTACAAAGCCTCAAAGCCATGGAAATAACATTAACATCAAATGTTACATTTGAATTGTGATGACCAGCACTCCTTAAGTCAAAACAGCTCAATATCTTCTCAGGTTAATTAATAGTTCTCAGTTCGACATGTGTTAAATAAGGCTATCATAACACTTCTGCAGAAAAATCTTGCCTTAAGGCACAGAACCTAATACTTATTTTTTTCTTTTTGACACCCTAGAAGGCCTGGTTTTCATTTGATTTCTTCGTTACTTTCAATTCCCACATCTCAAAACCTCACCCAATCTACTCAAATCACACAAAAAGCCTATTTTAGATTCAAAGAACAGACAGACAGACCAAAACTTAACAAGTTTTCTCTATGCAAGCCTCAAAATGACCTTTGGATTGATTAAAAGCTTAATTTATGGCACTGTTTGTCAAATTAAAATCCAAACATTTGGAATGCCTACACTTGTTTAAAGTGTTTTACTTTTTCTAATTCATATAGAGGTTTGTAGTTAAAAAATGTGCAACAATCAAATAATTGCTATGAAAACTAGGGAGCCCAGAAAAAAGCAAAAATAGATGCACAACAGACACAAATGCAGGAAGCAAAGATGTTGTTTTATTATATATTATATTATAAGTACTGAAAACATAGAATTTGCTTGCAAAGCAGGATTCGGTTAAGTTTTTTGTTTTATTTGTTTGTTTATTTGATTGTTATATTTGTTTTTTAAAAAAAATAAATAAATAAAAAACATAATTGCTTCAAATTATCCATTGAATTCAGAAAAGCTACAATAAATCTGTGCAATGAAACAAAGTCATCGTGGCTAAAAAAAAAATGGACTGCACAATTTTCTTTTGAGCTCAACATGTTAAAGAAAATCTTACATTAAATCTTTTTGTCTTCTTTCAAAAACGTGATGAAAATCTGTATTTATGCATAATTTGCACATCTTTACATTTATATCTTGTTCTGTACATGTTATGTTTCAGTTATGGCAGCATGATGACATCTGATAGATCCTGAATGCTTTGTATGGTAGAGTTTGGAGAATGTTTTTGGGCTGTAAACAATAAACACTTTTTCTGAAGCCTGGGGGAGGCTACGAAAAGCTTGCATCAGATTGTGTCTGAGTGACTGAACTGTCTTGACATCTGATTGCCACTGTCAGCAACGAGGTCTTTAAATTTTTAACCAAACCTTTTGTACTCCATAGCAGTAAAAAATTCATCGCGACTCAACATGAGAAAGTTACCCCCCCCCCCCATTCTTTGGCTGCAGCCATTAAATAATAGCGCAGTCACTGCTGCTCGGACAGCGTGTAATTCCTTTTGACTTTCCCTTCCATTTGCCTGGAGGATAAAGCAGTTTAAAAACATTTCTGCACACGGAAGCATGGCTAACAGGTAATCTATCTAATTATGGCAAGGGAGGGGTTCCCCTGTAAAATATTGAAGGGCTTCCATAACCTCTGTTTCACCCTTCCTGTGTACAAGCATCTGAAACAGACACACGCCTCACGGTAGCTCTATGTCATAAAGGTTGGAAGTGCAGATGGCTGCTGCTGGCTGAGTGCAGGGAAGAGATCTTTAGCTGTCTTTCCACTAGTGCCAATTCAAAGGCCAAGAAGAACATATAATATCACATCAATCACATAAGATAATGTAATTTTAGTGGTAGGTAAAGTAACAGGAAAGCTTTATGATGTAATAATCCAACACAATAGCTTTGCATTAAATATTACAGTGGTTGCTATGTCAGAGAGCTGTTGATTTAGCATTGTGGTGCTTCCTGAAGACTCACTTTCTATCAGAGTTCATTATATTGGGATGTGTTTCTGTCGCTCTGTCTTACTTCAGTAAGTAAAGAACACAACTAAAGATAAGCTGACTTATCTCTGTGTCTGCTATGATGTTGCAGTATTTACAAATGTATTACCTATTGCAGAGCTCTCATATTTACTCTTCTTGACAGAAGACAAATTTCATTAAAGTTGACAGCCCAAATCAGCAAAGGAGGTGAAATAACTGAGGCTGTTAGGTTTTTTTACTTTCATTTTTGCATTTTTATAGATGGTTGGCAGCTGTCAGACTCTTCCTGATCAATATCACAAAAATACAATCATGGTGAAGACAGCTCTGTACTTGGGGCAGCCTTATACATAAATTATGGAGTCACAGGGTCATCTCTAAGCCAGTGTGATGATAACGTTTGACATTGTGACAAAATAAAAGTAGATAAAGGAAATGTAAGCATATTTGCAAACTTGATTGTCAGCATGAAGATGAGGTTTACTTTCACTTTGTTTAAGCTGAATCTAAAATGTGCAACCTTAGAAAACCACCGACAGCTGGATTTAAGCCCTAAACAAACTGACTCAAAACTAAATGGGAAGCCCAACCAGGCACCTGTAAATTAGCTCATAGTTCTAAAAATATAGGAAGGGATTCAAATGATATGCTTCTGGACTAAACCTTTGCATGCATAAAAAGGCTCTATTTGTCTGCCTGCCTGTTTGTCCACAAGTTGGTCCAAATGTGAATGTGGATGAAAAGGTCCACATTTGTCCATATATACAGCTATTATCAAAATAGAGCAACAGATCTGATCTGAAATAAAATAAGTGATCTGCTACTTTTAATTCGATTTGAGTGCAAAAATGCAGAAAGTGGCCCAGAGTAAAGCAAGTCATGCTGCTGTAGAAGGGTGTCTAATCTTCCCTCTATGTTATTTCCTGAGCATCTTCTGTTATTCTTACAAAATCTTGTAGAATTTGCCAAAATTCCTCTTTCTAATTTTGAGATCAAGAATCTGCAAAGGTCCTTTTGTGTTTCAAGACTCTTTGTCGCTCTTTTTTTTTTATTTTTAATTTTTTTTGCTGGGACAGACCACATTACTATGCTGCATAATAAAAAATGAAATTCTAAAAAAAAAAAATGTTGTTACTTCTGTACATCTACAGGTAACATTGCTAGTTTGGAATATGTTGACTTCTACACATTTTGATCTATTCCTTACCTGATACTGCACTTTCAACAGAAATTGTACAGAACAGCATTTAATCTGAAACTGAAGCACCTTGACATTTAGGTGTGTAAACACCCATAATAAACCTGGCAGTGAGGTGTTGATACTTCCTGAAACAGAAAAAAAAAATCACTTGGGATATGAGTGTTTTTTCCCCCTCAGGTAGAGACAAGAGCTGTCTACCTGCACTAAAAATAGGTAGAATGTGGTTGTTACTCAAACAAATACAGAAGGCTGCCTGTAATGATTTAATTGTATAATTACGATAAATTACTATTACTGCTGTTGAGCCTTGTTAGCAGTACGCTGCAATAATATACTTGCTTTTTTTGTATTGCTAACATACACCAGTCAGCTATAACATTAAATCACCACATGCTAGAGGTTTTAACTAATGAGTTGATCTTTTTTCCTTACAATGCAGTATTTTGCTAGGAATCATTAGATCCAGGTTCTTAAATAAATGTTTTTAACATGTCCTCTGACACATACACAATAGCCAGGTGAGTTTTAGTGACTGTTTTTAGGCTAAAAATCAAACAAGTATTGCTCTAAAACTCTTGTTATTTTACACAACTGTTCACTCTTGAAAAGAATGTTGTTTATTGTTAGCAAGGTGTTCGTCACTCTGTTCAAGTTCACCAGTTAATAAATAGCTTTAACCTTTTAGTTCACAGAAAAAAAAAATATTGCCCTTATACCATTTGGAACATTTCAAAAACTGCAACAAAGTTCTGTGTTGACCCAGAACACAAAGTAGTCAGATGCAGCATAATTCAGATAATTAAGATCCTGAACCTCTTTCCTGGACTTGAGAACATGTCTTGACATATCTTGAAGTCAGAAATTTTATGGCAGCATGATAAAGACAAGAGGTTTAAATGTTATGGCTGATCAGTGCATATATCCAAAATGCTTATTATTAAAATGTTAAAGCCTTTAGTATTCAAATATGTGGGAGTTTTTCGTTTTTTTTTTTTTTNNNGTTGCAGTGGGGTCATTTGCTACAGGTTATTTATTTTTTTCTTAACAAATAAAAAAGTTTTATGCTTCCTGTTCCAGCAACACAATAGCAATACTATTCACAAGTCTTACAGCATATTTCACTGTTATTTCTACCCACGTGTGGGAGATAGAGCAGGTCTTTAGGGGTGTTGCTTGGGTTCAGAGGGATTAGATGTAAGTATTTCACCCTGTTCAAGGGGAGTCTTTCTCTGAGATAAATTGAGAAAACTGGTATCAGCAGGTCATGTATAATAAGCATTCATGATTAAAAACTTTGAAGAAGAATCACTTAAAGGACTCTTTAAGAGGATCGTGAAAGCCAACTGTGATAATGAATGCTCACTTTTAAAGTCATTATAGCTGTCAAAATGTGCAATTTTTAAAAAGTTTTTATTTGAATTTGTGTGATTCTAACACAATTTGTACTTCCTTAAATTATTTGGGGGTTTAATGTAACTTAAACCCTTTAGTTGTGTCTTTTAGTAAAAATCTATACTGTGAATCTTTGATATATAAGCAAACTGTGCTTAGATAATATAAGATGATAATCAGCCCTTCTAAAGAGCAACCAAATTTGTTTATTACATATTAGAAAAGTTAGGGATAGAGGATGCATTATACTATTTGTTTACAGTAAAGTTATAGAAAGTTAAGCAGTTTTTTCTCATTTTTTTGTGTGTTTTCTCTTTCAACAGCAAATAACATTTGTTGTTGAACCTAAATGTGAAACCATGCATTACTGCAGACTGTTTTATGTTTTACTTTCAGATGAGAAATGGCTCCAAGGTCAAGGCAATATCTTCTTGAGCTAACTATTTTGTCAAAGAATGTTTTTTTGGATGACTTAAAACCAACCTGATGTCATAAAAATATGTGAAATGAGCCTGGCCTCTGAACATTCCATTACATGAGTAAAAATGTGTTCAGTGCAAGAAAAGGCACAAACCTTCCCTCTGTTGTCTTATGGCAACAGAAAAGGCGACAATGACAATAAGATTTTGGAAGAGTTTCATTCACACAGTTCCAAAATCAAACAGTATTGAAAAATCTGAAGCCAAAATATACCAAGTAAGTAAAATAGCTTTACAATCTCTCCTCTCTCTATTTTCATAAATAAATAAGAATAAAACAGAACAAGATGCATTGTCCGTTCATCCATTCCCGTTTTTCAAAATGCCCGGCCTCCTGTTGGTTGTGAGGGCCGGGACTCTTTGACCACCGCCATGCCTGCAATTCCTCCCACACAGCAGAGAATGGCATGACATTTAGCAGAGCTGCAAGGCAGTAATACATTTTTTTTGTGTGAAATGGCAGGGCTGGAATATGTAGGACTGAAAGGACCCATGCTGAGCTTCACTGGGACTCCTTCACACTAGCCCGCTAAGCTCATTCAGATGGGGGTAGTAATTACAAGCAGAGAGGCAAAGCTGAACTAATTCATAAAAGGTGTAAAGCTCTGGTGGGACAAATGTTTGTGAGTTTACTGTTGGAAAACCTTTTCTATTGAACTGTAAGCATTGTGGCTCTGATCTTTGCACCAGTTTCAATAATTTATAACAACCACAATTACCTCACTGTTTCAAATGATCAATCTCATCATGACTTCACTGAGATGGAATAAATTTAAGAGGATTAATTATACATACATATTCAACATCTATCACCAGGGTTCTTGGATGGAAAGTTTATATTCGAATACTGTGGAATAGCCATGTTCAGAAACTCAAAATATTGTTTGCATGCTTCGTTTTTTGTCATATTTAGCCTTTTTTCTGATACTGTGAGTATAAATTTATTTACACATTGTTTCTTGTATGTGCCTTGAACATTTTAGCGCCACCAAAAGGTTGAAATTGAGAGGGCGTTTATTTATTTTGGCACAAATAATTTTCAGACCAAACTTCACAAAATTACCATATGGATTTGTGATTTTCAACACTATTTCTGTCAGTCACGGCTAAAAGAAACCGTCAGTGCCGCTGCGTCACAGAAAGCAAGGCCGAAATTTTAGTCTGTCATATTTATCAGATTTTCCCTACCTTCACCAAAATCAGCACACATGATCTGCAGACCAGGTGTTCAGAAAAGGTATCAGATTTGAGACTTTCAAAACCGTTTGCCCAGTAAGTCCAGTCAAAAGATGCCAACCTTTGAGCCTTTACAAAGGAAGTGGCATATAATCTAGGCAAGTGCTTCATGTACTGACATAAAGTGTGCTCGAGTTGTGCAGACCACATTTGAACACATAGGAATGAAGCGATGAATATATGAAGAAATGAATATTTCAATCTGTGCTTCCAGCCCTGTTTTCAATAATTTTGTATCAACTTGCCATGGTGGCTGTGCCTGCTGAGCTGCTCGACTCTTTTATTGCTGTTTGCATCTGTATTCTAATTGTGATCTGCTTTTAACGCTGCCAACATACCTAACTGTGAACAGTGAGAAATGCAGAGTTGCAGGAAGTTAACACTCCTACTGTTAAATGGAGACTCACACACACAGAAACACACACAAAGTGAAGTATATTTATTTCGATCTAAAGACATTTGTCCATGAAAATATTGTTAGTGGGACACCACTGGGAGCAGTAACCTCCAACTCAAAGGCCATATTTTCTGATTTTAATTGGATGTCTTCACAGTAGCATTGAGGGAAGTCTCTGTTGCATTACAAAGGCAGAAACTAAGAACACCACTGCCCTTTCATTATTCCCATAAACACTCCAATTGCTCTAAAGCGACATAAGTTATGTAAACTCTGCATACAATGAAAGCGCTTTTTAACAGAAGCTACAAAAGAAAGGTAACTAATCATGGACTCAATTTAAGTTCTTTGTCTGTTCTCCGCAGTTTCTGTCTGTCTGTCAGCTTGTATTGTTATTAAAGCAATTTCAAATATCTAAGACAGCAGCCAAAAACATCATCTCAGTAGGGTGGCACTGAAGCAGTCACAATCAAAATCACATCACAGCATCTCTGATATGAAAGCTGACCCCCCTGTGAACATGGAAATCAATCTCTTTGACTGGCACAGAGATGGTTTCACACCCACCACAATTACATCAGAGCAAAAAACATTGTTCTGTTTTCCCAGCGGCCTTTTTTCAATCTCATCTATTTTTTTAATGCACTATCAGAACTGTTTAAATGTATTTGTGTCTGTGAAAAACAACAATGTATAATTGTTGTTTTTCAGATAAAAAGCTTGTGTGGCAGTTGTTTGATCAGGGTTCTAACTTTTTCAAAAAGTAATTTTTGGGGACGTATCAGATGCTTGGCTGTGGCGAGAAATTGGCCAATTTTCTACTTGATTGGTGACTGACAGATCAGGCTACACTTTTAAAATGCATCACACGAGCATGTCTTAAGTGCTGTCAATTCCTTTAGCTGTGGGACAGAAGGTGGACAGAAGTTTTCACTGTGGTTTCTATACTCTGTGTTATGTCAAATGGGGGCACCAAAATTTACAATTCAGAGGTAAATTTGGTGAGTCTACTCTTCATGCAGGACAGCTTGCAGCTCACTGTTTCATAATACAGTTACAAACAAAGTTTTTGCATCAAATCGGTGGCCACAGAATACAGACCACAGACAGTGCCTTTATATTGTTAGAAGTATGACCCGCAGAAAAAAGGAGTTGTAGGTAATGGACTCAAATTAGGTTCTAGTGGTGTACATAGGACCTCAACACAATGAGGACCAATAACATAATAAAGATTTAATCACATTGTTTAGGTGGATACACCTGCTTTTGAAATACACTCATTGTGATGCAAGAAATTGTATTTATCTGATTTTAGTAAAGTGATTATCTTTAAGAAATATAGGATTCTTGGGATGGCAACAGCTTACCAGCCGTTTTCCAATTTCAAGGCTAATGTCACAGTCCACTAAGAATAAGGACTTCAGTGCTGGATGAGAGGCAGACAGTTAACAAACCTGAAACCTGAAAACTGTTTTTGATGATGAAATTGATGTTAAAAGTGCAATATTGGCAGCTGCAATTTGGGGGCTAAATATTCTTATAGATGTTCAGACATTAAATCAATCTTTTCAAGCTGTGTTGTAACACATTGCTTGCTGGGATTTCTGCGTGACTTGAGTCATGGGTCTCACACAGTTTCAGTTGTTTGTGTGCTATAAAACATTGTAAGGATGAAGCTGCCTGAACTAAATACTGTCTAAAGATATTCAAAGCTAAATGGCTATACGACTACAATCGATGTTGAAATATTGTTGCTCAGTAGGACGCTGAAGCATACAGCTGCCACCAAAGGAGCATAAAACCTACAAGCATCTAAGCACAATGAGTTTATACAGAAAGGTAAGTAATCAGAAATAATTAATGTGTAATAATCAGAAACTGAGACCAGGTGTGCTGCAGAAACTACTTCTATAAATGGTCTTTATTTGTTGTTTATTTTTTACTGCTTATTCCGGGATACACATAAGTAACCAGCAACTTGACATTGCATATATTTTTGAAAATACAAGCATTTCACTTTCAATGCATTTCTACCGTGTCCTATTTTTTGCTTTAGCAATAAAGAACAAGAAAATGTGACTTTAAGTTTCGACCTAATTCACTTTCCCAAATAATTTGATCACTGAAGCAAATTACAGTAGAATAAACTTCAAATATGCAACTGACACTAAAATAAATAAATACATAAAATGAAATAAAGTTAACAGTCTAAATCAAATTTAGACTGTTGTCAAATTTCCAGCAATACGTTTCCTAACGAATACAACAGATTGCTTTTCATAAGCCTTGCTGTTTAAGGATGTTTAATTAGTCTTGATAGATCTTGTTTGAAAACTAATCCAAGCTTTATGAAACTTTCATTGCCTTTATGAAATTATTTTCTCTATTTAGACAGTAATAAGGCCAGATTAGCATAATTAACACTTGTTAAACCTGCCCTTTATTAAACAAGCAGACTCTGCAAACTGCTTAAAATAGAAAATGTAAATTCTTTCTTGTATTTTTGAAAGACTAATAAAAGTAATTTTATCTTAAATAAACTATTGATGTTACCCTTATCCTTGATGCCAAAATGTTATTAACACAGCCATAAACAAATGAGTTTGAATGAATGAGTGAACATGCTTGAAGGTAAAACTTCTAGCAAGCCAACTAATGTCAATGTTTGATGAATCTGTTCTTATATTTCTTGCCTGGTTGCATTTAAAAGTCATTTAGCTTTTCTTTTTTTTTTTTTGCCAATTCTAAAAGCGAATGCTGTCTTCAGCAACCTGACATGATTTGCAATGCACTAAAAGGCAGAGAAATCTGTTTGATGTTCAGATTGTTTCAGGCTGTAAATTGTCACTGCCCTGATTAAACTTCATCTGGTCCCTGAACAAATTTCCAGCTGCCAGTGACGGTGGAGATCTTTCAGTTTGCTCTCAGTAAAAGATGACAATGTCAGAACGGGTTTCCAGGAATCCTCAATGCCTTTCTTTTCTCAAATTCTAGTATCACTCCTTATGGGAACCATTATGTTAACAGCAGAAGACAGGGAGAACAGATGCATTCCTGTGTGTGAAACAATGCAAAGTGAAAAATAACATGATCGAAATGAGAAAAAAGAAGTAAAGACTTGTCAGCTTAAATCATAGTGCATGGTTTGAATATCAAATAAACTGTAATACTAATTTTTCACTTTAATGAAATTGAAGTATCACACTGTACTAGATGTGTTAACTGTACTGTAATGTGTTATAAAATAGCAGAACTACAATTCTTCTTTATAAGAAGAAAAGAAGCTCTGCATGATTTATACAACTGGAATTACTGCCCCCTGGTTCTATCCCTCTGTCAGCTGTAACATTGGAGTTGACGTTTTTCTCTCCTTCTGCTCCTGAGTTTTGGTGATAAATCATATCCAGAAAAGTGTTTTTTGTAGACCTTTATGATGTCAAAGTGAAATTAAACAAAAAGCCCTTGGCAATAAGATACCATCCCTTTATCACTTTGTTCTAATAGTCATTTGTGTGATATTCTGTCATAATCAGCACATGAATTTTTGAGTTGCAGACATTAATGTGTTTTGTGATGTAGTAGGAATCTTAAACCTTTACTTAAAATTCCTCCTTGAGTTCAAGACAGAGTTGGTGTCAGAAGTCATTAAATTACATCAAGGTGTCAAAAGATCTTGTGTGCGTGAGTGGAGGTAGAGCTAAAATCCTGTCTTGACCAGTGAACTTTTCACATCAGAATCTGATCTCTATACCCTTGAATCTGAGCAAAAGTTTCTGTAAATTTTATGAAAGTTTCTTCAAGGTCTTTATGAGACAAGACATCTGGAATGAAGGTAGCATTCCTTGAAGGAATAATAATAATTTGTGATGCATTTAGGCAATAGCAGATGCTTTTATTTAAAGTGAATGACAAACAACATTAAAGTTTCTGTAAAAAGAAGAAACAGGTATTTGCATGAAGTGCTAAACTGCTTTAAATAAAAGCAGCATTCCTTGAAGGAATGTATATCACCTGCTGCCTAGTGTCTCAAGGTTTAATGCAAAGACATTGTCCAATATGTTAGCTCTTGAAGTATGTGTTGGCATTAACTCTCAGCTAATACTACGACAAATCTTACATCAATATTAGTCAAATTGACCAAGTTCGTGTTTGCTAAGGTTGATTATCTAGGGTGGCCAGCTTGAATTTAGTTTACTCCAAAATATAATGTTGTAGATGAACAGCCAACTTTCTGAGAGTTTTGCTAGCAGACAGACAAACACACAGACAAGGCGGTTACATGATCACTCGCCACCATGAAAGGCATAAGATAGTAACAGGGTAGAAACAGATCAGCTGAAGCAGTGCCAGATAATTTCACATGTTGTTAGAGGTTGTTAGATGCTAGAGGTTCCTGGAAGAAAAGAATTTCCTGTGAGAGGTTTTTTTTTTTTTTGTAACAATTCTAAAACAGCTTTAAATGTAAACCCTAAATTATCTCCGCATCTAACTCTGACGCTGATTATCTGCTGACAAATCTCATCCTTTCAAGTTCATCAGTGAAGGTGTTCAGCATGGGAAGTTATGTGCTTAATGGATGTGGTGTAAAGTTTCGGGTTCCTGTGGCTGCAGAGGTTGGAGGCCCTTAAAAGCCACCACGAGCTAGTTATTCGGCACTGATCTGCTTTCTGGCTGTAATTAATCTTACCACGGGGTTTGTCAGGAAAGTAGCTGAAAAGGTGACCGCTTCAGAAAAAGGAAGGACAAAAGGTCTTGAACTAAAGAGAATTAGAATGTGTTGTTAATTTGTAATGCTCAGAAGTGGCAACTAGTGGATCTGCAGGTTCTGTAGGCTACTTTGTTATTTGTTGCTTTGCAACATTAAGCTAAGGGATTTTATTGCTACTTTATTCCCTCTAGAGCTGGAAAGAATTAATTTTTTTAGGTAGCATGGCAAATATTTTCACATGTCAAGGTAGCTATATTGTCAACTCATTATTAAAAAAGATTAATAGCTCTAAATCTGTTGACATATTTGTCAAAGAATGACACACTGTGGAATAGTTCTCATTTTACTGCTTTCTGCTCAAAAAGTGTAACACAAGCAAGAAAAACAACTGAAATGTACTATATAACAACATTTAGCATACTGTTCTGGTCACATTCAGGAAAGAGGAAGTGTATATAACTCCATTTGGATGTTGCATGATATAGTGACACACAGATTCAAATATAATAAGCTGTAAAATTTTTATTCTGTTAGGAAAAAAAAAAAAACTTCCAGCATTAAGAGGGAGTCTACAGCATAATATCCTTCATAAAGAAACACATGAAATGTTAATAGGTTTTAATGATTGATGCAGAGATAATTGGAATGTCAGAAATGAAGAAGTGTGGAAGAACAGAGGTGTTTTAGAGTGTAATGGTTGAGCTAGTGGCAGAGGTTCAATCAAATTATTGCCATTTCTGACTTGATTCATAAATGACTCTTCTTGATAACACAGGATGATGAAAACTTGAGAAATCAGACTGATGTTGAATTATTTTCTCTTTCATTCTTTACCCTGAAGCAGCAACATAAAAAGTGAAGGATTGATGGATGGAGCTGCTATATCTCTCTGTGTTGTAACTGCGTAGAGAAGTTGGTGTGAGCAAGTTTTACTCAGGCCTAGACAATTTTAGAACTTAAAAAGAGTTTACAACCTGGGCTTAAACCCACAGACTCAGGATTACAAGACCATAACACTGACCACCGAGCTATTGCAGCCTGACCAAGAATATATTCTTATAATCTGAAGTCCCTGCTTCATATATTTATATAAATATATATTAGAACAATAGGTGAAGCAGCATTTTCATTCTGCCATGACCACTGACCATGAACATGGTTCCTTGCCCCCAAATGGCTACTTCAAACAAGAATGCATAAATTAAGGCTCATTAGACCCAGCGGAAAACAACTGTTAGTTCCCCTGCATTTTAATCAGTATCATTTGAATGCAATAAATGAATCAGATGAAACTAAATTGATGCTAATACCTTGAGTTGTTCCAAGAACCTTTTGTGTACAGAAGCTTTGGTCAGTGCACTGAGTAGAACAAATATGAGCAGATAAAATAAATTCAAAATAAGTTTTCTTTGAAAAAAAAAAGTCTTCCTTCTTTTCCTTTTTTTAACTCCCGCAGCTTTGAGCAGAAATCTCCGAAAATGTGAGACATCATTACAGGCTGTTTTTGTCAGATGAAACAATCTTTAGCTTTAAAGTCCAAACATACTCACACAAAATTTAAAGTGATAAAAGAAACATTGATGGGTATATAAAAAACTATTGAATAAAACTTTAGGTAGACTTTTACATTAAAAATAACTTGCTGTGCTGCTTCTACTCATGTTTTGACTCATTTAAGTTGTTTTTGTCAGACAAAATGATTTACTTTTAACCATAAAACCAAGAGAAAGACAAAGACATGGGAACCTGGAACCCCTGGCTGAGGAGAATCAAGATGTCACGTTTTTCTATGTGATTTTCTTTCCAGATTTAGGTGGACTAAGTTCAGCTACATGTAGATTATCTTTCAAAATCAGAGTATAAATTTATGATTGGGCTTGTTTGTTTTGATAAGAGAGCCATATTCAACATTGGCTTTGTTTTATAGTTATAACTGATGCATCAGGAAAGTATGTGTAAGATTTTTTAGCTTAGTGACTAAGCTTGTAAGTAATACAGAGTTTGTTGTCCTTTACCCTAAGTTTGACTCAGCACAGGAACACAACAGTACTAAATCAAACTTGAATAAATTTATCTACTTGATTGCCCCAAAAAGAACAAACAAAAACACGTATCAGTATATTGTACCTGAAAAGTTACTGTTAACACCAGAGCAAAATGTCTCCTTGAACACATTGTTTTTCTTGTTGCATCATGCTTTCTGTTCTGTTAAAGAAGTGTGATGCAACAAGGTTGACTATAAGACACTCTGCTGCATGGAGTTTCATTCTTAATGAGCTAAAGCTCATCTGCTCGTCAAGATTTTCCTTTTTTTTTTTTTGTTCCGGCAAACGTGAATTTCAAAGCCTCCAATGCAACTGTACATTGTCATGGAGAAGTAGAGCTAAGGCATATTTGAGGAAGCAGAATAATGGTTTCTTTATTCTTTTCTGATGAATCTGTTATGAGTCAGTGGTTGTAGACAGAAAATCTGATGTACAGTGATGACAGTTTCAGGAATTATGTGTAACTGCATCGTCTGGGTGCCTAAACAAGGATTTTCTGATATATTCACTGCTTTAAGCTTCATGAGATCAACATGAAGCAGGGACTTCAAGTGAACCTCTGTTTATTAAAGCTTTGATAGGTGGTGGTTGTTTGTGCTGCCAGTTCAAGAGCTCAGATCAGTGCTGGTCGTTGAGCAGTATTTTCACATCCTAAAAACTATTATAGTCATTAGAAGCCCCGTTGCGGTGCAATCTTCAGTCTATCCGCAGGGTGACCATTTGGGAATTGCAGGAATGCAGCTAAGCTGTAAAAGTGTGTTACATATATTTGCTTAGATCTAGATTCTAAGCTGAATTGCTTTTTGGAAGAGTTTCCACCTGCAATAACAATTAGTATTTACAGTTGAGCTGCTCAGAGATTTGTTGTTATGTTTTCTTGACTGTTTTAAAG
>JAOXNZ010000117.1:9641042-9658092 GCA_028566095.1 Kryptolebias brasiliensis | reverse complement strand
CCTTTTAAAGAAAACTTTTATTTAATTATTTCACTGTGTATTTATTTCTTATATTTATTTAGTGGTACATTTAATTATTTAATAATGTTTTTTATAATTTCATGATACATTTAATTAATTAATGGGCGATTTACTCATATGTATTTCAAGTTATATTTATTTATTTAATGGTATATTTATTTATTTAATTTAGTCACTCCTAACCCTCCATATTATATGCCTCCACTTGTCTGTACAAATCTGTTCCTTTTTTTTTGGGGCATTTTGATAGTTTGTGCGCATACGTTCTCTAGCATTCATTCTAATCAAACATGATAGTTTTGTTTTTCTTACACCATCTCACTTGTTTCAAAGTTGTCCCATTTTACAGTTTTGAGACAGATCTGTCAGTCTTAACTTAGATTTTTACTTTATTTTAAAGGAGGTAAAAATAGTTCTTGCCCATGTTTGGTTTAAGACTTTACAGGCTCATGTTCAGAACAGCTGCTTTAATCGGCTCGTTTTAAATTATATTTGCTGTTCATTGTCGTGATGGTGGCCTCTTTTTTTTTTACAGTGCTGATGGTTTTTTTCAGTATAATTACTTTAGATTTCCAAAAATCACCTCTAGAGCCCAGAGAAAAGCAACATTTCTTCCATTTTGTCTCCTTTCCTGTCTTTACTTCCTGTAAACATAGATTATTAACTAGCTACCACTTGATGAGTGGTGTAAACAGCCCTGCCAGGCTCAGACTTTCAATTGAGCTCAAATAAATAAAAACAAAAATCCAAGAGACCTCGGTTCTGTCCTGGAAAAGTAAAAGCAAGAGGAACCCCGAATGCCATCGCCCTCTACTGGCTGATGTTATCACGGAAACAATATATGGCACATGGAATGATGTGATGACAGGGGAAGGTGTGAAAACCTTATAAATAAATAAACAATCAGAGATCCCTGTGAGTGTGATTACATAAGACTGTCATGTTTTACAGCCTGAACGTGATCCTAAACGACAGGGAAAAATAAAAACGTAGGAAAGTTGCAGCTGGATGTCATCACCCTCAAAATGCATTTTCAAAAAGGACTATTTGTGGAGCTCTTCAAGCTGAGGCAGGTTTTCAAAACAAGCATAAAGCGCAGTGATTCATAGGAAAGACTTTCAGATAGTTGTGTGTTATGAATACAGCTGAACAGTCTTCCTTTTCTCCGCAGGGCTGGTTTAAATAAGGGATGGATGTGGTCCCTGCTGAATTTCCGCCCCCATTTAATTCAGATAAACATGTTTTCTTCACTCAGAGTGGTTACAAATTAGCTTAAAAACGGCTTCAAATATTTGAGTTACCTGTTTATGTCACAAGAAAGGAAACTGTTTCCTTTGACTTATGGGAATTTAACATTTTTGATATTATTAATTTAATTAAATATATCAACATTAAAAACTCAACATCTCAATAAAAACTACAAATCTGACAGACAATGAGCTTTCACAACATAAAAATAGTATACTTAGAGTTTTGTAAAGTGTATAATTTTTCTTTCAGTTGTGTTTACAGTTTAATTGTTGGCACTAATGAAAAGCTGTGTTTTCTGCTTTATTTATTATTATACATGTATATATTATTATTACTTTTTTTTTTGTTTAAAATCCTTTTGAATTTGAAAAATATATGGTGGTTGCAAAATGGATTGTGATTTGAAACCTTGCTGTAGCGTCCACCTCAGAGTCGGGTTTGGTTGTCTTGTCTGGCGTTTAGTTCAGATGTTTGCTCTGTGGTTGGTTTCTGTGAAATTCCTCAGTTGTTGCTCAGACATTCATCTTGTTGGGAGCAGAGAAAAAAGCCCATAGCTTCTAAAATGATACATTTTCACACAAGCTGGGACTGCAGCTCTTCAAGAGTTATCCTTCGCCTATTATTCAGGTCACTCTGACAAAGTCACAGGTCGACACGACTTACCCTCACAGACCAAATGTTTGCTTAAACAAAGCCATTTGTCCAGAACAGATGTCTGATCTGCTCTCAAGGCTAAATGTGAGATGAAATCCTGCCTTTATAAAAGGACAAATGCGAAACTGTCTTCACTCCTCTTTCACCATGAAGGGTCTCCTCCTTTGCTGCCTTGTGGCCCTGGCCAGTAAGTTTTAGTTTTACTGGATTTGTACTAATTTACTTTTACAACATTACAACCTCATAATCAGGTGTGTTTTTTATGGTGCATTTTAATGATGAAATTGTCTATTTAACATTAATACAAGTGGACAAAAGATTAAAGGCCGGTTAATCATAATTTATGAGCAAAAAAAAAACAAAAAAACGAATCAACCATGACTCCCAGAATTAAGGGGAGCTTTCAGAGATGAGTCAAGCGTCATTATAGTATAGAAACTGTATTTATTTCATAGTAGTAATGAGGCATTTGTTTTAGAGATTTGCAATTATTGTGTGTTTCTGTGCATCCGTCTATCCAGCCATCCATTATCTTTACCTGATTTTTCTTTCCCGGGTATTTTTCAACATTTGCAATAAAACATGAAAATATAAAGTAGTATTTTTCATTTTAATATGCAGTCTCTTTGGTCGTGCAGTTCTAATGCTGTCCGTTTAATTTTTTCAGCGTGTCAAGATCTACGATACGGTAAGTCTCTTTTCTCCTGACAGTGAAGAAACCGATAAAGGAAAAGTATTGATTTCTCACAAAGCAAAATGTTGTGATGTTTAACACTGAGAACATCTCTCAGATATCACCCTGAACCCGAAGAAAACCTACGAATACAAATATGAAGGAATGGTGAACTTCAGACTCGACAGGGCAAACTTTGCAGAGTCTGGTGTGAAAATAACATGCAAGGCCAAGATCACCGGCGTGTCCGATCAAGTGTTCCTGCTGCAGGTGAGAGTGATGGAAGAAGGTTATTAATATGTCTAAAAAAAATCCCCTGAGTGGTAAAGCTGGAACAACTTACTGTTGGAGATTAAAATGGTATCTAACAGTTTCAATTTTCAAATAGTAGCTCCCCTTTACCTTCTGAAGGACAGATGTCACCAAAATCTCATTTAAACATGAACATGAGGAGCTTTTGTTGGCTTTTTAATATACAGTCATGTATGTGGTATGAAACAACTCAAACTGGCCTCTTTCTATCCTCCGTTCAAAGGTCTCTGATCTGGATTTTGCTGAGTATAATGGCTTCCCAGAGAAAAACGACTACGATGCCTCCCCGAAACTGACCAAACGTATTGCTGCTCAGCTCGCCAAACCTTTCATGTTTGAGTACACCAATGGGCACGTCAGCGACATCCTCGCGTCTGCTGAGATCTCCACCACTGTCGTCAACATCGTGAGAGGAATACTGGAATTCTTCCAGGTCACCGTGAAGACCACACAGCATATCTATGAACTGGAAGAGGTACCTGATCTGATCTGCTCCACATATCATCAATGACATCAGTAATTGTTAAAGGTTATAAATGTTATATGTTCATTTTGTTTGCAGATTGGGATCCATGGCAAGTGTCAGAGCAACTACGCCATTGAAGAGAACGCAGAAACAAACTACTGGAACATCACTCAGGTTGTGGATGTCACTAACTGTAGGGAGAAAGCAGAAATGTACAGAGGAATGGCAAACGCTGTGGAGGACAAGTTATCCAGAGAGGTTTTATCTATTTTCCAGTTCTGCTGTAGCTCATTCTGTGACTGCAAATCAAACAAGTCAACATCAGCTCTGCTTCTGTTTCTGCATCCTCCAATCTAGAGAGGGAAGTCTGTCTTTTCCACAGTGAGGTATGTTTACACAGTCAAACCATCAGCAGAGGGGGGTCTCATTACAACAGCTCATGGCCTGGAGCAACAGCACTTCAGTCCCTTCAATGTGAAGGGTGGCACATTCAAGATGCAAGCCATGTAAGTGCAGGAAAATACACACACATGTTGTCCTTCTGCATCACACTCCAGGTGTAATAAATAAGCTCTCCTGCAGGAAGGAACTGACACTGCTCAGTGTGAGCGACACAACTTCAACCATTACAACTGGACCCATGGAAAGCAAGGGCAACATTGTTTACAGGTTTGCAGATGTAGATGTAAATATCCCAATTCTGATGCAGAACTTGGACAACCCTATGCCAAAGGTAATTATTGATAGACCAGCTCTAACACCACAAATTAAATGTCCACATGTTTAATTACAGAAATCCAGAGTGACCTGCTGCCTATCTCCTTCCACAGGCTGTTGAACTGATCAAGCATCTGGCTGAGGCCAGTGAGCACAGCATTGACAATGCAACCACTGATGACTTTATAAAGGTGTACCAGCTGATGAGAGTGATCTCTTCTGAAGAACTGGAAAGTATGTGGAAGCAATTTGCAGACAGTCCTGAGTACAGGTGAGATGAACACAAGCATGTATTTTGGGGCAATGATGTCCTTTAAGAGTTCAGGTTTTGAGAGATCGCTGTCAGTCAGCAGCAGATGGTGCATCACAACAATTGGGAATTTTTATTTTTTATTTTTTTTCTCAATTCCTCAGTAGGATGAAAATGAAAAAAAAACACAAATGAGTATTCACAATCCTGATTCAGGATATTCAGCACTGATTAAAGCACTGGCAGAGGGCTATTAGCTCATTTATTTTTTAAAGTAAGTGAACTACATGATTGCTAATGAGGTACAGTAAATCTAGTATGATTTAGAGCTATGGATGGATGGGGACTGAGTCTGCTCTGAGCTTGAGCTTCGATGTGTGAGCCCCATGCAAATGTAAACAACACACCAAATGACTTATTTACATCCTTTTCTCTAAGGAGTTATTGATTTGGTAGTGAAACCAGACACTAATATACAGTATATCTGCACTATAATATAATATGACCCCTGAGTTGAGATAAATAAAATAATTGTACAAAAGACTTTAACCCAAAGCTTTAACTTGTGTTTTATTCAGGCTTTATACTGAAACATTTAAAAAGAAAATCTCTTATTATGCTTGTTATAGTATCAGAACATGAGTATCATAAAAGCCCAAGGTCAGCTCCAAAGTTTTGTACTGATCTACTTCTACCCATTAGGTCATTAAATATAATTAATCCCTTCATTCCAAAAGGATTTATTCTGGATCAGTACCCCTGATGATTTACTGTTATGTAAAACATGATGACAGCAGCACTGACCAAGAACCATTCTGCCTTTGTCACTGAAACTAATGAAAATGTGTTCTTTCATGTTCTTGTTCACATTTTTCTAGTTTTTTTTATTTGCAAGTTATTCCTCATCTTGTTTAACTTCTGTATTTTTATTTTGTTCTATTTATTTATTTTTTTTACTTATTAGACGCTGGTTCTTGGACCTTTCCGTTGAAACTGCTGATGCCAAAATCCTGAAGTTCTTGGAAAATCGGTTTCAGGCAAGAGATTTGACTCCAACTGAAGCTTGGCAGACCTTTTTAGTGGCCCTGGAGCATCTGCAGACAACTCCTGAGCTGGTCGAGATGGCTAAAGTGAGTTGGTCAAGAAAATGGAGCAAGAATATTATAATAAAAGTGTTTCCGACAACAGTTTCTCACAGTTTTTTGTCCAACTTTTGCAGATTTTCCTGAGGATGCCATACAGTAAATCTTATACCTTTCTGTGGCACACTGTGGTTCTTTCCTACGGCTCTCTGGTGTATAGGCACTGTGAATATTATACACCATGTCCAGTGACTGCTGTTCAGGTTGCCAATCTACAAAAAAAAACCTATATCTGTTGATATGCAAAGACTGTTTGACTTAGTAAAACTTGATAATGTCCATTTATATTTGTTCCAGCCACTGCTAGACATGGCCACAGATGCTCTGAGGACAAACAACAAAGAAGAAATGGTCCTTGCTCTGAAAGGTCTGGGGAACGCAGGTCATCCTGGCAGCATTAAAACCATCATGCGTTTCCTTCCTGGAGTGGCTGCCACCCCTGTGGATCTGCCTCTTCACATCCAGAGTGCGGCCGTGCAGGCAATGAGACTTATCGCTGTCAGAGACCCTCACAGTGTAAGAGCAATAAAAGACGTGCTGCAGAAATTAATAATGCTTCATTCACAGCTTCATCATGTGTCCTATGGAAATAAAACCTGCATTAAAAGTTTTTAATTTCTCCTTCTGACAACAGTCAGATGAAAAGTGCAGCTTCACTGGAAAATGTTCTCCTTATTGTGCATTGTTTGAGTGAAAAGTGCCGTCAGAAAGAAATTAAATAAATATGATTATCGTTTTATTAATACCTTCATCCACATATTTAGAAGGTTTACATCACATCAGGATTTAAAAGATAGTAGGATGTAACATTTGCTCCAACAGTGGGTGATAAATATGTGAGTTTGGGACCAGAAAAAGCTTCTCTTCTTTGTTTTCAGGTTCAAGACATCACCATGAGCCTGTTCCTGCAGAAAGACCTTCCAGCTGAGATCCGCATGTTGGCCTTCATGGTCCTTTTTGACACCAAGCCATCAATGGCTGTCGTTTCTACAGTGACAACACATCTAATGGAAGAGATAGACCTTCATGTTGCTAGCTTTGCATTATCTTACCTGCAAGGTTTTGCCAAATCCAGGACTCCAGACAATCATTTCCTGTCAGTAGAGCAACAAAGATATGCTGGATTTAATTGTGAATCCAAACCTAATGTATAGTTTTGTTTTTTTGTTTTTTTTTTATCTGTCCAATAGCTCTATTGCCTCAAGCGTAGCTGTGAAAATCCTCTCCCCTAAATTTGGTCGTCTCAGCTATTACTACAGCAAAGCAAAGCACGTAGACTGGTTTGATGGTATGTTAGAATACGACAGAGATAGATTTCTAAAAAAAAAATTAAAAAGAAGAAGATATTAAATGACCCTGTTTTTTATTTTATAAATTTTTTTATTCAGATGATTTCCTAACTGGCATGGCATCAGAATACTTCATGCTGAAAAGTGCAAACAACATACTTCCCAGTGAAATCATGACAAAAGGAAAATTTCATATGATTGGTAGAATAATCCAGATGTTGGAGGTAAACAGCTACATAACACCTCTGATGTGTGCATTAAAATTGGACGTTTATCCAATCACAAGTGACATTGCTTTTTCTTTCTTTCCATAAAGTTGGGTGTCCGTGTAGATGGCATTAAGGAGCTGTTTGGAACAAACATTCCTGGATTTAAAGGAGATTATAGCTTCAATGACCTTCAGGCTATTTTCAATGTGGTGAGTGATAAATGTCACATTTAATCAGAAATGTTATTTGCTGGTTGACCAACATGTTCTATGTCATTTCCAGCTTCAAAACTGGGAAAAATTGCAAGACGATAAGCCAGCCCTTTCAGCTTATTCCCGTGTCTTGGGGCAGGAGTGGTTCTTCGCTGATATTAGCAAGGAGACCATCCGCAACATCATTACGGTCAGAAAAGCAAAGCAATCCACTGCTTAATCAATGATGAATATAAGCATGCAAAGCCAAAAAGAACATGAAACTTTGTTAATACTTCTAGGCACTGAGTCCCTCTGCAGGGAAAGCAAGTCTTCTGTGGACTGCGATTGAGAATTTGGAGAAAGGAAGTTCCTGGTATTACACACGGCCCTTATTGGCGTTAGAGGCTCGTTATTTCCAAGCCACGACCCTCGGTCTCCCTGTGGAAATTAGCAAATATTATAATTCTCTTACTTTGATCACTGCTAAAGGTGAGGAATCAAAGGCTGCAACATATGCTAATTCTAGAAATAGTTTTGCTTTTGACATAACTAAAAACTGTTTAAATTCTGTTTTTCAGCTAAAGCTACCATAAATCCACCACTAACTGAACACCTGGGACAGCTCTTTAACTCTGAAATTTCACTGGAAACAGATGGCTTTGCTGGGTAATTATAATTAAAGTGAAACCGGATACACTGCCAATATGTTCAACTATAATTTAGGACATACAGTTTGGTCTAAATTCTGTAAACTGTTGGATCCAGCTTACAGAACACCTCAGCTTTAAAAGCTCAAACTCCACACTCTCTGTTTTTGAATTGAGAAAGCAAAACATGCTTGGTTTTGTTTTTAACCGTTTTTGGATCTGGGAGGGTAAAAATGTTCTTCAGTTTTTCACTTTTTTCAAACAGGTTTTGTGCACCAGATGTTAGGCAATTGCAGGAATTCAAACCCTTCAAACCTGCTTTGTACCCTTTTCCAGCCTTTGACTTCAACAGTATTTTTTTCTTCATGTAATGAAAAACTTGGACAAACAAACAGATTTTCAGAAGTCCCAGTGTTTCAACAAACATTAGCTGCTAATTTAACAGGTTTACACAGATTTGCAAATTCAATAAGTTTAATATTGGATCACTTTTTAACTCAAAGCAAACTAAACATGATGTTTTTGTCTACTTTTTTTATTCCCATTTCTATGACATGTGAAACTTTTCGATTTTTGTTCTTGTAAAATAAAATTAACAGGTTAAATACATTCTATATATTTTTGCACCACAAATAGTCTCTTTTGGTGATGTTTGTTTAACAAGTGTCAGATTTGCCTTAATTAATGTCCGCTGTGTGTTTGTTTTTTTTTTCGTTCTAGATTCTCCAAGGATTACTGGGTTTTCTACGGGATCAACACGGATCTGTTCCAGTGTGGCTTTGAGTCAAAGAACAAAATGCCCACTGCTGTTCCATGGAAGTTCACAGCCAAGATCAATGTTGCAGAAAAGAAATTTGAGCTTGATTTCCCTCTTTGCAAAGAAGAGATTGAACTAACTTCATTGAGGTATTTCCAAAGACTAAAATGGACTAAACAAATGAAACAAATATGAATACATTAAACTTTAAGGTCAATTCTTGCTCCCTACAATACAACCAACATCGGGTTTAAGAAATGTATCTCCTTCCTTTTTGAAGATACGATGTTTATGCAGTTCTCAGAAACATTGAGGAGCCAACTTCACCCAAAAAGACATCATTAATGCCTGCCTCTGATGAAGTTATCAGGAGAGATCCCACTGAAGTAAGACTTTGAGTCACAGCGTGCACCATTCGTCTGCAAACGTTATATCTGACTGGATTCAGATTCATGTCTTTGTGATTTTTTGCTCTTTAAGATGCTGAAACCAAACTCCTGGTATCCATTTTACAACGTGTGTGCTGAGAGTAACATCTACGGCGTGGGTCTCTGTGCAGAGTATAACATAAAGAGACAGTACTACGACGAGGAGTACCCCCTTTACTACTTCCTGGGATATGCCAACATGGCGCTCAAAATGGTTCCAGGTGTGTAGGTGTGCAGTTAGAAACACACAAATGTCTTTAAGAACACAGCAAATGTTAAGCAGTTATGATTCGTGAACTAGACTCACTCACTTAAACTCAAATGAGGCAAACAAGGAAGTAAAATGTATGTGAGGCCATACAGCTTAAAGATGCAGACTGATTACTTTAGTAGATTTTGTTAAGAACATAATCATAATTAGTGTTTTACACAATCAGATCTCCGTTTTGGAAATGCAACATTTTTTAGCTTTTATGTTAATAAAAAAAAGCCACTTTTAGCACATTTTGTAAGCCACTTTAAGGCAATAAAAGATACAATTGTCTTTTAAAGTTTGAGCATAAGTCGGACGTGTTCGTGCTCGTTTTTCAGCTTTAGATCATCTCAAAATGAACGTGTTTTTATTTTAACTGCTGACTTAAAAAAAATTATTATTTATGCCTTTTTCTTTTCTAGTTTTGACATTTAATGCATGAAATTCTTGTGTCAAGACCACAATTTCTTATAGGATTTTCTGGAGTCTACATGTTTGTATTTATTATCATGTGACTTTTAACAGATTGGTTAAGACAACGTTTTTTCCAGATCAACTCTTTAAAACACAAAACCTAGGTGGCAATGGACAGATAATCACTATGTACAACTTTTTTTGTCGTTTTTTGCAGTGGTTACATTAAAGCTATTGACTTTGCAGGGGAAATCTACTGGATGCTGTTTTATGTAAAAAAAAATGCATCTGAAGGAATTTGTGAAAACATTCAAAATACTTTGAACAAATAAAAATTCTTCACTTTTATGGTAGGCAACTAAAATTAGTTTATCTGTAGACTTTGGTCACAGCATGACATTCTATTACAGTGACCCTGGATGCAAACTGCAAACAGTTCTGCCTCAAAGAAACTCAACAACTACTTAACTATCAAGGCTGCAAACCAAAAACACAAAACATATTTCTGTTCATTTCGTTCAAATAATTGTCTAAAAAAATTGGCAAAGCAACCATTTTTTGATCTAGAGTATAAAAAATATTTCTGAATGTCCTTAATCCACATCCTTCCTACATGTCTTTGCTAATGTAGCTTGTGCCTTTTTATCAGCCCAGACAGTCAAACCTGTTGACAAGATCCACTTTGAGCTCGATGCCGGTCCCAGCAGGCATCCAATGAGTGCTCACCAGCTGCTTCAGACACTGAGGAGGCTTTCCAAGGTATTTGGCGACTCGTGCGACATTCTTATCACAGCACCTGTTTTGGTGTTTGAGTCAAAAATTCAAATCTGTATGGAATTGTGTTTACAGGAAGCAACAAAGAGAATCAATCTAACTTCAGATTTTGACCCAAGAAGTAGAGATTCTCATCACAAATTCCATGACATGCTGATGGAAGTACGCTAAAGAGGCTACATAAAGTTTTTACCCAAACGTGTTTCACTTGTTGAAGGCATTTGTTTGCACCATCTCTGGCTTGTGGTGAAACTGCATATTGAAGCTTAATGGCCTCTGTCTCACTCCTTAGACCTCAACACCTGAAGCTGTTTTTAATTTCAAAGCCTTTGCCATGAATGAGAACCAGAAGCCTGAGGGATATGATGCAGCCATGTACTATACACCTGAGGCAAATGCTCAAAATGCCCAACTAATTGTGTCCCAAGTTGGAGTGAACACCAACTGGAAGCTGTGTCTCGACACCAGTGTGGAAGCTGATGCCGAGGCAAAGGTTGGTGTAGAAAACAAGACAGACTGATGAGTTTTACTGTACATTCATGTTTACCAAATCTTTGAGGCCAAGTCGCTTGTTTGTGGATGGTTTAAATTTTTTGTGTCCTATATTGGTTCCAGGCGCACGTTAGATGGGGAGCTGAGTGTCAGTCTTATGACATGTCAGTGAAAGCTGCTGTCGCTCAACGCAATGATTCCAAGCCGACGCTCGAAGCCAAAGTACATTGGACCACGATCCCAGAATACATGACAGAGATATGCAAAAGGTGATCTTCTGTTAAAATCATATTTGATTTGTAAAAAAAAGGTGAAAAAGGTGATGTATAAAATGAGACAAACTGAAAGTTTAGAACGTTTACCTTAGTTTACAGCTGCGATTGACAGAGCATGTTAACAGAGATTTTATCTTTTGATTTTCCAGAGTTGAACGTTACATCCCTGGTGTGGCTTTTCTTTATGGATTCTACCAGGAACATGAGAAAAATGACAAGCAAGAAGTGTCCGCATCAGTTGTTGCTTCCTCAGCAGACACTATTGATGTGATGGTTAAATTCCCAGAGGTATCACAAGAAACATAATTTGCTGCTGCTGAATCTCTAAATGTTGTTATAGATCTGTCAATTTACATGGATGTCTTTTTTGTTCTTGTGTTAAAGTATACAGTGTACTACAACAACATGTCATTCCCAGTGCCGTATGTGGGTTCGGAGGATCTGAAAATCATGACAAACTCAACAAATTAGATTTAAACACAATAAACATGTAAGTAATCCTAATCAGTTTGATTAAGTTTGACTGACAACCTCTGACTCTTTTATTGTCAACCTTTTATGGCTGCAGGCGATCATGTAAGTGCCCGTGTTTGTGTGCTTCTATGTGTTCCTGTGTCTGTCTGTTTGCAAAATATCTCAAACAACCAGACAGATTTTAATAAAACTCTCAAAGTAATCATTGGATGTTCATCTACAACTGACTGATTTTCAGAGTCAACTTGATTCTAAAATGGCTCAGTCATATTTACAGATATATGGCTAAAGTTTGACGTGGTAGTAGCTGAGAGTCAGCCCCAACACATATTCAGAGTGCGAACAGTTTGTGCAAGATATTTGTCTAAAACTTTGACACATAAGGTGGAGGGCAATATGCATGCTTTTAATGAATGCCATTTCATTGTTGTAGCTGCATTGTGTTTATGCATTTGTATGTTCAGACACCCGCTCCCCGCAACTCAGAAAGGACTAGACGGGTAAAGAAAATGAATGGATAGATGTTTATAAAAAGCTGTTTTCAAACTCTGTTTTGTGTTGCAGAAACACTGAAAAACCCAGATGGGAGCCCAGACACCTGATGTATCCTGACATAACGCCACAACCAGAACTGTTATGACCATAACGTGTACTAATAATTGGCTCGATCTGTTAGATTTCTTCATTTGAAACCATGTTTATGTATGGACACTGTTGTAAAAAGACAAATTGTGTAAATGCATGCTTGCTCTACCTGAAGCTCACTCAATAAAATTCAAAACAACTCATTTGTGTCATCTACTTCAGTCTGCCTTTAGACTGTCACAGTCTGAGCTCATTAATGAGTTACTCCTATAGAGTTGGACAATGATCCACAGAGCTGATGAAACCCCTGGAAACTGTGCAGACCAAGTCACAAAATACTCTATGTTCAAATGTCCAATGTTTTCTATGCCTAATTTAGAGCAGTGTTTGCTTAAGCACAATTCACGCAAGCAATTCACATCATACTTTATTTGCAAATCATAACTTCCCTCATAGTATGCAAAAGATGTAGTGAAAACAGAGCAAAACGGAGTCAAAATGGCTGGCAGGTCTCCTGCTCCACCTGCCAGTTTGGCAGATCTTTGTTAGCAGGTCCTGTTAGACTCTAAATATCCCACGAGTGTTAGGGGGGAGTTTTGGAGTCACAAACTGAACCCTGCATGCAAATTATTATACAGGATCTCTGTAAGAAGAGACAGTTGTTTGCCAGGTCTGTGTGACATGTTCTGTTTATTTGATTTACTGACCCGACGGGGCTGTTTGTAAAGTACACAATGACACCACAAACGCCCTTAAAGTTCACTGCCCCCGCCACATAAAGCTCTCAGTGTCCTTTGGCCAAAGATTAAATGTGGATTGTTTGACTTTTATTCAGCAGCACAGTTTTTTGTACATCTTTTTTAGTATCTGACAGCATTACTATGTGAATGGAAAAGATGAAGCTAACATTACCTGACATTAATTAACTGAGATTACTCATAACAAATGGAATATGCCACCTGCCAAAAGCAATAATTGCATTTTAACCAAAGACCGGTTTTTGTGACAACTTTCAGCTCCTGCCTACACTGATTTGGCCAGATGGTGCTGAATTGCAAGAAATGACATTGCCATCAGAAGCTGAGCAGGATGAGTCCAATTATAACAGCAACAATATGTTCCATAATCATCTGGAATATCCTGAAGGCTTTCAAGATGACAGGCAAATCTGTTGTGCCGGCGGCGATAACCACATCACCTCTTGGGCGTGAAGGAGATCAGGGCAGACTGACCTTGTGTTGAAATGGCTTCAGCAGGTTACATCAGCCGGGCAGAGAACATTCGAGACTGTCTGATGTGCTCATTTGGAGGAGGAGGGATGGGCCACTCTGTAATTGTGGCACACCTCATTAGGTAGACTATATGATCCAGATTAAAACCCGTCTGAGAGCAGCTGATAGTAAAACCAGGCAATGCTCAGTGCAATTGCTGCATGCTTCGTGCACAGAAATCAGTCAAACCTTTTATAATGTTATCAAAGTGGCACCTTATTATAGAAAAGGGTATGAGTACAGTTTTAACAGATAGTGTGTGATTAAGAGAAAACACAAGGCTTACTGTTAGAACTTTAATCTGTAGTGTTTTAGTTCTACAAAACACCTAATTTGTGTTAAATAAAACTGGGAACAAAGATATCATGTTTGTAAATTACAATGTGAACACTAGAGGGCAGTGTTTGGTAAATAACAAAAGGCCTGGCAAGCGTTAAATCCTGGATCCAGTCAGTATTTGTTGAGCTCACAGAAATGGCTGTGTGCTTGGTGTTGACATGTTCAGAATATATAAATATGTAACTTGGCCCATCAAAAGTGCTCTTCTTTCTAGTTTGCAGAATGAGGACACATTTTGACCAAATGCATTTAAAAAATGAAATGCAAACTTATTCTTTATGTTCTGAACACGCCACCATAGCAACAACACTCTGCAAATCACCTCGGTCAATTATTTATAAAATCAATGGTTATTTGCTTTAATATGTTTATTATTATTATTATTTTTAGTGACATGATGAAGTCAGCACACCTTATTACTGACACTTCATGAAACGCCTCCAGAAGAACATGAGATAATTCCTGCCCCTGCAATGTTTTCAGGGAGTAATACAAAAGCAAATATGTGTTGACATTGAAATCCTGAGACTACTTTGGATATGTTTAGGACAATGATGATAACACATTACATTTTATGTTTGCAGCATAATATTCTGTGGAGTCAATACGTTGTTGCTATTATTTTGTGAAGTAGCCTCTCAGGGTTTTTGCATAAATAGAGTTGGCAGCTGAAATGAGGCTAAGGTGAGAACTCCTGCTAAAGGCTGTGAAACTTGCACACTTTTCTAGAACGGAAAGTGCAAGTGCTGATAAATAACATCACAAGTATGAAGCCTACAGTGAAATAATTCTACTAAAATATTAAATTATGGCTCCACATTTCTACGATGCACTGCCGGGACCTAATGTAGATTGTAGGGTTTACAAAATAAATGACATCACACATCAAATTTCTGAGAAAATTTGGCTCATATTTTGAAAGATTCTCTAAGGTAAAATGTTTCATTAAAACATTTTTATTCATGCCTCCAAATTGATGTTGTACATCAGGATTGTTCAGGAGTTGTTGTTATTTGACTGAATACTTTATGTTTTTATTGTTTTTTGTAAGATTCTGATTTTAACTGTGGGTGAAATCAACTTAAAAGTACATAAGTTTAAACAGTAGGTTTGTATGTAACATTTTGCCTTAAAATTTGCCCTTTGATCTGATCATGTAAAACAACAAGAAATAAAGGGAAGAAATGTGCTGCGGTAAGAAACAGCAACATGGACGGTTGATGGTTGAACTTCCCAACCAGGCAGTGTTGTCCTCATCGTTCTTTCATTGTTTTCTCCTTTCTTCCTCCCCTTGACTTCCTGCTTCACAACCATTTTCTCAAAAACACCTGATTGGTGGTCTTTGGAGGGAGCTATGACTGTGTTTGTTTTCTAAAAGAACAGCGCTCACACCTCTGAGGTTTTTGTCAACTGGTAAACAAAGCTTGTGACTTTGATTGGCGCTGATTTCCAAAGCGACGCAGGAGACTTCAGTCTGAAAGGTTGTGCACAATGAGGCGAACTATAGTGTCATGTTTCACAACAGGAGGGATTTTTTTTTTTCTTTTCTTTTTCTTGTTCTGAAAACAGAAAACAATATAAAGACATTTTGAAACATTTCAAACCATTAAATTCTTACCCTAACCAAACACATAACAATACCTAAACATAACAAGCTGTTGAATTTTACTAGAGGAGTCAAACTTTCAGGGAAAGTACTTTGTCTGTTATGTTTGGTGTCAGTTCTGATGAAATGGTGAAAGTTTTTGAGGAAATGTGTTTTGGCCGTATTGAACAAATGCATTGTGTGAATTCCTTCCAAATCCTATCTAGAGGTACCAAATCCATAAACAGCTTTGCTCAGGCAGCTTTAGCTACTGTAATATTTTGGGATTATCCTCAGCTATCCAGAAAGCTGATCACAAACTCATAAACCCTGCCAGTGGCCTGACCATTGTGGATCTCTCTGGAGCCAACCAGGATAAACTGACTGCGAGCTAAACTCTAACAAGAAAATCTATAAAGAGAGTTACACGGCCACCTCCGAGCAGCAACACAAGTAAGAATGCAAAGGCACCAGCTCGCATTACACACATGCAGACACTTTCAACTCGAGCTCAGATCAGTGGCTGTTCATTCAGCTCAGCTGCAGTCATGTGATTTGCAGAGTTCACAATATTAAGTTAGCAAATTGAAAAAATAGCTCTCCCAAAACAGATAACAGCTTTTTCTTCCCCTATAGGAGGTGTTTGTAAATGATCACCTGCAGAGCTTCACTGCACGTCTCTAACCACGCTGTTAGATTTCTCTCCTGCCACCTGTATGTTTTAAAATCAAAACATGAACCTCGTTCAGAGTAAAAGTTCATCTTTTTTACATTTTACTGCCTGCTGTCAAAAGGCAGGTAGTACTGTTTTTGCAGTGTCTGCGTTGCGTACATGTCCTGGTGTTCGTGTGTCTGTCTGTTGCTAAAATATGTCATGAGCCACTGGATAAATTTCAATAAAACCTGTCAGAAATAATTAATGGATGAACATCTACAACTGATTAACTCTGATTCAAGATGGCTGCTAAAGCCACTCAAAAATGGCTGTAACTCATTCAGTTTTACAGATTCTGAGCTCAAATTTGATGTGGTAGTAGCTGAGAGTCATTCACAACCCAAACTCTGACCGCAACATTTCACAGGATTGCGTGATATTCTGGATAATGCTGTTTTGGTTTTTTATGTTCCTTCTTAGGGAGAGAAAAAGATGAGAAGATATTAAGTGGAACTTGTTGAATCACTGGATTTCTTTCTTTTTGTATCGGCTGCCTTCCTTCTCATTTGTTCATTCAGCCAATCAGAAGGATTTCACTCATTCACTGATTTATGCTGTTGGACTGATAACAGCACAACACACTGAAATTCAGAAGACACCAGAGTGTATGTGAGAGCTGACAAAATCCAAAATCAGCTGTCAATTGATGTTTTTTGACTATTGCCAAAAAGATTTTGTACTAACTGATCCTTCAGAGGTACGTATCAGACACACCACAAATACATGTGTCATGTTTCTATGAGTTTATAAACGTTTGGGTTTTTTTTTTTATTATTATTTGTGTCACATCCCGGCCTGGGGCCTTTCTGGGTGGAGTTTACATGTTCTCCCTGTGCACATGTGGGTTTACTCCAGGTACTCCG
>JAOXNZ010000117.1:9585857-9598315 GCA_028566095.1 Kryptolebias brasiliensis | reverse complement strand
CATGTTAGGCAATTGCCTAGGTGTGAGTGGTTGTTTGTCTTGTTTGTCTCTATGTGGCCCTGCGATGGACTTGCGACCCCTGCCGGTCACAGTGACTGCTGGAGATAGGCACCGGCTGCATAACTTTTTAAAATCTTTTGAAAAAGTTACCAAAAATGAGTACTTTTCATAGTCTATGTATTTTTTTCTCTTTTCTGTCAAATGGCCAAATGGTACCAGACAATGCTGAAAGTCATTACTTCTAAGATAAATCAAGATAGCCATTTGGCCATGGCTAGACAGTCAAGAGTATGTGACTCTAAATGCCAGTTTCTCTTTAAAATGAATATAAAGTAAATGTAATCTAGTGTTTGATAAAGAGAAAAAAACATTTTTTGTCAGCCTAAATCTCACACTCCAGCTTGCTGCCAGGGCTTTTATATGTCATGATCTATAACCTGATAGTGGAAATATATAGTGGGGATAACATGCATACAAAACCATATTTACACACTATAAACAATTTTCAAATGGATTTTATTTGTGGCCATAATTTTCAGGCATTGTACTGTCTAAAGATTAAGCATTTCTATTTCTAATGTATTTCAATTAGCACTAAAGTGATTGAGTGCCCTGGTAAATTAAAGCCTAAATAGAAAAGCTTTTTCAAGGTAAATCCTTTGAAAGAAATAGATGCTATGCTAGGCTTTAAAGCGTCTTTGTAATACCCTTATTATCGCTACAATTATACGGGATAGGAAAAATAATTTGGGATGGAAAATGGAGCTTTTACCCATACGAAGTTTTCAGCATCCATATAATTGCAATAATTTCATGAGAGAAGCTCACACAAGGATTTTCTGTGTTGTAAAAAGGCTACAAGCCTCAAAATTGGACTTGACAGAAAGTGTAGAAGCAGAACGAGGTTACTTTCTGCTCAATCCTTTTTAAAGAAGCAGCCTAAAAGAGATTGTTTTGAAATTTTCCAAAACATAAACCTTGTAGTATTTAAACTGTGACATCGGCCCACTGTTTCTTCATTAGCCGTTTCTAAATATATTTTACAGTATTGCATCAGTGTGACGATTCTACATCAAGTGATGGAGGTTCTTATCATATTTAAGAAGCCAGTTGACATGTGCAGTGATTTGCAGTCGGCTCATCAGAAATAGCAGCGTTTCTGTGGATGTTTTTGTGTATGTGAGCCATTTGTTGGTTGTAACAGATTTTGTTTCTTTCTTTGACAGCTTCTACTGAGTAAATTTGTTTTCTACCAGCTCTTTGTCAAATGCTGCACAGCCTTCTTAATCATATGCCAACTCTTTGCAGCCTTTAATCACTGAGAGAAACCATTCCTTAGAGCCCCTTCAATTAAAATCCTAAATCAATCAGTTAGCATCTCCTTGTGTTTCATGATAATTAGTTGTGCTACTCTGACAACATTGCGTAATCTCATCCGTGCTTCCTCGGTTGAGCTTTATACCAGCAAGTCTTTGCTTACCACTCTTAGGTTATTGACAAAACTTGTGGTTATCGGACTTAGAACATGGTGACAAAGACTGAAAGGGTGTCTAGTGTGGCTATTTGCTAGTTAAGCATCTCAAAGTGATCAAATTTCCTGTTTGTGAATCCTTGGAGCTTCCTAGATTAAGTTATGTTCAAGTCAGAAGATAAATCTGTAATCTGATTGACAAAAGCCTCTTGAGATAATTTGTTTTCAATGTTTGAAATCTGTAACCCTTTTAATGGCTGGTTACGAGACTGAATCATCATCATCATCATCATCATGGGATAAATCCTCTTAGGACTGTGAGGCTGATGACTCCACCTTCACTGCAAGATCTCTGAGTGAGCATGACTGCAGGGACTATATTAGTCTGATCTTATGGGGCAGTAAATCAGATGTGTTGACACATGGATATCTTTGCAATGTCCTTCAGTAAATTAAAACAAGCCAGTGGGATTTCAGATTAGAGAGGATGTCTTCTTGTCCTTTAACCAGATTAAGCTTCAGCTATGAATCTTGGGCTTACGTTATATACCTCTAAAAGGGGAGGCATGAATTTTATTCCAACAAACCATGGCCTTGGAAATATTAGAGCTGCTTTTAAATTTGTCCACAACATGTTGGTTGCGATATGTGTGTTGTTTGGATTAATGGTTGTGCAGTGCAACAGAGGTTTTGAATGATTTACTGTAAATATTTATTTTTTCATTTTGCATTTGTCCATCAGGGAAATATCCCAAAATAAAAAAAGCAGTACTGACTGTAATCTTTTGCACGTTAGTCATCTCAGTCATATTTTCACAATGGCTCATCTCTCATAAGGGAAGAGCAAAGCTGCAGCTACATGAGGTCTGCATTGTCATAATTCATTTGGCTGTTTGTTGGCATGGCTAAGGAATTTTAATTGGCGTTGCTCTGAGCAGGTTAATTTTTTTTCTCTCTCTCTTCCTTTCTTTCTCTCATCTTACTAATGTGTGTGTGTGTGTGTGTGTGTGGATTTCAGTGTGCTGTAAATGGATGTTGGAGCTGAGTAATTGGGGAGTCTGTATTGGTAATTATTTTTAAATGCAGATAGAGAGTGTGGAGCAAATCAATATAATGGAAAAGTGCTACCTTTTGTTCGAACACGGGCCAGGAGTAAAGGTAACAGAAGTGTTAGAGTCTAAAACTGATTCAGGATGATTTGTGTTTGAAGTGTAAGGCAGAGTTACATTGTATTAAGGTGTAAATGTCTTGTGAATTTGCAACAAGATCTCAGTGTACGTATATTTCAGCTGTAATATCCCCATGTTAGCTCTGATGATGGATGAATGTAAAGACATGTACTACTCCTCAGGAAGTAGTTCAGGAAGTAGATATTGATCTGTAAAACAAGCCTGTTTTGGGGGATATTTATCAGTGTGCTATGCAGTGCATAAAAATCAGTTATTATGAAAGCATCACCAAAATAGAAACTATTAGTTTTTTTCTTTTATTGCTGCACAAAATGGCAGTATTACAATAACAAGTTAAGTTCACGTTCGTGAAAATGCTGGTGTTTAAGTGAGGAGATGAATGTTTGTGTCTGTATGAAGTTGTGTAACAACTGGTAGGGACAACGCTGGTACTGCTGGCATCAGTAATAGTGCAAATAGAAATCTAATGACATATTGTTTTTTTATTCTAAGTTACTACCTGATTGTCAGTTAAATTTATTTAGGCAAGCCGACCTTATGTAGCGTGTGATCGGTCTTCAGAAATATTTAACTAAGTGGCAAATGTCAAGGGAATGTAATGTGAATGCAAGGAAGTAGGTTTTTACAGCATAACTTTTCATTGCACTGCATTTTCTAATAGATGAGCACTATTAGGCTACTTGTATTACTTGTCAGTGGTCATTTTTTTTAACTGAGAATTGCTGCGTACTTATATACTGTTAAGATAAATTGCATCATCTGCACTTTGCATCAGCTGATAAATGAACATTGCCCAGATTTTTAGATAGTTAATGTAAACCTAAATACTCTACCCAATAATGTTCATATTAAGGCATATCATGCGACAAAGCTGTAATTTTCTGCTTGGTTAAAACGGAAGTTGTGACAAATGCCTCTTTTGTATGTTCAGTGTGTACTTGCAGATTTATTAACACTGTACTATTTCCCACAGATGTAAAAAACCTTGTTAATTAATCACGAAAAAAAGTGCTGTTGCACAAATGGAATTTAAAACACTCCCTATAGCACTTAAGTTATGCAGCAGCACCCAACACTTTCATAGGTCAAATGGTTGGTGGTCGGTTATTAAAAAGACTTCTTATCATCGTTTTAATTGTTCTTTTATCAATCGTACCCACTCAGGACCAGGTCCTTTTTTATGTCCAGTATGTTTAACTTCAAACACAATCAAACCACAACAGATGATTTACTGCAAAGACAAAGAGTCATATTCAGGAATGTGCAAAGGTGAAATAGCAAATTTACTGCCTGGATTATTAGATTGCTGCTCATTAGCTTTCTAATTTTTAAAGAGGGGTCTGTGGCAGAGCAACTTTTCAATATGATTATGATTTCCTCTTACTCCTCTGTGTTTTCTCTTTCGGGGACACTTTTTTTTCCTAAACTTATTTGTATTTCTCTCTGCAATTTCCTTCCTCCTAATTACATCCAAAGGTAAGCAGCCCAGCCAAATGCAGTTGTGATCAGCTTCTAGCTTGTGATGGATGAGCTGTCTGGTGCTTTAGTAAAACCTCCGGGGGTTGTTCTGTAGTATTTTGTAAGTGATATTCTATTCAGTTCCATTCTGTGTGATAGTCAGTTGAGAAAGGAGCAGACTATTCTTTTTAGTCAGGAAAACCCCTCAGCGATTTCTTTTTCTTGTTTGCTCTTTTTGTCAGTCAACAAATATTCTCCAGTTTTAATATTACGGATGATATAGCAGCATCTACGCATACCTTCAGGCTCCGCACGATTGATGGTGATCACACAAATCCCACGAGAACCCATCTGCCTCCTAGGGTAATTAGAAAGCGTAACATTCATCCAGTATATGATAATGGTTCATGCGATGGCCAAATACTCGACACGTCACTTGTTTCAGTTCATGACAAACACAAGTTTCAAGTGGATTGGATGAACTGTCGATACAGAAATGTTAGTTAATTAACATTTGTAAATGCATTTCAAATCTTTAACCCAGTTTCTTAACAGACTAAATATCAGTATTGCTCCTTAAAGCTAATCAAAACCACTATGCTGCTCAGTGTTAATCTTTTGGATTAGAGAAAAAACAGTATTTTAAGTAACTGTTTTTAACACCATCAAAGTTATGTGCAAGCTCTATAGAATGGCATAGAATTAACCTCAGAGTGGTTTACAGTAGCTGTGTCAGGTTGTTTCTTCTCCATATAATACTAAGTTATTCCTATGAAAAGGAGGATTAGAGCTCCAAGCTAATTAGCATTCAACCCTCAGAGGTACAAATGTAAAGTATTTGTAGATTATGCAGCTCACGCAGCTATCGTTGTCATGTTAAATGTGCATGCCTGCCGTTGGATTTTACATGCACTCTGATTCATCTTACTGTATTTTGGATATAAAGTCATGTTCCACAATAAAACTTCCCGAAGGCACGCAATCAGCTCCCAGGTTCTTTAGTTCATGCTGCAATCTCTCAGTCTTGGAAGTGTGTAGGCCACGTCTTTCTGCCTCAAACCTCAATCTAGGCAGTGTCTTTGATTCCAGCACAATGCCCCTGCTTTCTTCCCTTCTCTGTGTAAGTGTCACTTTCATTTCAGAATATTCACCCTAGTTATTGCCAGTGCAGTTGCTAATGGGTACTCTTTTCAAAGCTTAGAGATGATAATGCTGTCATCTTTGTTTTCATGGCCACCTCAGGGCCATTCAACAAGTTCAGAAGAGAGAGAGAGAGAGAAAAAAAACCCTGCACTGCAGTGTTTTTGAAGTTTGTTCTCGGTGTTGTGTTCCATATCTGCCATCACAGGCAGAGCTACATGTGGAAGCAGGTGCTGTGCTGAATGACTTTAGTGGCGTACTCCAGCTTACTTAGGGGAATATGTGGGCCAGATGTTTTATTATGTTCTGCTAATGCTGATGCCAGTGTACCACGGTACACAAAAGAGCAGGGGCGGGATGTGGCTCTTGAAACAGTTGCACATGTGAAAATGAGTCTTATCAAAATGATTTTTGGCTCGGTTCCAGTTTCTCTCCACAGTATGTTAACACCTGAAACAACAGGAAAGTGTGACCATTCAGAGATGCCAAAGTTTATGTCTTAAGGCTGCCACAGTTTTTTTTTTCTTCTGATTTCTACTCCACATTTTTTTGACAGGTCATTTCTTTTTGTGGGGAACAAAATGACTTACCTTGAGGAAGCAGCAGTTTTTGATTCGATTGTAAGGACTGTGGGAGAAAAGGCTTTTATGAATTCCTGTGATGGGGAAATATTTTCAGGTTGCGTAGGATAGATCATTGTAAGAAAAATGCTCAAAGAATCAAGTGTTTACAGCAAAGCAACACCAAGGCTTTCTCGCTTGTCCTCATACTTGATAAGAATACTGATGTCGACTAAATTTAAATTTTATTGCCTGAAATAGGGAAATGTAAAACCTACAAGGCTTTTATATGGCGTGCTAAGAGTTTTGTTTTTTTAGTAAGTTGGCAATCACAGTATCACTCCTGTATAACATTTTGCTGTAAGTCATATGACCTAAGAGGACTCTAATCAGTACTTAAATGCACTCTAAGCAGAGAAGTGCCACACTCATAAAAGATGATGCCTGTACACAGAGGACTGTGTATATCATTAAGATAAGACTTTGATGACATACTTTGGGATGATTTCAGGACAGTGTCTCACACACACACATTATTACTGCCTCACTTTAATTTATAGATGCCACTGTTTGAGAAAAATGAGTTTAGGTCTTTGTTCTTGAAATCTGTGTCTTCAATTGAAATTTAGCAAGGTGTAAGCTGTCACATGTGGAGGTTTGTGTGTAAATATGTACTGTAATACTGAGCACTGTATAGTGGTGTTTACGGTATACCTTTACACTGGTAAAGAACTAGTGCAAGCTATAATTGTCAATTCACTGTACTGCATCAGACAGAAATGACATCATTTTAGAGAAATATTGTTTAGAACACCCAATATTGGCCCTTTCCAGATGCTTCAGATTGGCTTAAATGTGTACTTCCTGTGTGTCAGCCGAGCTGTCAATTGGCAAACTAATTTATTCTACAAATAGATATATTTCTTATCTCAGACTTTATAATAGGAGTGATACTGTATATAGCTCCATGAATAATTCATGCAGCAATTCCTTTGTAGAGATTAAAGATGGAATAAATATAATTCATGCTGTAAGCTTGCATAAATGGCTTTAGAAACGGCTAATCAACTAGAAATCCTGTATGAGGCAAGTCAGCCACCTAAAAAGTTTTCAGTTCATCCTCAGAAGTCCCTGCTTAAACCCAGATGAGAGTCAAGCAGAGAGTAAATTCAAGAGCCTCGCTACATATTATCCCCACCTTCTCCTCCATCTAAATTCTTGTGATTTTCTCTTGGACGTGACAGGTTGAAGCCTCTCCTGGTTTACTCTGCCACCGAAGAAGTGACAGGTCCTAATTATGCAGCCTGCGCTCAAAGAGACGCATTAACATTAACAATTACGCAGGGATAAAAGCAGAACATAAAAAGCGAGGAATAATGAGTAAGGGGAAAGAAAGGGAGACAAAATTAACAGAAGAAAGATTTGAAATCACACAATGAAAGAAAGCGTTTCATGGGGTTTGCTGATAAAGTAAGTAAAGAGATTAAAATTCTGAGGAGCAAAACAATAGTAATGTTTGTTTTTCCAACATTTCTGTGACGTTATAATCAGATTCTGAACACATTCTGTATATCAGTTCATGTGGGATTTTTCACAATAGTCTGTGTGCTCCTCAGTTGCACAGGTTGCCACCTGCTTCAGTGCACAGCAACAATTTCTCATCCCGTAAACTGAACTTGTGTCCTTCATCGAAAACCCCTAGAACATACAGCAGACTGTTAGATGGTTTCCCAACCATATGGTTTACAAGCAGATAACTGCCTTGGTTTGCATTACAGAACATTGTGGATGAATTTGATAATGCTGTTTAGTTTAACTAACAGTTCTAAAGGACTCTGGCATTGTGTTTATGCTGCCAGCTGTAGCCCTCTGAGCCCTAAACGGATTAATGATCCAGAGGTTGTCAGTTCAAACACAGGCACAGAGGATACTGCTGATGTGTCCTTGGAAGAGCCACTTAATCTAAATTGTGTCAGTTAATATCCATCTCCGTAAAGCCTTTATACACATATCACAGGTTATGTAAGTCGCCCTTTATGAAGTCAGGAGAAAAGAACAATGCAATGCAATATAGCACTTTGGCTCACAACACAAAGTCCTGGCAGTAACAAGAGGCTGCTGTCTGGATAGCATTGCTCTGTCATTGTTTGGAGTCATCATGCATTCTATAGGCACAAATAGGATTTTTTTTTTTAACTGTAGATATAGATTTTTCACCTGTTCCTAAAGGAAACTCACAGGTCCTCATCTTTTGTCAACATCACGGCCCAATACCTGGTAAATGTGCACGACACAGTAAACAGGACCACAGTGGGCTTCCTGTGTGCAGTGGTTAATCAAAGCAGTGTAGCTCAGACACTTTGCTGAGTGGGTGGTTGGCTCAGACCTGGAGCCCACATACGCAAGGAGGAGCGTTTGCAGGGTTGCCCAATTAGTGCTGAAAAGTGTAGCACTGTGAGAGTGTGTCAGCAGGGAAGTGTGCACCGGAGGAGGCGTGCCATCAATCATCTCTTCAGCTCCGGGCTTATTCCAACCCTTTCCCCTGTCTGGCAGCAGGAGAAGGAAAGGGAGGAAGGAATGACACCGGCCAGCCGATTCCAGCAATGACAACGGGCTGCATTAAAGCTGAGTTCTGGGCAACAAAAAAGAACAGCTAGTGCCTTTGTTAGGAGATTTGTTATGTCCAATTTATTTAGAACTTCGAGGTTGTGTGAGTCTTGTCAATTTACACTAGAATGAGACAGTTCAAAGGATCATTTTTTGAGGAAAGAAATTTAAAGTTTTAAACAAAATGTAATGACTTTTTTTGTGCCCTTTTCCACCTCTCCACTTAGTTTAACTTAATCGAAATTTTGTTGTCAGTTACCTAAACTGACAACTAAAAGGCACTGAAAAGATGTCTGTCTCAGCCTAAGGAAGAGGAACAAATCAGCTATACACACTGTTGCACTTGGAGGCATTGGAGTTGAATTTTCAATCCCATATAATTAATGATTCGGTGTTGCAGCTAACTTCTGCTATAACTATAAAATTATATGTAAATAACAGTGACTATAGTGGTGTAAAGGTTTATAAAAATAAAATTTGCATAAAATGTTTGAGATTGACATTGTTTTAATGCAGCAGCAATCCTCTTTGGTTTTAAACTCATCCTGATTAGCCATTAGCTCTTCAATCTGGTCTTAGTTAAACTCTTTTTTTCCAACTGAGCTTGTTCAAAGAGCTAAAAAGAGCAGAAAAGATATTAGTTGTTCTTAATCTTTTAACAGAACCCCACTTCAAAATATCAAAACTATCCCTATAATTGTAGACATGAGTGTGTGAGTGTGCATCTGTGTCTGTATTAGACTGCTCTGTAGACGGGTAACTTGGACATGTTGTACCTTACCTCCTGACAGATGGAACAGGCTTCAAATCCCCTGCAACCCTAACCAGAATAAAGTAGACATCACATATGGATGGGCTTATGTTTACATTAGAAATTAGATTCAAATATTGAATTAGAAAGACAAAAAAAAGTGCTTTTGGTTTGGGTTTTTTTTTCTTAAAGTTTACTGGCAACAGTTGTTCAAAAACCAGAGTTCGACAGTTTTTAGTTTACTATTTTACTTAGAATATAAAATGTCTATTCAAAAGCATGTTTTAAACACAGAGAGAATACAAATGGGTTTAGAAACAAATATTGCATTAATCAGATTTGAACCATAGCTATGCTGGTTTTAAACATCTCCCAGTTTGTTCTAGCAAACACATATACGGCTAATTATTTAGGCTTTACTTAAACGTGTAAAAAAAAAACAATTTAAAACCAAGAGGTACAACCTATTAGTAAAGTCATTTCAGCTCTGTCTAAGGTGGGAATTGTAAATAAGTAATCAAGAAATGTCACTTAATGTGAAGTGTGCGGAGCCACTGATTGCTTTCAGCAAATAGTGTCAGTATGCTGCAACACGCACCATGACCTCTGACAAATGTTTTAAATTCAACCTGTCAAATGTTTACATTGCCTCTCCTTTCTCCTGTGTCTACACACCAGTTCCTCTGGCTGTAACACTGACACAAGCACCCCCCCCTCCACACACACACACGCTCACACACTCTAACACTGGCTGAGATTTTGTTTCCAGAAATGGATGCTTGGCTCTGGATGAGGGGTATAATGATAATGAAATGTTCATCAGCATAAAAACAGCCTCATTTTTAGCAAGACTTCTCACTGCTTTGTCACAGTCTTTACAGTGCCAATATCTGCTAATGAAAGCTTAAAAGATGCTTCTGGATGTTATCTTTCATCATATGTGAACCTGTAAAAAGTCTCATACTTTAGAAATACAATTATAATTACATTTCCTGGCACAAGTCTTTTAGTTCATTTTATATTCTCCAACTCCTCAGCAAAACTGTTCATGTGGAAAAAAAAAAAGCTTTTAGGTAATCTTTCCTCAGGGAGGTGTACAGTAATATAATACAGAAGGTGCCCTCACATAAAGGGCTATGAAAGAAAGACTTCAGCCAGATGAACAAATTTGCAGTTATTATAGCTTAATTCAGCCTTTCAGATTGTAAGCATAATCATCATTTTGGACTGTGTAATCAGGTCCAGCTTTGCAAATAAGATATGGCCTGTGGCTGAAATGTCTGCCCATGCCTGCCAATCACACTTCATAAACCAGTCATCAACATTAGCTGAAAATGGTTTGATTAGGTTTTATTCATTTTTCACACCAATATCAGTCGCAGATTATTTTAGATAACATTATCTTAATGTTAATGTCTAATGTCAGCACTTCCAATATTTCTGGCAAGAGTACAAATTTGCACTGCTGGAGACTTTCCTAACCTGGGTAAAACACTAATGACATACATAAATTTACTGAGGCTAGCCAGATTTGTTTTTCCTTTTAAGGTTCAGGTTTATTGTTTTCAGCTGTTTTAACAGATCTTGACTTCACAGCAGCATGTGCTTCTCAAAGACTATCATGGTGGGAGAAGCACACTGTTTTAAACAAAAGGCATCTGTGGGAGAAAGGAGCTTGGATCTACTGGTTATAACTTCTTTTTTGGAAAAAAAATACTGGCAGTCATAAAAGGCAGGCCTGACCTACATGCTGTAAGGAGGATTCACGCTCTCTTGTTAGCGTGTGCTGGTGTGGAATTGAGGTCTTTTCTGTCAGGAGGTGATACGTTGAAGCTGTAGACTATTTCAGCAAAGCCCCAGGAAAAAAAAAAAATAAAAAAAATTGTGAGAGCAAGCTTGATGAGAAGGGGCCAAACAGTGTTCATCTCATGTGTGTGTCTGTGCACTTATGATTGTGTAACGTGTGTCTGTCTGTTTATGTGAGTCTTGTGCACTTGTATGTGTGTAAAACCTTTGGGTTGACTGACGGCCCCATCTCCCACAACTCTTTGGAGCTCCATACACCATTAATCGCTGACAAAAACAAGCATTCTGCTCTATCCTTTAAGGGCTTAAAGACCATACTGCTGGCTTTTCCCAATTGCCATCCTGTGCACATGTGGATCTCCTGTAGCTTTTGTGTAGGTGAGGATTCACTATAAACTTGAGGTTTTTGACCTGTGTGTGTCTGGTTCATTGCCACTGTGATGGATGACATGGTTATCAGAGTCTTTGCTTCAGGATGAGGGGTGTCCTATCATGCTGTCAAGGTCAGTGGTTACCAGGGTCATAACAGTGTGGCAAACTAGTGAGATTACTAAAATACATCCTATGTTCCAGTCAGCATCTATCATGTCAGATGTCAGATTTAGAATGAGCCACCTACAAGGCAGCCATCGAATGGAAAGGTTTGACCCTCAAGGGGTCACAAGCTATTGTGGAACCACAGGTACACAAAATAACAAGAAGAAGAAGTGGCCATCATTAGCTCAATGTTATGATGATGACTAATGCTTCAGAAAGCACAAACAATATATATTATTGTATTATTGTTGTTTTGGGCTCACGTTGGGGTTTTATGCCAATTTCTTCACTAATTTCTGCTTAAAAAACACTGAGTTTTAATGTAAACAAACTGAAGCATCAAATCTTGGGATATTCATGTGGATGTTGGAGTATATTTAGTAGCAGACCCAATCAACAGGTGCTTTTGAAGCAAAGATTGCATATTAAACACTTAGCAGGTAATCAGGTTCCTGCTTATGTGTTGTCGCTACAAGAAACAAACTGTGTGTGGCTTTTGTAAATTACAGGCCCCTGATTATTACCAGGTCTGCTCACTTGTGTGCTAACTTGTACATTCTGGGAAGACTGCTTTGGTCATTTGTGAACTGACCTGGTTGTATCTGTGTTTGTAGATCAGTATAGTACACAGAAACTCTCCTGCAGAAATGGATACTCCCACAAGAGCTAATTCAGAATCACAATAAGATACTTATTAGATATGCTGTTCAGTTCTGTTACTGCACTGGTTTAAAAACTGAATATTGATTATTAATAGAATAGACTAGGTCGAGTGAATTCCTTTCAGATCTCTGGTGCTGAGGTCACCGAGGTGGTTAAAAAGTTCCTCGGTGGCAAGGCCCCAGGGGTGGAAGAGATTTGCTGGAGTTCCTTAAGGCTCTGGATGTTGTGGGGCTGTCTTGGTTGACACGACTCTGCAATATTGCGTGGACATCGGG
>JAOXNZ010000117.1:9563705-9577393 GCA_028566095.1 Kryptolebias brasiliensis | reverse complement strand
CATGAATCTGTTTTGATTTGTTGTTGTTTTTGCCTATTTTTGTTTTATTCGTGTTGTTGTACTCATTTTCATTATAGCAGTTTTTCTTCATTGTGGTTTTGTGAGATATTAAATTATTTGTATTATTTGCGTTTAGTTGTACAAAAATATAAAGTGAGGCAAAAGGCTAATTCTTGATATTTCTATGACAATTAAGTGTCACTTAAGGGTTCATAATCAAAAGTCATGACGGCTTGAAAGTACTTCTCAGCTCCTCTTCATGTGGAAACCACAAGAGGCTGGAAGTGTCAGATAAGGACTGCATAATTTGTTTTTGAAGATCCTGTACATTGTCTGTTGTCCCTGCAACCTCCAGAAATCACTCATCTTAATATGTACTTAAAACATTTTTTTTTTTTTTTAATTTAGCAAGTTATTCTATTGTTTTATCTTATAACAGTGGCACATAGTTTGGAAAATTCTCCCCACAATCTGTGTTAAAAGTAGGAAAAAATATTGAGAAGATATTGGAGTCAGGCTATCAGTTGCTGCTCTGCTTTGAGTTGGACACTGGAAGGCGGTGATATTGTAAAAACAGTGTATACACAAATCTCTCACTAGATCAAAACCATTTTTTTTTGACAAACACAATAAATGCATGTACTTTATCGCTGAAAAGATGAACGAGTTGTGGAAGCATGGTTGAAGGCCATCGACTCTTCATCTGCATATCTGCATGGACGCCGTGCACGTTGTGGATCTTATCGTTTAAACTAACAACAGAGGCGGTTTAAAGTGGGTCCTCAAAGTTAAACCTGCAGGATGCTTCACTTTCAATTTCACCAAAGAAAACAAAGACTCATTCATTTCCTGAGCGTTCACTGTGACTCATTGGAAGTGAAAGTTCAAATTAGAACTGTTTATTGGTAAAATTGGTCAGGTGCTGTGCTATTCTTACAACAGTAACATTTCAGAACATGGCTGTCCTGAACTCTAAGTGATGCAGTGATCTGTTGTATTTTGATCCAATATTGACTTCATGATTCATTTGAGCATTCGCAGAGGTTGTGTCTGATTTTGGGATTGAATAATTGTAGTAGACTTCGAAAATAGACTCCCTAACAATGTTCTATTAAACAAAGACTGCTGCAGTGGACCGGTTAAATCTGGCTTGTTTTTCATGTGACATTTAAGAGTCTGCGCAGTGGTTGCAGTTCTGATGAGAATGTGTTTTTGTTGTTCCTAAATGCACATGTTAATACAAATGGATTTTCTGGGATGGAAATGATCACCCATTATGTCCCCGCAAAGACTTTTCTTTGTCTTTTCAAAAGTTCCAGCTCTACATTTTCATGCTGCTGCTGATATATATACTTCTTTCACTGTTATTTGCTCACAGTTTTATTCATTCAGTCAATGTCAATGCCCGAATAAAAGAAAAACAATCAATAATGTGAATTAATCCAGAGATTACTCATGTAGCACACTGAATGATTTTCTGTACTTGCATTAATTCTAGTGGAATGGCTGGCGTTGACTAGTGCTTAAATTGACATCAACACCCTGTGAAATCTTCAACATGTGTGGGTGGAAGCGGTTGGAAAGGAGCTACAGCTTTTAACTTTTATTTGCAAGTGAGGAATGCATTTTTTTTCCTGAAATTCTACAACTTTAACTTTGTCTGGCTTCGTGTTTGTAAAACAAGACAACATTATTCAACCAAAGGCATTCAGATCACTTTGTAAGCTTTGGTCTGCAGAAAAAAAAAAGTTCACTTTACCCTGACCCAACTTGTAATAGGTACTGTGGTAAAAATATGAAGTGGTGGCATTATAAGATTTCATAAGTCTGACTAATTCATTGAAGTTCCTATAATCAAAGGCTCTGTTTTAGTGCCATTTTACTATAAATTCATACTGGAATAATAAAGAAAGAAAAATCTGAATGGAATGCACCAAATTTTTTTTCATTTAAGTCTCATTTTACACTTTTTCTGAATGGCCACGAGTCAGTATTTATACTCGTTTTTGTCTGTGATGTTAGATGTTGGCTTCACCACTGGCTCTACGTGGATTATAGCTTGAAAGCTTCAGATATGTCCCACCGTTGGTCACAGTCGGACGGATTATATTAGGGATTATGAGCCTAGTGCTCTGTACCTCGATGCCACAGCGCTACCCAATGTCCTCATTCTCCTGAATGCTCTGCAGCAAACCAACTTCCAAACTAAAACATACCTAACCATAAATTAAACGCACATCCATGAAAAAGTAACAAAAAACAAAAAGACATTTTATTGTAGTAAAAGTACTATAAAAGAGATTCCATGAAAAAAGAGATAATTCAAGTACCAAGATGTTTATTTTAAGGTTAGATATGTCACCATGAAAGGCAGGCAAATTATGTAAACACCTGTGTGTGTGCGTGTGTGGGTGTGGGTGTGCTTGTTTGTCTGTTAGCAAAATATCTCATGAACTAGTGGATGGATTTTAATGAAACTCACATCGTAAACTGATTAACCTTTGAAGTCAACCTGATTCAAGATGGCCACCAAAGATAATCAGCCTTAGCAAACAAAACCAATCATTAAACTTGAAAGATATTCAGCTAAAATTTGGTGTGGTGGTAGCTGAGAGTCATCCCCAACACATAATGCAAGCACTAACATATTGCATGAGATCTTTGCATTACCTGTTTGAGTCAACCCTATTTGGCTGCAAAATATCTCATGAACCAATTAACAGATTTTAATGAAACGTTCAGAAAGTAATCGTTTGACATACATTTACAACTGTTTAAGTTTTGGGGTCAACCTGCTTTAGGATGGTCACCACAGCTGATGAACCTTAGCAAACCGAAAAATGGCTACAACTCAGACAGATATACAGATATCGAGCTACACGTTTGTGTGGTATTAGCTGAGGATCATCCACATCACTTACTCCACGCACTAAGAGGTCATTTAAGATCTTTGTTTAAAACACTGCCATGGGAGGTGGTGGGTGACAGGTATTTCTTCAAGGAATGCTAACTAAATCAAAGTATGTTTTCATGTGATCTTAGATATGTTTTCTTAAACTTTGGGAATTAAAACCCAAACTGTGAAAGTTTTAATTTACTTAATGTTATCACAGGCACCAAGCAGCTCTGCAGACATTTGTCACTGAAATTAACCGCCAACTCAGCTTCCGGCATCCAAATTGGGGCTATGTTCATACAACTAGTTCTTTTATTTTCAGATTGTCTTTCAAAGAAACATTTTACTCACAGATTTGTTTAAAAGGTGCAAAATATTTGACCTTACATAGATTTTATCAATGGCATTTTGTACATCATATACATTTTCTTGATGCCAGTCATAATCCTTTCACTTTCCTTTTGTCAGAAATTATGTGGATTAGCAACAACTGAGCTCTCTTGTGATAGACAGATGCTTCACTCCATCATGGGCTGTTTTTGGAAGAGCTTGCCTTTTCCCAAACAGATTTAAGAACTTCCCATATGTTCTGTCCCGATCTAGAGCCATTGTGTGCTTTGTGCCTTCTGGGCTACTGTAGAAGATGGCTGTGCAACATGGTGGAGGGTGGTAAAGGGTGACCCACTGGCTACTGGCTACAAATTGCTCATTCTAATGGAGAAACAAAGACTTTTTTGTTCTGCACAGTAAAAGCATCTTGACATTCTAAAAAAAGCTGCTTGCCTGTTCCACAGCAGAAAAGAATACAAATTTTTATATGTATGTTTCAGTTCCAGTCTCTTTTCACTTTTGCTTTAACATTCAGTCAGTCAATGTAAAATTAATTTTCTCATTTGATGATTCATTTCATTGCACAGTTGGACAGTAACTTTGAAGGTTGTACAGATAAGGTACAGTCATCTCTTTATCTGTGAAATGGCTGGGATGGAATCACACACATATGTCTCTATTCAAAAGAAATTGTACTCATAATAATCTACAATGTGGTACTAGCTAAATCAACACGGGTATTATTCTTTAGAAGATATTCTGAGTTCCATCTCATCTTATTTTTAGCCCTACCCTTATGTTTTGCTTGTTCATGCCAAGTGGAAGGGGTGTCGTTTTTGTGATGTAGTGGGAGGTCCAGGTGTTCAGGTGTGATGTAGAAGGAGGTTCAGGTGTGTGGTAGCTTGGTGGTCAGTGCTGCGGTCTTGTAATCCTGAGGCTGCAGGTTCAAGTCCATGTTGTGGAAAAGGAAGGGCATCCGGCGTAAAACAATTGCCAAATCATTCATGTGAGTTTGCTCGCTGTGGCAACCCCTGAAGAAGGAAGCAGCCGAAAGAAAAAGAAGAGGCAGGTTCAGGTGTTAGTGCCATGTGACCCTACAAACACATCTTTCTGGGGCACACTTCAAACAAAAGGTTACAAATGTGTTTTCCCTATTAAAAAGAAAATTTAGTCACTAGTGTGTGTTGTTTGCTGTGTTCTGGCATATTACATTTAATATCAAGGTTTATCTTTCTTAACAAGGATTAAATATATATGTTGATATCATTGCCAGGTATATACACTACACCTCATATTGGAACACCAGCCAAAATACATGCCATCTGTTTCTATCACAGGAGTCAGCAATGTTTGATAGTGTGTTGGCTTCTTTCAGGGGTGACCCATTTTGTGGTGGAATATTTTAACTGCTGCTCATAATGACTTCAACATAGGGTCCAAGGGGATACTCAAAATCTAGCTGTAGCAGTTGGGTTACACCAGAAAATGGCATTCAGCCTAAGTTTGCCTAAGTGTTGAATATTTTTCTGAACAAATTTTATGTATTCAACAGATAAAGCATTATTTCTTCTATTATTCCTTCTATTAACCTTCAATAGAAAACGGTCAGCATGATCTCAGTTTGAAGAATCTTAAATGGATGTCACATATCGAGAAGTCAAGCTAACAACTACTTATTCTATACTGGCCAAATTGTACAGAACTGTTGTTGAGAGACAGAACACAAATTACACAACTTGTATTGTTGTTACTGTTTGGAAATGCGACATGTCAAACTTGACCATTTGTGCTGAATTCAACAAGCAGGTGAGAAAAATAGAGGCTACAAACTGCAGTGTTTGATCACAAATAAACAGCTCAGTGGGAAGGTGCCACATTATCAAAATGTGGTGTTCTCTCTTGGTAATCAAAATACACTGCAGGCCCAACTCAAATCATCTTCAAGAGATTTAAAATGTTCTTGTTTCATTTTTTTTTAGACCATCGTGGAAACACAGATAATCACAGCCTTTTTTTTAGTTTTTTGACAAAACTCTTGGAATCTAAAAAATGTAAATACAGCGTGATTTTGGTTAATATGATGCATATCATACCTCTGACTTCTTTGCCCAATATTGGTCACAATTCTACAACTTTTGCGATTTGTGTCGTAAAATCCATCTTGGAATGTACTAATTTTTGCTTCCAAAAAAAAAAAAAACACAGACTGCAAACAACAAGACTATAAAACATGTGAAATATGTTTACAAGTCAAGATCTGAGGCATTACCAGAAGAATGTGGAAATGTGTTTTATACAGCTTGGAATCTAAGTCAAAATGCTGCTTCAGTGGAACTCGAAAAGCCTGAATGAGTGTATCTAAATGAATTAAAATCTGCTTCTTTTACAGCTGCCTTAAAGTAATTAATAGTTTGTCATCATTTTACATTCAAGTGAGATGCTTAAACACCAGCTTATCACTTTCTTTGCCCCCCCCCTCACACATTGTGCATAATCACTGGGGTTTGAACTGAACTCTGTTCCAAAATTCAATATATATTTATGTATTTAAAAAAGGCTCATTATGAGCCTGGATTTTCTGGAGTCACTCATCAGAGGCAGAGATGAATAAAACTATCAATTAGTGCCTGTTTGTAGTGTCAGAGCTGCGTCAGAAATGGAAAGTTTGACATCTGAGGACTAATTGGGCAGTCTTTATTCATGGGGGTTCTTGAAAGGGGACTTCATAAAAACAAAGCCCAACAAAGTTATCAGTTTTTTGCTGCTGTGCAAGACTGAGATTCCCTCCAGAAATATAGCACAAAACCGTTCACCTGAAGACATTTTTGATACATTCTATGTTCCTTGTAGAAATTGCTTACATTTTAATTTGGAATTTAAATTGAATTATCTGATACAGTCTGTCATAGGAACAAACAAAACCTGCTGAAGTCAAGCATGCATACCCATGTGCATTTTGTTCCAGAACAGGGTTGTATTATGTTACATTATTTTAAAACATACTGCCGATTTAAACTGAAAATTACAATGAAAAGGCAATTAAACTAAATGCAGCCATCAAATGGTCAGTCATCACATCTAAATTGCAGTTTACCATTCAAATGCAGGCTTTATGATGCATGTTTTACTGATTTGGGTGATATTGATTCTATTAAATCTTGTAACAGTCTGGAAGTGACAAAACTGATCAGACCAACGGAGAGACGTCAGCAACATATTTGTCCTTCTGGTGGCTGAGAAGAATTTTTGTAAGTTCATAGAAGTAGCCTGAGTGGAAGGATAAAAGCTAAAACTGCAGCATACTATACAGTGTTTGAACACAAACAATATAAAATACTGCTCCCAAATTAAATACGTGCTCTTGATTAAAGATTATAGTATACCCTCATAAAGCAGCCAAACAGTTTGGCCCAGCAGCAGCTTGAATCTGCAACATTTGAATGTATCCAGACAGATTTTTGGTGAGTTTCCATGTACATTCATTGGCAAGAAGAAGGCAAATAGAGCTGCTTCAGTTAGCAACACCTTAGACAACATCTTCAGGAAGCAACACCTTAAATAACATTCTGTTAGGATATGTTCTCTTTTGACATGTTGTTTTGTGACTGGCTATATAAATGCATGCACCTACACAACACTGGTAGCAGACTATAGAGACAATGAGGTAACAATAGGAATTTTCTTGGATGGGAAGTACAAAACTATAGTCACAACAAAACAAACATCGATCAACACTAAAGGAACACCAAGGACAAGTTCATCAAGATGGAAAAAAAAGAGTCTACCTAGACAAATAGACAGGCTAAAGGCTTCCAGCTAGATTTCTGGCTTGACAGCTTTTTTGAAAGTATTACCTCTAACTAAATCTGTTCTTGAAAGGTGGGTGTTAAACATTTGTTTTGTTTTGTTTTTTTTCCAAAACCAACCAAGCTGCAGCTGTGATAAGTTGTGAAAAGTTTGACATGTTTTGAACAAACTGGAAGGCAGCATGAAAGGTTCATTCTGGAAGGACGCTAAGCTGCCAGATTGGTTTTGCAATTCTTGTATATTTTTGAGCCAGAAACGAAGAAGAAAAAAAACCAACTTAAATTTTGACATATTTGACATCCGTTTAAGCTGACCACTCTACTGAAAGGTCAGATTTCTTACAGCTACCTTTAAAACCTACATGGAGTGAGTCATTGTTTCTTAAAAGCACAATTCCAATAGAGAAATCAAGCCCAACCACGTTAGAGAAAATGAGAAAATGTTACTCATGGTTGCTGTGTTTTACAAGAATAAAAGGCCACCAAGTTGTTCAGAAGTTATACACAGTAGTTGCTGAGGGCTGCACAAAAGTACACTGCGCTTTTACTTGGCATTCTCACTGGTCTTAGAAAAGCCTTTCATAATATTAGTCACAAGTCACTGTGATCCTAGGGTAGGTGGCAAACCTTGCAGGAGTCACTTGATTCAAAGCAATACAAATAAAATATACTCATAATTAGCTCTTTTAAAAGGACTTTACATAAGTGATGGAGGATCAGAAGAGTTGTATGTTTAAATGGAACAAACTGACCATAATCTAAAGAGTAAAACATAGTAAGGATGTAAGGATGAACACCAACTTAAGATAAAATGCATTTTGGTTTTGTTTACAAGACAAAAAAAAGGATTGAAGCACGTAAGAAAATCTTAAGGACCATAGATAGAACCACCACAGCTCAGGTGGTCAGTGGGTTAACTAACTGGCAGATCAAATGGGGTTATCAAAAAACTTGGACTTCCCTCTTTTTTATAAGAAATGACTTTCCATTCTTCATTGGTGGTCTCAATTCTTTGAGAGCAACGATTTCTCCAGAGCAAGTCAGCGTTAGACCATTGTCTTCCACCCGCCTTCCTGACAGACACTTTCTTGGCATGGGGAGTAAAGAGCTTTGTGGTTGGTGCCAAACTGATTTCCTTGGTGGCTTTTCCACCGGTGCTGGCAGTCTTCATGGTATGTTGACAAGCGCTAAAGAGCCAAACTTGATTGCCTCTTTTACCACTCATTATTGCAGTATTTGTCACAGAATATGATGCGATTTCTTTAGACGGTGCTTGGATTTTGAGCAAAAATAATTGCCTTCTGAACTTTATGACCTCTTTTGTTTACAAAGTGAGAATCCTAAAAAATAAATTAGCAGTCTCACAGAGAAGTCTGCTTCCATAAACAAGTGTTTAAAGTGAAGATTATTCAGTTAATTGTGGCTGTGGATGTATGCTTTATCTCCCTGACGTTTGTCTTTCTGTAGCTGAATATATGAATGAATATATTGTATTTGCTATGTAAAGATCCCCTTAGAAGTTGTGAGAAAAGGTAATAATTGTATAATCTTATTTGCATTATATTTAACATGAAGATGAGGCAAAGGGTTTCAGAAATGAGGCAACCGTTTTAAGAATCATTTCCTATAACTTGGATTTGAACAAATTCATTTAACACTTATATTTTTCAAAGCTTTTTTGTTTTGTCTCAGATGCACATTCTGAGATCTGACAACATAGTTATGTTTTTGCTCAGGTAAGTTTTGACACAATTTTGCAGAAACATTTGGACATAAAGACTTGCCAGTTTTAACTGTGGCCAGGAGATCAGAAGTCTACACTATTAAGACATTATCCAAACTTCCCTTCCTCTGCATCCTCCTGTCTGTGACCTGAGACTCGATCTCAGTGAAGCTGAAAGAAACGTCTCAATTTGTAAAATGCTTGAAGGAAAATATAAGTCTGAGAGAGTTTTAGCACACAACTTCAATATGCAAATCGACAACTACTTGAAAAGAGGCAGGCATGAATACCTTGTGCTCATGAGGCAGGATGCATTTTAACTTTTTGGTGTGAGAAATACTGACCTAATAACACTGCTATAATGTACACACTTCAGTGCAAATTTATCACATTATGCCATATGAATACACTTATTCATAATAAAACTACAATGAAGCTCATAGTGTCCAGAGGTGGGCTTTTCAATAAACTAATAATAATAATTGAAATAATGAACATTAAGTCAGAACATTAAGTTAAATTTTCTAAATTGGGGAAATTGCCCCCTCATTTCTGCTTCATATAAGGAATGACTATTTCATCCCCATTTCCCTGCAGCTAGGGTTTCTCTGAGCAGCTGAGTGATTTGTAGTTGCTCTCCTACTCTGATAGTTGTTTTCTTTTTTTAGAATTTTCATGGCATCACAATTTTACATTAAATTACTCTTGTTTTCACAATGTAAGCTAAAGGTTTGTGTAAGTTTGCACTATTTCTTGACTAATTTGTAGTGTTTCCAAGTTATTCTTTGGCACTATTACTCAAAAGTGAGTGGTTGGAAAGGTACCTAAATGCAGGAAACAAAGCACAGGAGACTGTGAAAGTGAAACTTGGGACTTTAATTACAAGAACATAGATCACACCCAAAACACTGACTACTTCGCAGAACAAAACCAGAAGTAACACAACGTGACAGACTAAAGATAGAGCATCGACACACAAGAATCTGATAATAAGTAAAATAAATCCAAGACTCTATCTGCTGACTAAACCGATGCAGGTGTGCTGATTATCAGATCAGGACCAGGTGAGTGGGGAGACTAGAGAGCAAGACTAAAGGACACAAACAAGACAACCAAACCAAAATCTAACAAAACTGTACTGGCTATCATTCTAATAAACTTTACAGAACAAATTTTTTGTTAATTTGCTCTGTTTATTTTTCTATTTATCTGCTGCAACACGACAATTCTTAATCTGATGGGGTTTTTTTCTTACATTATTTCAGAAAGACAGAGGTCAACTAACCGTCAAGGAAGCCTGACTTTACAAATGTTGCTGGAGCAGTCAGAACGCTGTCCCCGACCTCATCTAGCTTCACCTGCACCTATTAGCCTCTGGATCCTTAACACAGCTGAGCTACCAATAGATTGTAGCAGTGACCGCCTCGGTGCCTTATCTCTCCCTCAGTTGTCAGGTGTAAAATATGTCAGACACAAATAGTCTGTGGTGCCAGCGAGTGAGGAATAGGCTTTCTGTACAGTAGGAAACCGTAAAAGAAGAAGTATCTTGTTTCTTCTAGATTTTAAGCCCATGAATGCTCAGGTCATTTGAATAAAAGCTGTTTGTTACATAGAGAGACTGTAACAGCAGTGGGAGCTGTGAGCTTTGTACAGAAGAAGGCAGGCACACCATGAGTGCTCTCGTGGATGGAAGTCAGTCTGTCTCTCAGCGTTTCTATGCATTCTTCCTGCGTTCCACACCAGTACCTCTGTTGGCGGAACGTTATTAAATATAATCGCTGTTAATGTGAGCTTAATGCTTTGTGCTCAGTGAAATTAAGTGCAATATGTGCAATCCTTTGTTGAAGTCCAATCCTTCACATCATTTGTATATAACTGCACAGATTTACAGTTGCCTTCTACAGACAGAGATGAGTCATTTCCAAGACAAATGCATTTTAAACAGTTTTATGGATGAAACTCCATTTAGACTGCAAACATGGGAAAAGATTTTGTTTCTTATACTTTTCTGAAAATAACAATGAGTTTTTTTGTTTTTGTTTTCAAGCAAAATAACCAAATATCTCTTGTTTAGGTGTTACCTGTTGGATGGGATCTCTAAAGGAGCCTGGCTGAATCGCTCAAGCATCATTTTCGCAGGGAACGACAAGTGGTCTGTGGACCCTCGTGTTTCTATAGTGTCCAGTGTTGGAGACAAACATGAGTACAGCCTTCAGATACAGAAAGTGGATGTAACTGATGACGGCCTGTACACGTGCTCAATTCAGAGTGAGCGGAACCCACGGCCAAAGCTCCTCAACCTTATTGTAAAAGGTGAGTAAAGACAGTCAGTGTTTTTCTGTACAGATGTCTGCTTGTGTGCGTTTCTGCTTGTGGGCATAAATTGTATTACCCAGAATAATATCTATTTTTTATTATCATTTCCAAGCTCTTAGTGGATTTCAGGTGTCTGCATGTCGGCAGCATGTTGTCTTTTATTTGATTAGTTGGTATTTCCAATGCCCTGCTTGTTTAATGATTTCTGTCCTCAGCCTTTTTGTGCTCTAACATCTTATTTGTTGTCTGCAAGAGCGCAGGCTGGAGAAATGTCTTCTGAACATTGTGCCTTTAGGCTATTCAACATAAAGCAGGATCTTCTTGGTCTAAATGACTGGAGGCAGAATGCGTAGCTTTAATCAGGCCTCCTTGTTATCTGTTTTTATTTATTTTTTTTTTCAGCAGACACTACTGAAAGATGTGATTTGTATGACTTTCAGCTACTTAACACGATTATCGACATAAACTGTTAGCTCTAAGTTTGTATGTTGCTGCCTCAGACTGAGATTCCTGTGAGATGAGAATTCTTATTATTATATATATATTTTTTTGCTTTGTTCTGTGTTTTTGATAGGCTGAAGGCTTTTTTAGAAAGATATACTGACAATCTGTCAAATGAAAACACACTTTTTTGACATTCCACAATTTATTTAACAGCACAGTTGCTCCAGTGTTTGTTGTTGGTCAATACAAGAATCAAAGTCTATAGCAAATTAATCTTACTTTGTTCAAACCAAGGAAACCTTAATTTACAAAGAATATTCCATTTGAATAGCATCGCATTAATAGTGGAGACAGAGGTCAGGGATGCTCCTTGAAATATGCAGGAGGAAGCAGGTGACCAGCTGGCAGTTCTGTTATGACTTCGATTCTGTTCTGAAAATTATTTCAGCTGTATGATTGTACATGTAGCCTGAAAGTACTTGTTTTAATACTTCCATGTATTCATATTACATTGACAGGTGTTTGTGCTTTCTAAGAAAATACCAGCATAAAGCAAAGCTTAACCCTGTAAAACCCAAATTAAGATAAAAGAGCAAAAAAAAAAAAAATAATTCACCTCTCTGATGATGACATAGGAGGCCTCTGATGCAGGATTTGAAGGGTTACCTAATTTGAATTTTGAAGTTTGCAAGTTGTATGACTTGATGGCCTGATAGTCAGACCTATTTACACATTTACCATCCAATGGCATTGGAAGACTGAACAATAAAACCTAATGACTATGTAAATATGGTCTTACAAGAAAAATAACATTTGCAGGTTTGTTTTTGGCACAGCTAAAAGTGACGTAATTTGGCAGCGGTGGGCCTTACAGGGTTAAGCAGAAAGCAGTCTTGAATTTTTCATCATCTCATTTTTTTTTTTTTTTATAAAAATATTTGTACAAGTCTTGACATGCATGTGGATGATACATTGATACAGAACTTCAAAGCAGCCCAAGCACAACTTCAGTCTCACGGCAGCAGCCTTCACTATCGGGTCAGTTTATTCTGCCTCACCACTAAAACGGCTCAGGAGTGGCTTAAAGAACATGACAGATTTCTGTCTGCAAAAACCTGATCGCTGCAGGCCCCCAGCTCTCAACCCTCATGACCGAAAGGATCAACACCACGGTGCAACCTCTCTGGCCCAGTAGTTTGGAGCTTTTTATAGCGTGAGGAGGGCTTGCACTTTTTAGATATTAGTTTGTAATGTTTTAGGTCATTATTGTATGAAACAAAGTGGATAAATGGTAATAATTAAGGTGGCCTAAATATACTCTACTATTTACCTTGTGTGATTGTTTACATAGCTGCTTCGTACCAGAACTAAAACTCAATTTTTTCCTGTTTATGTTGGTCTAATCTGCCTGTCCAAAATAAAGTCACCACCTCAGTTTATTTAAGAAAAAAATGTCAGATCTTTAGCTATTTTCAACTTATTTAAACCTAAGGACGCATTGAGTAGATTCTCAATACTTAAGCAGCCATTTAGGACGAGTCTTTGCTATTTCAGACACTGTTTACATTATTTTTGTCCATCTAATTAAGGCTTCTGAGAATCAAACATAACTCAAAGAAAAACAGACTTTTCACAGGCAGTAATTGGAAATTGTATTTTATTCTTTTTTGTCACCCTTTTCAGAAAATAATGCAAGGTGTTACTCATGTTCAGTATTGATAGCAGAAAACAATGTGTTTCTTCTTCTTTTAAATGTGAATCAAAACTACTTATGGCAACTTTTGATCAAGGTCATTTTGGATTCATTGGGGTCAGAGCCACTAAAAACACCTCAGACTCAGATCTCTGATCCGCGTCATCTGGGACACATTTTTTAATATAAAACTAATTAGCATTTGGCTAATTAGCATTTCAATACAAATACACATTAACAAAGTTTTTTTTTTTTAAAGGATGCGCCGATATTTATGACAACATGTAAGCTGCATATATTTTTCTCACATGAATAAAACATTTTCATATCTCCAATATCACCTGGAAAAGGTCCCATGAGGGAGACGATGACACCGGAGCAGACTCCCGATGCTTAGTGAGGCTGGTCCCTCTTGGTTAGGTTCTTATTTCAAGCGCTTATTTTAGAATTTTATATTACATTTTTCTATGTAAGGGATCT
>JAOXNZ010000117.1:9526354-9536844 GCA_028566095.1 Kryptolebias brasiliensis | reverse complement strand
GTGACTGCTGGAGATAGGCACCGGCTGCCTGCGACCCGGAATGGAGAAGCGGCTAAAGAAAATGGATGGATGGATAATCATTAAATCTGCATCTACAACTCATTAACAATTAAAGAGGGAAAAAAAAGAGTGTCACAAGGATTTTGTAAAGCAAAGTAGCACCTAAAATGTGTTTTCTTGCTCACAATGTGTTTGGCTAAATATATAAGCAGAGAAAGTAACAGTAAGGTTACTCCACCAGTTGCTGAGGTGAATGCACATCCAATCAGAGATGACTTACGGCTTTTAGCCGAGTCCTTCTCTCTGGATTTTAGCAACTTAAGATTTACAGCCAGTAGGCAGGGTAGGGTTTATGGATCAAGGCAGACTAACAGCCTGTTTGTCAAACAGGCCCTCCACACAGTGTGATCTTACCCCTACATCTGGCCCACACCTTGAGTTGGGGCCAGAAGGCAACAGTGTACAATGTAGCAGCGTGGGCTGTTCTCCATTTTCAAGAGTTAAAAGGATAAATTGATGTAGAAAATGCTGCTCTATGCTATAATGGAATTTCAGCAAAACCTGCCCTATCTGTATACTGCAGCCCTGAAGGAAGTGTACCCTCAGCTCCCCTACACAATGTGGGAAATTGCTTACTGCAACAGCACTTAGCCAGTCATTGGCAGTGAATACAGAATTAACCTTGCTATGATTTCTTTAATTTGCTAGGAGTGACATCGCCCTAAGGTGAGAAGGGTCTCTGTCAGTTTCTCAGATATCTTCAAGCTCACACACAGACTGTATTTTCTTACACCCACATTATTTTTCTCAACACATTATGTTGCGTGCGTTTTGATTACTGTAATGTCAAGGTTGAGAATGCAATACAAAATGATCTTCAAACTACATTTCAAGAATGGGATTCTCATTTAATGGCTTTTATGACCTTTGCAAAGCCCCCATCCTGCTGTAATCAATAGGAACACAATTTAAATCAGGCGCAGCATGATGCAACCAGATCCTGCACAGAAATCATGTAGTTTTTTTTTTTTGTATTAGAAAAGACCAGATTTTGTTTCTTTTCCCTTAAAATGGAATTAAATATTTTGTTACAATTTTGTTTTTTTTATTACTGCATTTGTTCAAATCCAAAACCATATCAGTTTTTCTATCTAGCCCCATGGTGATCCAAGTCTAAATACACACTTTATGCTGATCTGTGTCTCTTAACTTTTCATTCAATTTATTCAGTCACAGTTTATTGCAATGTCATCAACTATGCATTACTCAATCACAGAGTGCAAATAAAACATGCTTTGGTGCAAAAACGTTTTCTTTTTCCAACTAAATTCAGCAACTTGGAGTAAGTTATCCATGTATCCAACTTTTACTGGTCATTTGAGAGGTTGTGAAGACAAGAGTCTGAGCAAAGATCTTTAGACCTCTTTCTTTACCTATTGGGGTTTTCCCAAGCCAGCAGAAAAATGTACTCTTTTCAGCCAGTCCTGGATCTGACCCAAATCCTCCTTATGGTGCAACATGTCCAAAATGTTTCCCTCAGATGTTCTATGGAAGGCATCCTTACCAAATTCTTTAACTTCATTCAGTGTGGAGCAGCAGCAGTTTTACTCTGAGGCCCTCCCGCCTCCAGATACTTGAGCTTGTCACCCTAATCTTAAGGGTGAGATCAGTCACCCCTCACGTTAAGCTCATTTCAGCTGCTTGTACTCACAACCTTATTCTTTCAGCCACTATTCATTGCTCATGACTGACAACAGAGCTTAACTATTAAATTAAAACTTTTTTTTTTTTATTTTACTTAACTTACTATTTATGACTCAAACTGGTACAGGAACCACAACACTGCCCCCAATCTGCCTGTCAATCTCCAGGTCCCTTGTTTCTACACATGTAACAAAAGGCAGTCTTGGTAAAGCTCAGGAAGACTAGTTGGGTAAACTCCCATGCAATCTATAGCATCTTTGTGAGGGTAAATAGCTGGTTACTTGTTCCATGACCAGGATAAAACAGCTTGCTCTTTCTGATTTTGAGGTTTAGCTGTCTACTGGACCAGCACCCAGCACGGCTTTCCCAGGGAGACTGAAAGTGTAATCCACTGTAGTTGAATCACATTCCCTGGTCACCACTTAACCCAACAACATTCAGGGCCTTAAGGAACTCAGGGTGAGTCTCATCCACCCCTGGGCCTCTGCTGCCATGGGGTTAACTACCCCTGTGACCTCAGCTCCAGTAATAGGCAAATCCCTTCCCAAACTCCTCATCTTCTGCTTTCCTTACAAATAATCTTTCAGACAAGTTAAGGAGATCCTTAAAGTGGATCTCCCACTGCTGGACTATATTCTTAGCTGAGGTCAGCAACCTTACATCCCCACTGTAAACAGTGTTGGTGAAACACCCCATCCCCCACCCGAGGTCTCTGACAATTTGCCAAGATCTTTTTTAGACTGACTGAAAGTCCTTGAGTAAGCTAAATTTCTCCAATTATCCCTTCAGTCACTGAGTAAAAAGACAGGCCCACCCTGTACCTGCCTGCAATTCATTTTCTACTTATTGCACTCTGATTGACTGGTGTATGCTTGACATTAGTGGTAAAATTTGATGCCTGTAGCTAAATATGTGTTGTTGTTGTTGTTTTTTGTTCACTTCTACACTCATACAGTGTACTTTCATTGTTATTGCTAACATTTGCCTCTTCAAACTGACTGGACAGCCGATTGTATGAACTCTTTTTAGCAGAGATTTAGCAGAGTGTTTTTGAAAAAGATTTTCAAGCACTAGATCTTTAAATAATTCTAAGAAACATGTCAGTATTCAGCTCAGAATAGGTAAACAATTGTATGGTTCTAGGTGACATGCTTTCAGCAAAAATGTTTCTAAACAACAAAGTACGCTACAGAGGCTTCAACACAATAAACACAATTTCTGAATGAATGACATTTAGTTATTTGTTGAACTTTTCTTGTTGTTTCCAGTGGCAGTCCCCAGGCCTGCACAAGTGTGGAAACACTAATGCCACATAGCTTAAAAGTACTGAGGCATTATTAATTTCATTGATTGCATCTCTGCTTCTCTTGCCATGCCCAGGCAAACTGTCTTCCATGTTAATTAAGCCACAGTTAAGCTGCTTTTCTGTTTCAACAGGATTTATACTTAAATGTAGCCTGACATTAGGTCTTATTCCTCCTGTAAACAACTCCCATTTGTGCTGTTTTTTTATAGTCTTCACCACATCTTTTTCTCTACTCTGAGTCTTCACTCTTCAGTGAACACGCTCTGTGCTCATTTTCAGACAAGTTAGCCAGAAGCACCTGGAAAATAAAAAAAAAAAAAGCAAAACAAAACAAAAAAACTAATCAAGCAGAGATGCTGTTTTGTATCATGTGGCTAATCAAGCTCAGATTATCCATTTTGCACCCATTTTCTTTTTGTGAAAGCTACACTTGTTAGAAACATTGGATAACAAGCTGAAAACCTTTTTGTTCCTGCAGATTTAGTCAGTATTCTGATTCATTACGCAGCACTACACGTTCTTTAGGTAGTAAAATCTGAGCTTCAGCATGTAAAGGTGCCCTATTGCCAAACAATAAATAATAACCTTATCAATCTAATTGTAAAAAGTTTGAATAATTAATTAATTGCATTAAGCTTACCTGTGCAGGCACAGACAGAACAATGTGGTCAAAAGGATGTTTTCCACAATAAATCTGCTACCCTTAAATCAATGTTGTTCAAATAATACCAAGACAATATATGTATTTAGATAAAACAAATCTTTCAAGCACAAACCCAGCTCTTTATAAGTAAATGTATATAAAAAAATTCATAGAAGTGCTAGTTTATGGATAAACGTTTCTCGTTTTGTTATATTTTTAGCAGGAATAATCCTTTGTCTTGATTGTTTTTTGTTTTTTTTTTAATTTGCAAAAAAATCTAAATTAAATTGCTTAAGAAAAGTCAATGTTATTCTTCTAGTTTCTCTGTGTAAATATGATGAAGACTGTCTGTTCCTGCAGTTCTTTGAGGAATAACTTTCAGTTCAAGCTGAATCCAAAATAAAAAGGTTAGATTAAAACTTAGCGTGTGGCGACAAATCAAAAAGCGTTTCAGTGGGAACGATCAGTCCTGCAAAATAATTCCAAACGTTGTAGTAATTTAGAAACACAGAAGTAACCCCGTCATTTACATAATTACCAGTCCTCCAAGCTGAGCTTAAATTATCTGGGTGTTGCAAACAAGCATACTGGTTGATAATCAGGAATGGTTAATTTGTCAGCAAAGCAGGTGCAGCTGAAAGACATACTGTGCATAACATAAACCTGCTTACTGCTAAAATATCCGACAGTCTGATTAAAATCTGCCTACTTTAGAAAAACAGTTTTACTTTCATATTAGTTTAAAGCTGAATGTTTCGGCTTAATGACAAATTGATTTATTGTTTATTTATTGGTTCAACCTCGTGAGGGCTCTTCCAAGCACACCTCATAGTTCATGACTCATTTTCACACATATAAGTTGCATTTTTAAAATTCAATTTATTTAAGCAATGATTACTTTATATGAAAATCAATTTCCCCCCATGTAAATGAATGATACATTGGTTCCCTCAGTGTGAAAATAAGGTCTAGTGGCTGCCAATGAAAACCAGAGCAATTGATTCAGCCATTTGGCAAATGGTATTGGAAGCAACAAGAATACTTGGCCTCATGGGTCAGCGCTTTTGATTTTATTGCCCTAGTAAAAGACACAAGTGCACACAGTGGATTTCTACATGCTGTGTATCATAATTTCCCACTGCAGTAAAATACACTGGAGCAGCGCACCAAGGGCAATGTTTAGGTCAACCATGTAACCTATTTATTTTATGCAGTTATGTAGTGTGTCCATTTCTGAAAGTTTGCATTTTCTGTACAATACATATTTAGATAAATCAGTGCAGATGTCAAAGTACCTGCGGACAATAAAACTACAAAAGCAACGAATACAGTGTTAAAGATCAGCACATACCAGGCAGAGTACACTGTGTTTATCAAGCCATGAGAATCCACAGTTTCATAATAGGAATACATCCTATATTAGGGAATTTATTTAATTAATACATACTTTTTTATTTTGTTTGTTTGTTTGTTTCATTATGTTGTGTTTTTTTTTTTACATTTAAACATTCTACTCTTTTCTTACAAGCTTGTTTTCCACAATCAGTGTGAAATACATGGATATTACAGCAATCACCTGTTACATTTTTAGCCAAACCAGTTAGTTTACCTCAATCCCAACTTCCAACTTATTTTATTTATTTATTATTTTGTGCGTTTCTGAAATGGATCTGTTAAACAACAGAAGTAATTTTGGCAGCTTACTGGAAATTTAATTTGACTATTTCATTCCAACTTTAATTCCAGCTACATTACTCTGGCTGTACCTGATGTCTTCTCCTTTGTAAAGACTGGAACTACATTTGACAAAAGCATGTTGTATCCTTTATTCTTTTTGCTTTTCATTCTTTTGTTCCTAATTGAAATAATATGTGTAATTCAACATTGTTCTGTATAATGTTCAGAAGGCTGCGCAATACAAAAAAAGTGCTTCAACACTGTTTGCACAGTTTCCTGGGGTCTCATTTATAAAACTGGCAAAACGGGGCCTGAAACTTGCGTCGTCACTTTCCACGAAAACTTTGTGATCTATAAAACACAAACTTGATGGGAAAATGTGCGGTCCCTCACGCCAACTCTGAGCCATGCGTACCATATACGCTTGTTTTGGAGACAGGGGAAACTGACGACACAGATGGTGAAGTGGGGAAATCAAGCCACACTGCATCATGATTCCTCTCAGATATTTAATTTCCCTCCTTAATCAAACTTTAATCTTAGATCGACTTTATCATAAGCTTTCAAAGCATCAGTATTATTTATGCTTCCGCTGGTGAGCCGTAAGGACCTTTCAACTTCAATCTTAAATAAAAGTTTACACATTTCAAAGTTTTCTCCCATCACATTCCTCACCCTGGATGATCACCAGGGTGATGTGTACCACAGATTAACAAAGATTAACACACGAGGGGACAGTGGGTCCCCCCTCAGGTACTGCCTCCTAACCTCCTTTCCAAACCCCCAGAGCGCAGAAATGTGCACTTTAATACCGCTCACACCTGGGCGCGCTCCCTGGCGGTGGCGCGCCCGATCAGTTTTTGGCAGACCATCACTTTTCGGCAGGACACCTGCCATCCTTCTTTCAAAAGGTGTCAGTTCAGGTACGCCCTTACCCCCACCTGTGGCTGACATGCATTGGCGGTGGCCGGTTAGTTGCTTTTTTGCCTCCACCCTCAAATCTGACCACTTTTTCTTTTTCTGAATGTGGGCGTGTGGAGGGCAGAACCTGAGGCGGGGTCTTGTGCGCAAACTTTTAGGTACAGGTGTGATTTATAGGGAAATTGCTTGCTGGTGTGCGTGCGCATGGTTTTTCTGAAATTTTTTTTGGTGTACGCCATTTTCGCCTTTTGAGCGTAGGTACACTTTTAGTATGAATCCTACGCAATCTTTTATAAATGAGAACCCTGGTATTTTTGAGATCACACTGGCATTTGCTCTATTAACTCATTTGATTGCACTTCTCTAACATCATTAGGATTATGTAAAGAAAAATCCTTCTGAAAATGCTTTTTTTAGTTGTGCAAAACCCAGTTGTGTAGTGTTGACAACCACAAAAAAAAGCCATTCCATTCCTGTGCTTTTCTAGGCATGTGAACTGTTTTCAGAACCATCTAATGCTTGTTTAGAGATCAGATTCTCAGACACTTTCTCCCTCTTGCTGCAGTTTTTGTTGCCACCAATATCACTGCCTCAACAGAAGAAGCTCATTATCAACAAGGCCCACAGTTTCAGGATTTTTTTTGTTTCTTTTTTTTTTTGTGTGTGACCCAGTAGATAAAAAGCCACCAAGGTTGCAGTGGTATTATGAGAATTCAGCTCACATGCAGGGTGCATTTGCTGCTCAGAGAGAAAGAATGCCTTTTCTTGAATCGTTTTTCTGATTTAGACTCCTCTTCTTCTTTATATGTGATATTGCTGAGTCAGTGCCGGTGTCTCTGTGGCTTTCTGAACAGTTCGTTGAGCTCAGTTTTGTTTATGTCAGTTCTTTATTTGATCTCCAAGTTTTTAAAATCTGTCCCTGTTCTCTATCCAAAACCAGCTTAAACGCTGAAAAGCTGTTTGTGTATGTAAACACATATTTAGTTTTATTTAAAACAGATAATTCGAAACAAAAAGAGGAAAATAACAAAAGGCACAGACTTTCTATCTTAGAAAGAATTGACATGATAACACCAGATCTAGGAAATGACCAAATCATAAAGATGAAAGTAGCATTCCTCGAAGGAATGCCCACCACCTTTTATGTCAAAGATTTAATCAACAATCTTGTGTGATCTGTTAGCGCTCAGAGTATGTGTTGGGAATGATTTCCGGCTACTACAACACAAAACTTTAGCTCTATTTCTGTACATTTGACTAAGTTAGACATTTTTGTGTTGGTTGAGTAGCTGTGCCGATCATCTTGAATTGGGTTGACTCCAAAAGTTAGAGTTGTAGATGTACACCCAGTGATTCCTGTCTTTCTGAGATTTCTTTAAACATCTGACCAGTGGTTCATAGTATTTTTTGCTAACAGACAGACAGGGTTGACTCTAACACTTTATACCAAAGTTTTGAGCAAAGACGTTGCGCAATGTGTGGCACTTGGCGTATGTGTTGAGGAGGACTCTTTGATACTACCAAACCAATGTTTAGGTCAATGTATGTAAAAATGACAGAAATGTATTTTTTGTGTTTGTTACGGTCAGTTAGATATGACAGTCATCTTGAATTTGTTGGCTTCAAACCTGTATCAGTTGTAGGTGTGCATCCAAAGAATGCTTTCTGAGAGTTTCAATAAAATCTGACTTCTGGTTGATGAGATATTTTGCTAACAGACAGATGAATGCACACATACATATATAGGCAAAGACATGATCACCTACTGCTGTGAAATTCTGGTGATCATTAGTTACTTAGATAATTAGAATTGTACAAATTATTGATTTTCTTTTTTTCATCAAAGTAATAATATTTGCGTGAAGACACTTATTCAATGTCCACACATGGTTTAGATGACAGTAGTTAAGTTGCTGAAACACTTTGAAAATGATGTGAGCATAGTGATAAAAGAAGAGAAAGAGAAGAGGGAGACAACAGTTGGGTTTATCATAAATGATATTGCAATATTCAACAACAATATTATGTTGTTCAGGCTATATATCAATGATGAAAAGTGAAAAAAAAGTGATTTAATAATAGGCTGCAGAAGCATCACTGACTTGAAAATGAATGTTTGTCTAAGGAAAACCCATCTTACGTGTCGTGACTAAATTGTCTAAACAAAAAAATAAATAAATAAAAAATTCCTGTCAGATATTTTATAAAGCACGCTGAAATGAACCACTTACAAATAAGTTCAGGTGTTTTATTAGCTGCCATGAGGTAACAGCTCCAATCACTCAACAGTGAATCATTTTATCTGGTGTCACTTTGGTTATTTTAGACTAAATATAGCTTTAACTAATAGCTATTGTTACTGTGCATTAAGTGATTCATCATTGTCTATTCATTGTTAGTAAAATTGTGAAAGATGTACATAATTTTTCACAGCTTAAGGTGATGCAGTTTATATATAATCATCAGTGTGAACTTCCAAGATATTTAGCTTACAGTCGAGACAAAGGAAGGTGTCACATCCTCACATTAAGAAGCTGAGACTATGGATCACTTGACAAATGACTCGCTTGATTAATTGACTTCAGAAATAGTAGCCAATTAACTTTCTATCCATCAATAAATCAACTTATTCATGGTATCTCGACTGTTAATAACTAGCATACGCTCAACGCTGATAAAGGTAAACTTCATTTGCATTCTTTTGTTCTGGGTAAAACTGTGCCACAGCTGCTGTTTGGTTTCCAGCTTTTGTTGCTCCGGCTTTGAACTAGCAAATGTACATAGCATCTCTGTCACCATTTGGGTGCATGTTTAAATGGGTGAATAAAAAACATATTGAATCGTGCTTAGGAGAAGCTGAGGTTAAAATGCACCACACAAGTATAGGCCGTTCCAATTCTCCTCTCTTGCGTGTTTATCTCTCATGATTCAAACTGAATTATCCTGCACACCATTATGTATCTCAGTGTTTTCTCATTTTAACCCTAATAGCAATGAATGTGCAATGTGAGCTTGAGTCTATCAGCCGTAACAATGTTAGTATATTTTAATTTTCTGTTAATTAGAACATTGAGTGCACATGTTTGTGTGGCTCTGCAGTTTTTAAACGCGCCGTCCTCCAGATGGTATACTAGTCTTAATGCTTTGCTGCGCCTGTCTTTGACACCACCAGCTAAAGCACTGAAATGTGCACCGAGCCATCAAATCTGTCTGCTTTTCAGGAGGTAGCTTCAACTGCATGTTTTGAAAGGAACAAATGATGAGTGGATGAGTGGGAATGCACTATTATTTCCTGCCGCCATATCAATAAAAATAGATCAATGCACTGCTGATGCACTGCTATTTTAGAATGCAGCGAAGGTAATCAGGAGCTCAATATGATGTCTAATTGCGATGCATCTTCTACTCAGACTTAAAGCTATTTATCATAAATGAGAGTTTTCCACTCACTAACTATGAACTACAGAAAGCCTTGAGATATAGATTGTTTGTTTGGTGTGTTTGTTTTCTGTGTAGACACGTTGTAAGTACTTTGCTTCCATTCCTCTATTTCCAGCCAGGAAGTATGACAGCGGCGAATATCTTAACATCACCGGCATCACAAGGGATCAGGCTGGAGAATACGAATGCAGCGCTTTAAATGACATCGCCTCTCCTGACACCAAAACAGTAAAAGTCACAGTCAACTGTAAGTATCTCTCTCTCTCTCTCTTCTTCTTTTTTTGGCACCCTGGCCTTGCAGACACATGGAAAGCGCAGGGGCAGCTTGAGCTGACACCTTTGTCATATTCTTGCAGGTGCACTTCAAAAAAAAAAAAGTACACCTTCTAGAAGTTTGAAAAAGTGAAAAGACAGAAGTGGAAGTTTCTTAATGTTTAATGTGAGAATTTCCTTTTTGTCTGCGCGTGTAGGTGATTAATTCACGAAAAAGCAAAGTCTGACTGTTCTAAGCACTATTCCATTATGCAGGTAATGAGTCTTTCAAAAGTGTTGGGAGACAGTAATGAGGAGCCGGGGCATTAATGAATGATACTGGGCTTTAGCTGTCGTGGTCTCATGGAATTCACCACCGGTAAGAAGGAGCAGGAAAAGGGGGATTTGCAATTATGGCCAAGCCTTCTCTCTTTAAAAGTGCTCCTTTAACCTGCTGTTATTTCTGTAAGTTTCTGCATGGATTCCCTGTGCTCAATCTCTGTTTTGACATATCAGACAGTCGGTTGCTGAGCTGTGAGGGGAGGG
>JAOXNZ010000117.1:9513519-9526254 GCA_028566095.1 Kryptolebias brasiliensis | reverse complement strand
AGTCGGTTGCTGAGCTGTGAGGGGAGGGACAGGAGTGAAAGGAAAAAAGCAGAGCCACTGATTTATAGTCTGAAAATATAATGAAGCAAGTTTTGCAATTTAACTTTTAAGAACTTGGATTATTTCGTTTCATACTCAGTTTTGACTTCATTTTTTTTTTTTTTTCCATTTTACAGATTTGTGTCCAGTAATTCATTTACTGTATTTCCACCTGACTGTGTAGAGACGGTGCTCGTTTTGGCCCTTTTATAAAGCCAAGTCTTGTGGCCATTATTTCTGTGTAATGTCTGGCTCTAATGAGCTGGACATGATTGGAATTTTAGAGACCAGTTATTTATAGCTCTATTGAGACATGAGTTCAAGGATGAAAGTGCTTTGACAACAGGCTACGTCTTTATGTTACAGAACAAAGGAGATATTCTTGGTGGCTGATACGGCATGTCCCATTCAGATGCTGAATTTTAAAGCAAGATAACAGGGGGTTTTCAGTGTAATTTTCAATCTAAGAGAACTGATTGACATTACATTCCTTTTCTATTAGACAAAGTGACCACAACTTGAGCACCAAAGTGGGAGTGTGCTGTAGTTGGTCAAGTCTTGAGGCTGTGTTTGCCTGCTGGCCTGAGTTGTCTGAGCTTTACAAAGCTGCAGAGCTGTCTCCATTATTTGTTCTTTGTTATTGATCTGTCCCCCAAAGGAGAAAAATAAAGATGTCCTTTGGTGACTGCTTTAATGCTATTTTATAAATTGGGTTCTAAAAACACTTTGTTTTTCTATATATTGTTTCTCTTCTCTAATGTCTCTTTTGTAACTCGGCTTCAGTGCAACACATCACACTACCTTCTTAGAGAGGCAATATATTGTATGTAAAAACAAAACAGTGTTTTTTTTAACAGCAGCAGTCAATCGTCAAGCGATTGTGGTGGAATGGACCCAAATGCAGGTGACTTGCAGTTTTTCTAAAATGAAACCTTATGTTGGAATAAACTCAAAACACTAAAATCTAAAAAGCAGACACTATGTCATCTTCTCCTACCTCCAGTCCAATTTTACAAACAGAAACACAACAAACAGAAACATCTATCCTTAAACCGGGTAGGTGGTGGAGCCTTACTTAGAATCTTGTTCTGCTTAGTACCCCATCCAAAACAGAAAAAAGTATGTTCTGGTTGTTGGGCTGGAGGTTGCCCAGGTAGGTGTGGCGTTAAAGGTTAGTTAGTCAGATATTACTCTCAAAAGTGTTAAGGAATTAAGATCCCAAACGTTTTGATGTTAATGCGTTTTTAAAATGATCCACAGGGTTTTAAAACGCCTTAAAACGCCTGAAGAGTCTTTACAATCCCTGAAAAGCCATGCGGTCCTTTGGTTTTATCTGGAATGATTATCACTAAATATAGATATATTGTTCACAGTTTAGTGAGCTATAGGTAAGAAATGTCTCCAGCCATGATTTCTCCTATGCAGCAATTCTGAAAAAATGTATGTGGTATTTCATTTCAGAACTTATTTTTATCCTAGTTTTATATCTATGCATTAGTCATCTATGACTCCATTTGTTTATTTTGATAAATATTTCATAATTTTTATATGCTGTTTGAGCTACGGCCAGCCTTGACTCGAAGAGCAAGACTTTTCTTGCTTTACGAGCACCTCACTCATGAACGGTCTTGTGTTTTATTGCAGCTGTTTAGCATTCAGAGTGCTGTGCAACCATTAAACCTGAATAAACAAAACATTTAGCTGACATTAAAGAAGAAGAGCTTTGGTATTTGCTTGCTTTAAATGGAAGCGCAAGGTAGCTCAGCGGAGTGTGCAGCTCAGTCAGTGTGTCAGTTATCAAAGCCATTTTTAATGTACAGCCCTGTTTTTAATTTTCATCATTTACCTAATCCCTCCTTCTGCACAGTAACTAGTGACTCGTGTGCTCATTTTCAAAGAGAAGGGGCTTGAATCAATAAAGTTGTCCACTGGAGCGACAGAGCAGGCAGAGCTTGAGCCAGCTGGTGGCCTCTCTTCACTGCCTCCTCTCCATCCTGATGAATTTCTCCCTCTGTGAAGTAAAAAGAGACACATTTGGATCACATCCTAATCTATTGTACATCATTCATGCTCTGCTGTCACACTTCAGGCTATATTCATGAGGCAAAACACTGGTGTCTCGAAGAAAGCCAAGTTTACCAAGTTCTGAAACATGAAGATGTTGTCTTTTATTGAAGGTCACACAAGAGGGGGATGATTACACAGCAAGAGGCGAGAAAATTATTTTACAGGAACCACAGAGATCTGGTTGGCTCTTAGCTTTTAAACTTTCTGTGGGGAATTGTAAAGGAGTCAACTCTCTTCCTCTTTAAAAATGTGCCCTTTAAAAGATTGTAAGGTAGATAAGCCTATTACGTTTCCACACAGTCTAAAAGCTGAATGTGAACAGATCTTCTTTTTACATATCATGGTTTCAATATTTTATTTATTTAGATGATGTAAAAAAAAACATTATGGTGTGCGCAGTCCGCAGCTATTACATTATCATTGATCTGTTGTTTTTCTTGCTAATAGCAGTTCAATAAAATTAGGTCATAAAGATTAATTTGTTGTGCCTGCACTATTTCTCTTTTATCACTCTATTAAGACAGCAGAGGACTGAGCGGCTCTGACATTTCATGGGTTAATGGTTTAATTAAATATGGACAAGTTCGTTCAAAACAATGTCGCTTTTTTAAATTAAGAGTACAGTTGACCTCTGGGCTAATTGCAGATTAAGGCCACTAATTAAACTAAGTAAACCAAACTATTGGAAACAAAATGAAGCTCTAGCATATTTGCAGTTTTAATAACACTGAGCCTACTGAGCCAGACGTTTGGCTTGCTGTGATCTGGTGAGTTAGAGACAGAAGGTTTGAGGTAGTGTCACTGTGCGAAGTGTTGAGTCCAGCACTTGTTACCTCAGCTTGAATTTCTCTAAAGCTCGAAAGACTACTTTGATTAAATTACTGGCCGAGTGGGCTTCTTGCCTTTATACTTCCAGTGATAAATGAATGCAAACCGAATACTTTTATCTGCTAAACCTGAATGATGGCAGTCATCCAGAAGGTCATACTAGAATCAGATTGGCTGAGGGGCCCCTGCTTGGCAAACGGATATTTCAGCTGTGATTTTACCCGATAAAATTTGATCCCCGACCTACTTTTTAAATTTACATATTCATCTTCACTGCAGGTGGGTACTGTTATTGGCTGAAATTCTTGCTACACAGTGAGACTCAAAAGCATAAATATCACATTGAGGTGGCTAAGTTGAAGGGATGAATGAGAAGAAAACCACTGTGGAACGCCTCCACCTGAGATGAAAAGCCAGTGTTTCATTAATTATTGAGGCCAGCTAGTTTACAGAATGAAGGTGTTTAACACTAACAGAGCAGATAAAACAATTACAGCAATCTGTTCCTGTTTCAAGACAAGAAATCAAAGGTGTCTGACACTGCTTTACAAGATCTTCCTCTGCAAACAGATTTGTCTGCTATTCAACAACACCACACTGCAAGATGAGAATTAACAGTTCTGTAGTTCATTTTATATCCTTCTTGTTTTTTTCAGTTTGAAACTACACCAAATCATGAAGCTAGTTAGTTAGTATTTAGGAAATAAAAGAGGACAGATTTGTTGAACTTGTTAACTTTAGAGATATTGAAGCTACTGATATTGGATGGAAGATCCGTACCTTTTTAAGTGATAAGGGTCGCAAGTCCTACATGTGGAACTAAAAGCATAAATTTATGTAGTTTCATGAATATATATCTGTATATGCACAAAGGTAGAAATCTGATTTTGCATTCTTTTTCAAAGATATATAAATTGGTGCATATTTGAATCTCAGTCATTGTAAACTTTGTGGTTAACTCTGCTTCTTCCTTTTCTCCTAAAGGATTTTTCTCCTTTAAAGTTGGTTCTAAAATATTAACCCTTAAAGCATGAAATTATCATGCTTTACTCAGCCTGTAGCACACATCAAACCAATCTCAGACACACACAGAAAGAGAGATGCAGTTTGGCCACCAGCTTTTTTTTTAAACAAGCTCAACATAAACAAGGAACTTGCTCCATAAAATTGTCTGTTTTGTTTTTTGTTAAATTCTCTCGCCTTGTTTCCCATTATCTTTCCATTTCGGTCCACTTCACTAAATCAAGCTTAAATTGCTCTAAGAATGCATGTACCCGTGCTCTGAACTGAAGAATTTATGAGGCACTCATTTTCACTGCACATTCTTATAATATGTGTGGAAAATCTGTGCATGTGCATTTATGCATTGTTTATTATTTTGCTCCCTGGAGTTTTAATATGGTTCCTCTGAAACAAAGTTGGCTTTTTTTTAGGTTGTTTTATCTGCTCTGTTTTTAATCCATAATATGTTGTGATACTTTGGTTTTTGAATTAAGGTTAGAGGTTTGAAATAGCTCAGAATCGCTCTCACTTCAGCCGTCTTTACTTCATGTTATGATTTCACTTGGTTTGTGGAGTGAAACTGTGCCCTGTTTCCTTCAGAGATTGCCAGCCATTTGTACGCCTCCTGCCTCCTCCAGCACCCTGCAGCTGTGAATTCTGTTTGCACATTCACCATGGTTGTGTTTACAAATCCCCCCCCCTCCCCTTTTTTTTTGTCTTACAGTAATTGGCCAAGAAACTTATAAACATTTTAAATAATTATGAGCATGCATATTTGATGCTGTGTAATAACCTACATCTATACTATTAAAAGATATTTGAAACATAATTGATTTCCAGCAGAATACAGTGAGTAATTGTCATTCTTAGCATTGTGTTTTGTTTGCTTCCACCCTGCCTTTCAGTCTAATACCCCGATCATGTGGGCTGTTTGTAATTCAGGCCCTGCCCTTGTAGATCCACCCCAACATGCTCCTCTGACTTGGCTGGCAGAGTTGTTCTGGGGAGTCATGACCATCTTCGATAAATAATCAGCTAAACCTGTTTGCTTGACATGACCATCCAATATTATAGTGTCAAGTAATGATGACAAAGTAAACAACTATTAGCAAAGAGTGGATCTATTTGCACAGTCAGTCATTACAAAGTCTAATAGCAGCATAGCTCTTCATTCCCAATTGAGAAAATATAATTCCCTACATTGAGTGTGTGTGTGTGTTTGTGTGCGGTGATTGTAGCGGTGGGTTACAAGGTTTGATCAAACACAGAGGAAACATTCATTCCGCAGCTCAATAAAACCGAGTATTGCTTTTGTTGCAAAGTAAGGCACAAAGTCTCACTTGAGCGTTTCTTGACAGTTTGCGGTATCCATTGGAATACTCCGGCTTACGATTCAAAAGAGAAGGCTTCCTCGAATTGGATTCTGATCCAATCCTAAGTAGAGTTAAAGCCAGTGCCCTCGAGCTGTTTGGATGTAAATCCATCTCTCTACATCTCTCCAAAGCTCTCGTCTTGATTGCTATTTGGATTCCTTGCTACACGAGGGGCATGAATAAATGAGCAGAATCTTGATCTCCCGCAGAATAAATGTTCTGGCTAGTACCACATCAGAATACATCGGGTCACAGCATCTTCTTCTCTTTTTTTTTTTTGCTTGATCTATTGACTTATCTCAAAGCTTCTAGTGTTGACAAAAGGCAAATTGTGTTAAATAACACAAGCTTGCATGAAACTATCTGAGGCAGGTTAGTGTGAAGATGACTTTCTGACCCCTCCAGTAGAACTAAATTGATGATATTTCCACATGTCTCAACTGTACAGTTGTATTGAAAACACCCAATAGGTTTATGTGAATTTATAAAGATTGCTGGTAATTTGTCTACCTTGCCTTATTGAGTATTAAACGCAGACAATAGATTAAATCCCTGCTGACATCCCACACAGTCCAGCACACCAAGATGGTTATTTATACGTCTTGCATTGTAGGACAAGAAGGAACACATTGTTCCCTAACTGTTCTGTATAGAATTCCTAATGAATTAAGAAATCCTGGCAGTGGAACCATTCTTGACTGACAATAATAAAAGCTGGACAATGAAACCAACAGATGGCAGACAATGAGTCAATTTCTTAATTGCAATGAAAACTTATTTTTAAATCAGCGTTATGAATTAGAACAATTATTGAGCTTTTCTTTTGAAAAAAGAAAAGGAGTTTTTTGGATTTCTTGTCTTGAAACGTTGCAGTTAGTTAACCAGCCCAGTCACATGGGGTTCTGTAAGGGGGGCAACTCAGCAAAGCCCTGTATATCACAGTGAAAAAAACTCTGTTTAATAATGTCAGATGGGGAGAAAATTATATTTTTTTACTGAACATCCTTGTATCTGTACACTAATGTGGAGACATGTAGAGCACAATCTCTGTTCTGTTGACAAGCTCTGGATAATGCAGGTGCAGGTGAAGTCAGTCTGTGATCGACCCACAACCAGCCATTTGTCACCCTCCAGGGTCTTGCATGTGCTCATTTTTTTGCTATGCCCGTTCTATTCCTGGACCCAACCCTTCACCTCCATCTGGTGGAGTCACCACGACTCAAGGTGTGATTTACAGCACTGCCCCAGCATTCTCCTCACACTAAATTACCTAGATTATTGGATTTTTATGATTTTTAGTGCACTACTTTGCATTCTCCTCCAACCCTACTGGTGTGTTGCGTAATATATGATGATATAAGACATGCCAGCAAGTTAAAATTGGAATTATTGGATTTGACTGGATTTTATGGCCGTGATCTGTCTTAACAGATTCCAGTGCCAAGTTCTAAATTGAAAGGACTTGGTATTATCGATATGCATATAAAACTATAGCATTCTGGACCACCTGGAAAGCCATGGGAATATTTCTCTCTGTTCCAAAGTGCTGCAGGAGTTCAATGACTTTTTCTTAAAATCTGCTTAGTTACAGAAAAAACACTTTGAACTGTACAGATAACATAATAGAATGGAAAACTTAGTCTTATCCCTTTAGTTACACCACTGGGAGCAATAAACTGTAGTGCTTGTTCTGCATGTTTCTCAGCCAGATGATACATATGATGATATTATGTATTATGTCTTTACATATTTTTTATCATCTTAAAATTTATTTTATCTCAACCAGATTCTGGTTAGGTATTCATCAACACAGATCGCTTTTATACTTAAATATTATGATTATAGTTTTGTGTCATGTTATAGGAGTGTATAACACCAAAGAGCACATTTTAGTTGTGGGAGGAAACAAATAGTTTTGTTTTAAAAAAAATGTCAAAGTGATTTATTTAAATATTGTCAACACTGCTAACTTTTCTTTAAGCTCTCCAAAGTAAATGCTTAAAAATAAAATGCAATAACAGTGTCATTTTCAAAAATCAAATAACCCAAAAACAATGTTTCTAGATGCTTTTTCTTAGCAGCACAAATCATTAGGAGATGTTTAATAATGCAGCAGCAGCAACTATAAGATTTATGATACTATACAATTTCCCTTTTTTGGAACTAAAATATCTCCAAAGAACAAACATAACTGCATTGACTATTTTTCCAAAGTGTCTTATAAGGTGGGTTCATGGTCCAGCACAAGATTTGTTTGTACTTCTAAGCTCTAAAGTTTCTGGGGGATACATTTATTTAGGGGGAGTACCAGACATATTTGACTAATTCTGCACCAACATTTTAGCTGTAAGCTGAAATTTGCTTGACAACGTAGTCATAATTTCTCAAAAAGCCAAACCATTAAATCCCCAAGATGATCAGTGACATCAGTGTGAAATTAGATCAGTGAACAGTCTGTAGCCATATTGGATTGCTTGGTTAACTTCATACAAGCTGCAGTAAACAGATACACCTTCTGTCAACAAGCTGATAACCTTTAAAACACCTCAAATTATCCTGGGTGTACTTTTTAGTGTTCATGTCAGGTAGTTTGTTCCAAGAACAGTGGTGTCTTATAAATCTGTTTAGGAACATTGTCACGTTGCAGAATGATTTGGCAACTCAGCACACGCCTCCTCATTGTGTTGTGTAGTTGATAAACACCTGAGGTTTCTGAACACTCTGAGCAGGACTTCATATTTCTTAATCCCTTTGTTGTCTAGGTCTAATTTGCTTGCTAAGATTATAGAGTAAAGTCAAATTAACCAAAAATATGAAATCCTTTGAGCCCATAATGAAAAGGCACATTTTTCGTTTTGACAAATAGCTGATCAAGTTGGTTTAAATAAAAGGGAACACATCAAAATGAATTAAAACAGCACATAAAAGGAGCTTATTTATAAAAAAAAAAAAACATGACAGCGGTTTTATGTTCTTACTTTTAACAAGGCACACATATCTATTTGTTAAAAGCTTCAAGTGTGAGGTTTCAAGTATTGACACACCTGCCTGAGCCACTGTGTCCACTGTCCCGGTAACTGTACAGGACGACAGCTAGGTCACCCTGACACTTTCAGAGGCTTCAGATAATCAATGGTCCGCACAATGACACCAATAGAGGATTACGAGGACTCACTAAGCCGCTGTCGGTCAGCATACTGCATTGATTTTGTCATAGTTGTTATTGGCGTATATTTTCTGTGTAGAGTACTGTGGCAATTTTCACTTGTTCTTTTTTTCTTTTATTTCTTTTTTATTTCTTCATGAATTGCAAAGCTTATTCTTTGGCATACATTGCTAAATGATAAGCATTAATGTCCCTCTATCACAAGGTTAAGAGACACATTTTTTGTTAGAAGTAGCAACAGTGAACTTCTACAAAAATACTGACTAAGGGTATAACTGTTTTGTAAGTTATATATATAGATATACGTGTGTGTGTGTGGGGGGGGGGGTGAGTGAGTCTGTACAAAGTGACTACTAATGCTGGCTGTGTTTAAACTTTTTTTTTTTTTTTTAATCAAAGGCTTAGCATATCACCCAACACCTTTTTATGTTCGAGTTTTAAACTAAGATCTACTTATGATGAGAAGAAAAGGAGTTATACCCATTTTGGTCAAGCCTTGTAAATTTTGTTCAGCACAATTCTATTAAATATTATAAGATCTTTTGAGATGCGTTAGTGCGGAATATGTGGTGAGGACTAATGTCAGATACTACCAATAATGCACTAGCTCAATATGTGTAAATTTAGAGTTATAGGCATTTTTGTGGTTAAAAAAGGTTTCCCTCTTTCTCCTCCCCAACATTTTATACAGTGATAAATGAACACAAAAGGCTCAAGTGTAACCCATTCCTTAACTCTCTATCTCAAGAACTTGGTATTACTCAGCTGAGCTAAACAAGAAGGAAATAACTGTATAATTGGCACGCAAATGAAAGGATGGAAAATCAACATAGACTAGACATATGAATGTGCTCATTAAGACGAGGAGGCCACATGGTCGAAGGGCATCCATCATCATAGACTACACTGTCATCTCACTGTGCATCTCCCACATGATTATACGCAACATGCACAAATGCTCACTTACGTACTGTTTTCTTTTTACTCTGATTTGTTGCAGCCAACCTCATCTATCTATGTTGACCCTGCTATCCCTGCTTTTATTTACCTGAAATACACACCTGAAGTACCAAGGGCTATTAAAATAATTCGCCATTGTTTGCTTTTTGGGGAATTTTGATGGCAGTTGGTGTTTTGTTAGTAATGTTGGGAAGCTGCTGCAGCTCAGACAGCGTGAACATCTGTTAGGAACATCTTTAAATCCAATTGAAAGGAAAGGTTTGCAGGCATTTAGCCAAGCTTTTTCACTCCATACAGACTACAGCGCTGAAAGACAGGTTGTTCTGACAGGCTTATTATCAGGATTATACATGGTCTCTGACTAAATTTATGGTCCGGTGTCCTCTGTACTGTACGCTCAACTGCAAAAACTCTGTGACGTAAATTTTGTCATCTTTACCAGTCCGTGAGGGTACGCCTGCTCCCTCAGCAGATGAGAGTGTGCAGCCTATAATTTATCAAAGTGGGGACAGTGTGAATCAGTGAATGCATGACAATAAAAGTCTAATATATAAGGTGGTGTCATAAACAAAATAGACAAAGACTGCAAGTCATACCACAGACAGAAAGAAAAAATAAATGAACAATTGTTTTGAGGTTTTGAGAATATATATATACGTTGTGAAGAATTTGTTGCTATCCTTATTTGGATTTAATTTATCATTCATGGGCCACAAAGACACAAACTGCATCAAATTTCTGGTGAGAAATCCCTTTTAATTTTTGTCTTCTTCCCATCTCTTGAATAGACATTTGACAAACCAGTGCGTAATTGCCACCTGTTAAATTATAGTGAAAAGTGTAAAGCCCTGATTAGAATCCTGTATTGATGTGGATCCAAAAGTATTATGAATAGGATTGCAAAGCCCGACAACTTGTGCACACGGATGCAAAGAGAACTGGCCGAGGCCCTCACTTTCAAATTAAATTTAGCTCCTATTGTCTTTCAAATGGCTGTTTCTGCTTGGTGTTGCTAACAGTTTGTTGCTGTTTTTTAATCAAGATTTGACAAGTCCAGCCAAGAAATCCATCCTTCCTTTTCTCAGTTGTTACACGGAGAAGCAGGGAGTCAGTCATAACGTTTGTAGGGTTGTGATGGATCAAACCCGATTACTGCTATCTTTGGTTGTCCTCTTTATTTTTATAAAATTGCACTTGCTTTACCTACCACAATTTAAGAAGGGCTGTGCTAATCATGTACAAATTATAAAAATAGTTACCTATACCTTTATGATACAGCTAGAATGTTTTGGGGATTTTTCAACTATTTATTGAAATAAATGAAATGTCATTATTTTTGGTCTATATAACATCACTGTGTTAATACCTTTCCAGGCATTGTTTCTAAAAGCAGGGTAAATACTTGAAGTACAGAAGGTACTGAGTTGCTTTGGAAACTGCCCATATGCAAAACTGCCTTCATGACACTGGCAAAGAGATTTACACCACATTTCAGCACATGAAAGGAACCTCATTCTGCATTCAAAGAACCTGCCTCTACCAGTCAGTCTTTGAACTTCCATTAAGCTATTTATCACCATGCTGTGCAATTCATTTCATTCTCCTTACTCTGAGGATGGCTGCTTTCTCTTCTTTGCAATTCAGCTTCTGTTGACCCTCAGTGCTGAGTTTACTCTATGTACTGTGTGCTCTGACTAGAATGTCAGAGTTTATGACGTTTAACATACCCTCATATTGTTTTAATGTTATTGTTTCATTATGTTCATGTACTAATAATAGAATGTTCTCCTCAGCAGCAAGCCATTTTTTTTTTTTTTGCCTTTCTAATATTTTCTGCATATTTTGTCGTTTTTCCAGTTGCTCCAACTATCCTAGAGCTGAGGAATCAGGGTGTTAGTTTGGGACGCACAGTTCTGCTACGGTGCGAGGCTGCCGCTTTACCTTCTCCATCATTCGAGTGGTATAAAGGAGAAAAAAGGTGAGCCCAGTTTGCTCATTTGTTCTCTCATGTGAAAAAAAATCTTTTTACATCACCCATTTAGACATCTACAGAAAGTGGTTTCCCAGACATACAGCCTCATCCCTGTTTGGTGTCTAACTGAGGCGTTTTAGAAGCAGAGAGTTGACAGAGTTCTGTTTGCTGACATCTGGTTTTCCTAAACATTGCGCCTTGTATAATGAAAGTTTTGTAACAATCATATTAATGTGCAAAAAAGACAACCAACATTAAGGACTAGTTAAGGCAAGAAACAACTTGGTTGGAGCTCAGTGACATATACCAACACACAAGGTAATTTACCGGCTGAGAAGCTGTAGACTGAACTAAGCCATAACCCTACAAAGAAATTGTTGCCATCACTTTAAAGAGAAAGTATGCAAAATAGTTACTTTTTTTTACTCTTTCAATGAAACACAGTGACAAATTAAATTTTTGTGTTTAATCCTTGTTTTCATAGAGAAATTAACATACATTGTACAATATAAAATGACAAGTAATAGTTATCTGATTTGATTTGATTTACCAATATCACCGTAGATACAGTGGTCATAAAGAATCACACTCTTCTGAGTATCTGTGTCAGGCTTGTTCGATTTCATCCTGCTTTGTTTTTCCTTTGAACTTTTTAACTTAGCCTAGCATCTGCTGGTTCAGTATTTGTGTTACCTTCTTATAGAAACTCACAGATTTTAAAGTTCAGGTCTCAATAAATGAGGCTCAGGAAGTAGGGTCTCTGATGCTGTTTGCTTCTTCCTGTCTTTCATTGTGTGAGTTAGGTCTGAGCAAGCACTCTGATTTTGAGGTGGGCTACAACTAATTCCTGCATTGAAATGTGTGTATTAAGTCAATACTGTGCTGGCTGGATGAAATAAGCTTGTGTGGCAAATACAGCCTGGGTGCTGCCAGCTGACAACCACTGGACTACGCACAGCCCCAATTTCTATTGTTTCTATGGAGCGGCTCTGGCTCATTGGATAGAGGTTGTCCTACATTCGAAAAGATCAGTCGATCCCCAGCGCCTTCACATATCCTTGGGCAAGACTCTGATCCCCCACATTGTCTTCAATATTCTTACTAGTGTGTGGCTGTAGAGAAATAACCATGCATGTTTTCAGCCAAGGGAAAAATATACAGTATAAAGGGCTGTATGAGAAAAACATTCTGAAGTGCTTTAATCAAAGGTGCCATACTTGTTCCCCTATCCTTAATTTACCTACATTTGTCACTTTTGGATGTTAATCTTTGATCCTGTTCTCTAATATGTGAACATTGACAGTTTCCTGTCAATGTTCACAATCTAG
>JAOXNZ010000117.1:9500057-9513512 GCA_028566095.1 Kryptolebias brasiliensis | reverse complement strand
AAATAAATCTGGTGTGTCCTGTCCCACCCATTGTAGTTTGTCTTTTCAGAAAAGGAGTGTACGAACGCTAATCTTAAAAAAAATAGTTAGACATAAAGGCACTGTTTGTGCTCTTTTACTTTTGTCTGGGATAATACATGTTTTTTTGCTCCCATTCCAGCAGCCTGTTGAGAGAGTCCACAGAAATAATCTATCAAGAGTCATTGTGCCTTTTCTTTTCTTTTCTTTTTTTCGACCTTGCATTCTAATAAAATGTTTGCTAGCAACTGGCTTAAATCATTTGCGACACATACATCAATCAGGCTAGATTCAAGTGTCAGTTCTTGAATTTAAAAACCAAATTACCCCCATTACCCATCATTTACCCACTCCTGGTGAGCACAATTTCAATCATCAGCTCACACTGTGCTAATTGTAATTATGGGTTGGATTCAATTTATTCAAATTGCCAAGGAGGCTGGTTGGCATGATTCTAGTCTTTACTTAATTCAAGGACTCGTTCCTTCTGTGACTTCTTACTTGGCTAAATTGTGATTTCTTCATCTAATCATCATCATGAACTGAACACTGGTGAAAGGACTCAGCCATAGAGCATATTTAGCATCTTTACAGTGTTAGCATTGATGTCTTCACTGCCCATCCATCGTGCCTGTGAAATGAAAGCTGCTTTTTTTCTCTGTGTTGATGCAGCCATAACATTAGTAGAGTGCTCCCTACTGCTCTTCTCTATCAGATGTGGTGTGACAGTTTTGACAAGTAAATCTTTCTCTTGTTGTGTCACTGCTTTCATTCCTGAATGGAAGTGGGCGAGTGTTTATGTGTACGTCTGTAGGAGTGGGGAGGTTTCTTTCACCATGACAGAAAAAAACACTGACTAGTCTGGTGTTGAACTAGTAATGACACAAAGCACACAAATGTCAATCCTGTTTCCTACCTTTAGATTTTGAGTGCCTCTTTGGCTCTTAATTTAAAGTAACAAGGTAAAGTGGGTAAAATGTTCCACTACAAAATGAGACGCCACTTCAAGAAGATGATGTACAATCAGTTGTTGCAATTTTCTTCTACGTGAACAGACAAGATGTGTTTTTGAGTTTTAACATGTCAGGGAACTAGTTTTCAACAGACATCATTATACGATTTTTTTTTGTGTGTTTGTTTTAAGGAACTTAACAATAATTCCCAAGGAAAATGCTATAAAAATCAAAAAAGACTTTACAAAGGTTGATGTGACGTTGATGTAATTTTCTTTTCTTCTTTAACAGGGAAATTACTTAGACTTGTGAGTTTGATCACTAGCTCTTTATTATCTCCATTTGTTAGACCAGATAGCCCCATTATTTCACTCTTACCATAAATCCTAAACCAAATTGAATGCATAAAACATAACTGTAGGGCTAAGAGGTATGGGCAAGGGGTGAGACAGGATTCACCCTTTTAATGACTATTAAGTCATTAAAAGTCCCAGTTCACTCTTTCCTTTAGCCCTTCGCTTGCATACCCTTACTGTCATCTGACTGTGTTTAAACTAAGGTATTTCACAGCCAATGAAGAATTACAGGCTGTGCTACCAAAGAACCTTACAAATATGAATATTTTCTGTTAAAATGTTTTATCACAACACTTATCATAAAGTCTGGTTTCATTTATACCAGTGTACTACATTTTATTGTATTGCACATCTTCTTTAGGCATTAAAAAAAGCTTTGTGACAATTTCTGTTGAGAGCTAGGTAACTAGTATACACACCATACATGGGTATAGTGGTATTTAAACCACTACCTCAAAAAAAGGTTAAAGGGTAAAGTTAGGTGTAAGACTAGGAAATGGGATTTGGCCTGAGGATATAATGGAGGAAAGTGTCTTCAGAGAGGGAACAACGGGTTTTGGTGTATTTGTTAGAAATAAGGTCACAAACTGTGTTTTAGCTCAGACTTCCACTCAAAACAACTTGAGCCAAACTATAGATCATGGGAGGGCAGAGTAAGGCCAAGATATAAATGTGTCTCCTCTCTTGAGTATTATACTGTGCATTATTTCACATCTGAAACTGTAACAGCCAACACAGAAAAAACAAAACAAACAATTCTTTCTACAAAAATCTTACTGACACAATGTTTTGCATATGACTTTACAGTGTATATTCTAATCTCTTCACCTCCACCAAAGTAAACAGATAAACATTTGTTAATTTCTCTGCACAGATGCCAGTAAAATACTTGAATAATATTTATTATAATCCCGTGCACCTGCAGCAAAAAGATGAACAGCATGTCAAGTGGCAAGCCTGCTGCTTCACCTCTGGGTCCCTCAAAGTCCCTCAAAGCAGACACTACAAACCGGGGGATAAATAGATCTGCTGAAGAGGGTGATGAAGTACTGTAATGATGAAGATCCACTCTAGATGACATTTGCTCCATCCTTGACTCATGCCACTTCTCCCCTGACGCTTTGTGTGTAGGTGAGAAATCAAAGCCTCATTTGTTGCGTTTGTGTTGCTCTTTTCAGAATTATCAAAGGCCAGGGCATCGACATCAAGAACCTCAGCTCCAGATCACTTCTTACAGTGACCAACATGACAGAGGATCGTTATGGGAACTACACATGCATCGTCACCAACAAGCTAGGGACAGCTAATGCCAGTGTGTCTCTTTTCCGTAAGTTGTCCTTCTTCCTGCTTGTGGCTAACTGGTGAAGTACCAAAGGAATGAAAGTGTTGTTGATGTCAGTGAAAGATTTGTACCTTTTCCTGGTGTGTTGTTTTTATTGTTATTTTCAGTGTAACAAAGCTAAACTCAGTGCAGCACCTCAGTGTCCACAAATCAGAGGAATTAGTTTAGTTTTGTAAACCTATGGTCCGCTGTGATTGCAGAGTCACTGTGTGTGTGTGTGTGTCTGCTTTTAAAGTATGTGTACCAGATGAAAACAGCAACTGAAAATTAATTTTAGCTTTGAGGTGATGACATCATAATTACAATGACAGCTGCACAGGTTAGTAATGGCAAGCTGAGTGTCAAATAGAATGATGCAGCTTTTTAAAAGGTCTGAGATGCAGACCTTTCATAATTTTCAAAGCTTGCTGAGTTCAAAAGAGGCCAAAACATCACAAGCCAAACTGTGAGTGCATCAGTGATACACTGCACAATTATTTATTGTTGGTTAGAGCGTCACTCTTGAAAAGGATGCCCATAAAAAATGTCCATAAAATGGTGGCTCACATTAGTTTGAAGAGTTTTATGACTTATCATATGGCAAAGTACTGCACAGCAGATATGAGACATCATATCACAAGGAAGAAAGTTGTCTCAAGGCATTTATTTAATCTTTTATTGTGACAGCTGTGAGTCAAACAGAACTGCTGTTTTGTTTTAACAAAATCATTCAGGAGCGTGCTCATATTTGAATGGCTTTGTTTTGACACACTAATGACATATTCCATTGCAGTTTAGCTTTTTTTATTATTTTTTGAAGAGATCTTTACTGCATCATTTCTCCACAAAATAAAAGGTTTTCATGAAATTGTGTGTTCTGCCTCAACATTACCTCAGACCCCTCCAGTGAAGGGTTGTGGAGGAGCCATTTACCAGGTTTCTGTGCAGACCAATAGAAGTCAAAACAGCTGCAGTACAATGGGTTCTAGAGAGTGTGAAGAACACAAAAGTGGATCAAAACCTCAAGGGGGAAAAAAAAAACTCAGATTAATTTAGAAAAACTGGCATAGTTGATCCAAAACAGCACAAGCCCAATAATGGGTAAGGTTGAGTGTGTTTTAAAAATAACAAAAGAAAAACTCCATTAGACAGTAGATATTCTCAAGTGCTACAAAATGTACAATAACATTTGTACATCATATTGTAGCCAAAAGGTCTACTGAATTTAGCAGGTTGACAAAAAGGGCAAGGTACAGTAAACCTGTTCAGATTAGTCATTGTTCTCTTACAGAGTTATCATTTTTGTAGCTGATTGAGGTTATTTATCAGCAAAATCGAAGAAAATCCTTGTCTAACAAATGGATAAAGCTAGTATTTAACATTAAAAAGTAACAATGAACCTGAGATGTGGCTGATAACCAATTCTAAAAAGAAATAGCAAAAAGTGTTCATCTCTCACATTAACAAATCTCAGATATGATTTTTTTTTTTTCTCGATGTCTGTACAAAATATTAACAATTTGCTTTCAGAGTTTGTCAAACCAAATAAAAGTTTATTAACCAGCGAGCCAAACATTGGTGGGGAGGGACTGGAGTTAAGCCTGTTGAGCCTTTTCTAATTCCATCTGTAGGAGCAATTTATCCCTTGATCCCAGCTGTCGCTTGTAAAAGTCTGTAAAACCACCAGGTGTAAAATGGTCACTGCTGAGGACAGGTGTTGGTGGAGGAACCTCAGCTTTCCATCAGTGTGACTCTGCACAAAATCAATTCATTGGGCATCACCCCAATAGCCCTGATTCTCTGAGTTTGTGCACAGTCTCCCAAAGCCGACATGACAAGCTCTTCAATCTGGTCCCTTCAGTCCACCAAACATACTGTAACTCAGGGGTTTTTGAAGTACGGCTCCTCAGAGTATCCCAGCTTATCATCTTCTTTTACGTTTGCAATTTAGATAAAGAGCTTGAGTTGTTTTGCAAATTGTGGTAACAAGAAAAAATACCTTCGCTTCAACAAGTTTGCATTATAGGACTAATGATTCTAACATTATAGAGTAAGGACTGGTGTCATCCTTAATACATAATAATCTTACTCATTAGGCCAAGGTTTCTGATTTGTTGGAAAAAAAAGAATGAACCCAACTTTAAAACAGTTTAAGTCTACAGTTCAGTACAATAAAGGTTTTTGTTTTTCACAAGGTTTCTGTTGGTCTTTTCCAACTAATATTGTGTGTTTGAAAGCAAATTTGAATTTCTTCTCACAGGCCTTACAAAAGCACTTAAAACGGCTAAATTCCTTTGCCACATTCCAGAAACAGATATTATCTTTTACGTACTCATAAAATGGCATGAGATGCACATGGCCTAAGATGGGAAACCTCTGCAGAAGATGATTAAAAGTGTTCAGAACATCATCAACACCCATCTTCAGAAATCTATGAGACTCAGTCAAGGCTCTAATATGGAAACCCCTCAGCCATGGTCTGATGTCGCCCCTGAGACATATTTCTGGGCTTCCACGGATTAGGTGAGTAACATAACATACATCCAGGCCACAATTTCTAGTCTAAGAATACAGACACAGTTTAAAAGGCTCTTGAAAAGTTAAATTGAAGTATTTATGATCCATTAAAAGATAATTATCACCCTGCAGATCTAATCAGACAGGATAAAAGTGTTCTGTTGGTTTACAGCTAAGGAATGTGTTCATTAACAAGGTGTTCGAGGCTTTTTGGTGCACAGAAATTCCCTATATTCTCACTTTCAAACAAATCATAAGGCGGTTTGACGATTCCACTTAACAAACATCCTTAAATCTCTGCCTTAAGTGGCTTTTAGACTCAATCTTCTAGCCACCTTCTTCTGTCTTTATATTTTAACAAACTCATTCAAGCATTTACCTTGTTTTGCAACTCCACTCTGTATGTTTCTGTAAAATTTGAAACTCATAAATTGGCAATTATTCCCCCTTTTTTTCTTTTCTTTTGGTTACCTGCATTTTCAGAAACAAAAAAAAAAAGCATAAATGGTAAACGGCTAGGGAGAATTTTTTTTTCTGTGTTTTAAAGGGAGGATGGGTGAAACAATTTAATTTAATGTATTCGGTGATGAAATATGAACAGGTGAATTAAATAATTTACCAGTTAGTGCTGCTCTCTCTGATGATAACATTGTCCCTAGTAGGCCAGAGGCTCAGAATAGAGAAGAAAAAAAAAAACATGTATGTAGAGTTGGCTATTGTCAAAGGAGCGCTCCACTCCCTTGTTTGTGTATGCACAAAGAACATCAAAGGCTTGTTTCAGATTCTCAAATGGATGATCTTAATGTGACACTAGCAAGGGCTCAAAGGCAGAATGGCAAAAAAAAAAAACCTGAGAAAGTAAAGAGGAAAGCGCTTCCTGAGCTGCCACCCCCAACTTCTCTCTTTTTCTTTTTATTTGATTTTATTTATCTCTTTGACTCTATCATTTTTCTGTCTGATTTTCTTATACTCTTGTTCCCACTCTTTCCTCCTTGGAGCTCATTCTTTCTCCTTCTCATTTAGATTTATTTATTTTTTATTATCATTATTATTTTAAACATGCACAATCTGATTTATTCCTCCTTTTTTTCTCCCATGATCTCGCCTAATAACGGAGAGACCCCTTTGGATGTTTTTCTTAACGAAAAAAGGCAAGCAGTTGCCGCTCCACACCTCGCCGCTACAGTGAAGAAAATAACTAAACCTAGAGGTTAAATTTAGCCATGGGTAAATTTGAATTGTGCTTTTAGAACGCGACAGTAGCCACTGATGAGGACAATGTGATGGGGAAAAAGAAGTGCGCATATTTGATAGTGCATGATATATTAAGGTGAATTTTAAACAGCAGCACAATGTGGGTGGTTTGTTTTTCTTATCCCTTAATACTTAGAGGTTTGGTGGTGCATTATAAATTTATAAAGTAGGGGTTATACACATTTTAAAAGAGGTCCTGAAATACTATTTTAAACAAAAAAATGAGCATTAGAGCTAAGTTTCAATGACGTCTTAGTCCTAAATGGACTTACTGTTTAGTAGCGAGAATCCTTTTTGTCTCAACCTATTAGAATCACATTAAAACAGTCCGGCAAAAGGCTGGTTATTGTCCCTGACAAGATGAACTCTGACTTTGGCAAACCTTCAACCAAAGAAAGTAAACACATTTACCTTCAGCCCAAAGCAGGTATTGAAAAGCACCAAGTGTCTTTTATAATGAAATATGGATACAAAAACAGAAGTCCAGTTTGTTTGTTTACATGTTTGGTTTTCTGACTAATTTCTCTCTTTTGAAATGAGTTGAATGGTAGCGTTCTCACCATCTGCTGTATTCTGCCAATTGTGCGACGAGACCATTTTGCTATCCGTGCTGTCAAACTATCAGTCACAGACTGTGAACTCCTTTGGCTAAGCACCACTTTAAGCTATGTGTTAAAAGCTGCAGTAAAACATAAGCTGGGTTATTTGCAGCAGAGGAAGCATACTGCCTCTGTCACTACTTGTTGGAGGAAAGGCTGCATCTGTGAGTGTGCATGAGTTTGAGGGCTCAGAACTCTTAATATGTTTTGAATAACGCAGTAGAAAAACAAAAGCAATCAGTACAGTAGAGAGCACTTGTCTTAATTGTTTTTAGCAACTGTTAATTGACAGAAGATGAATGAGTTTAGCTGTGAATGAATAATTGTGAATGAAGCAATGAAATGACCAAAAATATGTTTTTTGTGTTTTTTTGTTGTTTTTTTTTCCCTGTGTGTTAACAGTTTTTTACTTTATACAATTTTAGATTTAGTCATGAGATACAACTGTTCTCTCTGTACCGTTTGTGCAAACAGAACGAAAACAGAGTTGCAGTTCATCACATATCACTGTGTGCTGTGAACTTCTCCAAAATCAGAGCAGCCAAAAGTTACCAAACCAGCCTTGTCAGGAACTGGATCAATGCACTTGTTTAAGAAATGTGTTAGTTGATTGATCGTAGTTTTGCTATTTCCTCTAAATATTGCGGTTTCTCCTTGAAAACCTGGCACGGTCTATGTTCCTCACTTTGGACTATTTAATTATATATATTATTATTATTATTATAGATAAATAGCGAATCACGCTGCTCTTGTCAGCCCACCTTCAGTTCAGATATCAGGTTAGATGCAGAAGTTTCCTGTGTTTGCTGTCAGACTCTTTGAACTCTGTCAGGGGCGCACTGCTGCTGTGCTTTTGTGCATTTTACACTATTCACTCTTAGCATGTCATCCGTGTTGTCTTTACCCGTCAGTTAGAAACGGCTGCTTAGGGTGACTCTGTCCTAGTTTACTTTCATCAATTGCCTTTTGAATTATAAAATTAATCATGACATTATTCAGAAGCCATTCCAAACTTTTTATTTTGAAATGGCTTTTGAATATTAGTGGATGATGTGCTGCTGGCGGCTCACTTTGCTGTCATGCCACAGACATTATTCATGTGCAATCTGCGTTCTCATTTGCATTAGGAATGTTTAAAAAATAGGCTCACTTTAGCAGCTGACGTATTTTCACTTGCAAGTGCTAGCTTTAGTACTGGTTCTCAAAGACTCAAAAAGTTTTAAAGGAAAATCTCTTCCGTTTAATAAATTAGTGCCGTCTTTTTTATGGTAATTTTAAGGGCCTACATTGTTCTTAATTTATATAATATGCCTAACTCTATGATTATAGTTGAATTCAACAGGTCTCAGACTATTACCTGTAAAAGACCAGCCTATGAGCATGTGTTTCTGTACAGTCTTGGTGCATTTTTACTCAAGATGCTATTATTATCATGCTGTAAACTCATTTTTGGCTTGTCAATATTATTGATCTAGATCTCAGATAAGAAAGGCACACTGATCTTAACTAAATTGGAACATGATCCACTTTCTCAAATGTTAGGATCATTATACTTTAGGCCTCATGTAATGGATTGGAATTGTGCCTCTTGCATGTTTATGTTAGGGGTAGCCAGTGTGTTGTCTGAACTCCAGCTTGTGTTTCACGATCTTTAATAACATGTTTGTTGAAATTATTTGCATTTTTCATATTGGCTATAACACTATTCCTTTGATGATTGCTTATGCTCAATGGGATAGCCCCGAAACAGCAAAATCTTTTGAATCAAACTTCATAGCTTTCACTGATCAATTGTTTATTGTTAATCACTTGTTGCTTACAACATGTGGCAAGAATCTGTATTTTTCACATGTTTTGATATTTGAATAAGACGATATCAAAGACCTGCAAAGTTTTCAACAATTGGAAATTGTGTGAAAAGTGAGACCATGACTGAACTTATTGGATTTCATTCAAAGATTGGCCACTAAAAAAGACTGTCATACAGAGAGTGAAGCTTGGTAGTGACAGCATCATTCTTTGGGTCTGTATTTGTTTAGTGGAAATGTGAATTTTAAGAAAATAATCACAATTTGTTTAAAATTCCAATCGAACAAAACTTCCAAGTGTCTGTTAGAGGGCTGAAAAAGTTTTCTTACCAGTGCAATGTGGCATGCATTCACATCACCAAAAGAACTGTTTCACTTAAGACAAACTGAATGGTCCTTCTAAAGTATAGATTTGAGTCCAACCAAAATGTGGTGTGTGATCTATTGAGGACTGTGTAAAAATATGCTTTAAATTAGTTTGATGATGTTTGCAAGGAGTGGGAAGGATTGGTTTAGGGTTTGTGTACATGTATGCGATCAGATTTTTGTGTTTTATTTTGTATTATTATTGGTGTTTTTGTCATTTAATAGTTTGTGATTTGTTGTCACTTTCCTAAACTGCAATTTCAAAACAACTGAGAAAAATTGTTTATTTTCACTGTATCAGTATCCCACACTCTGTCATACAAACACACACACACACACGCACACTCACAAACTTATAATTTTAGTTGAGGTATAACAGCCACCAAATTGCCGGTCGCAGTTTCAACTTCCTATTTCATGTGCGAGATGGAAGCAAACTTCATTGAAAAGATCGAGGCTGTTCACTCCAATTTTCCGAGGACTCCTCCAGCTTAATTGGTCAAGCTCTTATCCCCCATCCCACCTCAGCTTAGCCCTGGAGGAGATTTTCTCCACCTATTCCTCTGTCTTCATTTCCTTCCTTCCTCGCTCTCCCCCTCCTCCCCCCAAGCAGTAATCGGAGGAGACTGATGGGGAAAGAGAAAGAGTTACCCTCGCTTTCCCCGTCTGTGCTCATCCTCCCTCAGGCAGTAGAGACACTGCTGGCTAGCAGGTTAATGAATGTTGTGTTCATTTGTCACGCTTATCAATCACTGCATGTGTAGGTGTCATTCTGACACGTCCTCTCATCTGCCATTGTTGTTGATGATGTTGTTTATACCCGCACTGCGTGACTGTACCTGAGTCATAGAGCAGAGATGCAGGAAAATGGGAGCTAAAGGTGAAACCTGAAATGTGGATGTGTGCGATAACAGCTTAAAATGATGGGAAATTGTATTGAAGCGATGTGGGGATGGATTGGATGAGTTACAGTTAGATGGTGGTGTCATGTTTTAGTCACTTCCATTCATCCCTATTTCCCCCTCTCCACACTTAGTTTTTGTCTGCATTGCTTATAGAACAAAAGTACATCCAGACAGCATTTAGCTCATTGTTTTTTGTTTTATTTTGTTTGTTTGTTTGTTTTAAAACTAAAAAGGGAAACAAGAAATTCCAACGTTCAGGTGTTTAGATTTTCAAATAGGAACTTATTAAAGTATGATGAATAAATTCAGCATTTTAAATTATCTGTAATTTTCCCCAAAAGCACACGTGCGGTACTGCAACATTTACCTTTCATTTGAATGGCCCCATTTCCATATTTAGGCAATCAGAAGAAGCCATTAACATTTTCCAGTTTTATGGCAATGAGGAAATGTTTTGTGCTGAAGCTGAGCGTTCATTTAGAAGCCCAGCGGGCAACAAACACTTTACGCTCCCACACCACACCCACCCTTTCTGAGTCTGGCAGGAAACATGATGTACTGCCATAGGGACCTTCATCCCTGGACAACTCATCTCAGTTTGTGCTCAAAGGATTATATATGCACTGGCCAGCATTAAAAAATCACATAGGATGAATAGCTAATTAGCTGGCTCACAGATAGATACAGCCTTTAACACCAACTGTTCCATCACTGTGTAGGCATAAAGTGAGGCGGGTGTTTAAGAATAGTTAAACAGCTCACATAAGAAATTTGTTTCTGCATGAACAATGACTTCATAATATACTCAAATGGATTAGTTAGGACAAACTGGACACCTACAGTGTCCAGCCTTTATGCATTTTATTTTAAATGTAAGAATAAGTTTACTTGTAAAAGCTTAAGAAAATCGTGATTGCTAATATCGATTGAGGAAGTATTTGTGTTATTTATAATGGGATGTAGTAACTCCAACAAGTCTTTATATTGTCTGAGTGACAAGTGAACTAAACTGATGTGTTCAATATTATTAGGAAATCCTTAATATGCTTATGGTTACCATCATTCTGTGCAAGGTCCAACATGAACATTGGTTTCTGGTAATCATGGCTGATAAATCTCTTGCATTGTCCCATTCACAATAAGCTTAAAGACAAAGGAATTCGTGAAATGAAATAGCTTTGAAAAAACTGTGTTTTTATCTTTCAAGTGAGCAGGCTGTACAAGAGGCTGGATAGCATATACAATATGCAAAATGATGTGCAGCTCTCCTGAACGAGTGAAACAGTAAAAGTCAGAGTGGAGCTACGAAGGAGAGATTGCATGTCAAAAGATATGCTCCCCGGTAATGGAGGAGTGTCTGAGAGCTCATGAAATGATTCACTGGCGAATTCATGCTCAAGTATTAATCAGATGGCACCCGCTTGGCTTTTTGAAGAAAGAACTAAAAAGAAACTGACTTCGCATATCTGCTCCCCCAGGAGGGCTTAAAGTAGAAACATTTGTGGAAGAAAAGATGAATTCGACCATTTCCTCACCAATATACCGAGGGTGAAAAGCGTATAATTTCATGTATGAATGCTGATTCTTTCACAATTTTACCGTCAAACAGGATGATGAAATCGAATGAAAGCAAATATTTTATTGTCGTTGGCATAACAGCGGTTTGTTAAACAGCAACACAGTCATTACACAGTTGTTAGAGCACTTCAGAAAAGTGACATGAAGGCGGAAAAGATTGGGAGTATGCCATGAACCACGGTGAGCATCTTTTGCCCTGCAAATGGAAATGGCCATATTGAGTTTCCATGTAAATGGATTAAAGTGGAGACTCTAAGTATGCGTTTGCACCATTGCCTGCCCTAGATACACCAGTTTACTGTGACAACCTAAAGAAATATTCTTTATGGAGCCAGTATGTGAAGTGTAATCATGACTGCCATGGTTTCTTATGTGACTGATAAGCTTCTTCTCTGCCTTAAAGCTTTTTGGAAGAAGGTGGCATATATAGTACTTGCTTGAGCAGTATACCGCAGACACCTGTATAAATAGTGTAGGTACAAGTACAGATCTTAAGACATTGGTCCTTAATTGCAAGGGAATTATTGCATAATGCTCGTCAATGTTATCTTACAATAAATAGTTACTAAACAAAGAAAGCCACGTTCGTTTGTTTTTTATATTTAATGCAAACCTGAGATTTAATGGGGGGTATGGAGATTATTTTATTTTTGTAAAGCTAACTGATCATTGCTGAGACTGAGAATGTCTTAACTGTTAATGAGACCAAGCGTAAGATGTATTTGTAAGGCATTTACATATACAGTACAATTAAAGAGGAAAGACCTCACAAAGCCCTAGTTTCACAAACTGGACTGAACATTTCGAGGTGTCACGCTAATCTGTCTCCCAAATGCCACCAATGGCTCAGCCTGTAATGAGTCCATAAATTAATCAGATTGAGACTCTGAGTTCTTTCCTCCGTGGGATTAAACACAGACTATAGGACCTTTTGTTCTTTCATTATGGAGACACTTCATACGCCCTAAAATAGATGGTATAATAGAAAACTGTACTTCAGTTTGTGGAGAAGGACGATAGATTTTAACTGATGTGGTTTACCCAGGACGCGCTGATGTAATTATGAGTGCTACCTGAGCATGGTGTGATGTATCATCAAAGCAATAGATCAGTGGTGGGATTTCACACAGCCACAAAACCTCTGAAGAGTTTACAGAGCAGCCTCAGCTTTATCCATTTTTTTTATTATTTATTTATCTTTTTGTCTCAGTCGTAATTTATGCTAATCTGAGACATCTGGGGGGAGTAAAACATGTTGTTTTTAAGCGTGCAGAAGTTGCATCCTGCCACAGAGACATTAGTGCTTAATGCATGGAGAGGATTTGTCTCCATCCCCTGTCCTTTCGTCCTTGCATGCATTTCTTTTTTCTTTTTGTTTTACGTCTCCATTCTGTTAATAATACATGAATGTCCTCTTTCCCTCCCCCTCCCTCTTTCCCCTCCTCTCCTTCCCTGTAGCAATTATTGAGCCCACCACCACTAGTGCTGTCTCAAGCCCAGGTCAGTATATGTCACCATGCTGTACACCAGATCAGCAAAGAGGTCCGTTGCCTCATACTAACCCTAGCCCAGTTCCTCCCCTTCATCTTGATTTATTTCAATCGGCTGGCTGGAATGCCTGCTAGGTGTACAGCTTCATTGTATTTTCTTTTCTTTAATTTATTTGCATTTATGTATTTGTTTTCTCGCTAATTTTGGTTTGCTTCTACAGTTTGGCTACATGTACTTCTGGCAGACTGTGCCATTGCAACCCACCCACCCCCTCCCTCCCCTTTAGTTT
>JAOXNZ010000117.1:9468744-9482428 GCA_028566095.1 Kryptolebias brasiliensis | reverse complement strand
TTTTTGTTTCTCTCACTGAACCTGTGTATGCCCGTTTTACAGTTCATCAAGCACACACACACACACACACACACACAAGAAGCGCTTCTGTCATTGTCACGAGCCTCAGGAAAACTATCCCAATCAGCTCAACAATATCTGACAGTATGTACATTAAAAGCTGAGCTTGTGCGTCCCCCTTCTCTCTGCTTACCATTCCTCAAGAGTCTTCAAATTCGTTTTATTGACAAACCACACCTTAACGACCTTGGAGGATTTTAAACACGGTTAGAAAAGGTCATGACATTCAGAAATGGCATTCTCTTTGGGGAAATGGCTCAGATGTATGCCCATTAAATAAGGTTAGTTCTATTTGGCTCCATTTCGAAGCCTTTTGGCGCTCTGCATCTCTAAAGACTGTTCTTCCCCCGCCAATACTAAAAGCCCTGTGTGCAGGTTGGAGTTATGTCACTCTTTATTATGACCAATAAAGAGTGCAAAGCAGCCTCAAACACACATGTAAGCACACATACCGTCTAAGCACTGGAATATCCTTTGATTTGGTGCATATGGAGAGATGCAACAGTGGGGGGTGGATGCATGCGCACACACAGAAAAAGCTAATTCCAAGCATACACAAACACTTTTTATGCATCCTGTGCTCACTGCTATCTCAGCTCTGCACATTCTCTTCCTTAGTTCTTCTTGTGCATCAGAGAAATTAAAATTCTAGTAGTTTAAAGTGAAGCCTCAAAGGGCACTAAATAGGAACTAGTAACTCTTTAGTATTCCCTGGGCTTTTCTGATGATGAGTTATTCAAGGCTTTTGACAAGGATCCACCCTCTTTACATTTGCTAATGATGAATAAAAGGTCAATCAAAGTGCTGAGAGATGCCTTTGGTAAAATAATCTTGTTACACCAAGGTTGTAAAAGCCTCAGAAGTGATAAACGACCCCTTTTTAATCCAAGTTACCCCCTTCCTGCTGTATTACTGTTACATGTCTTAAACTATCAATTAGATGAGTAACTCAAGAATCTGAGTCTTCTCACCACTGGCATTGTCAATTTGCACTGACGAGTCCCAGATGCTTTTTTTCTGAGCACTTTTGAAAGGAGGTGGTCAGATGAGACCATTTTGCTCTGCTTTTTTTATTACTAATGCCATCCAACATGCAGAGATGATCAAGTGGTGGGTGGCTCCCAGTGGGCCCTCAGACACAGATCTGCATCCAAACAGGAAGCGGCAAAGAATGACTGGAAAGAGACTCTTTTACCAGAACCGTTAGCAATCTTAGCACAGATCAGAATAAGAGAAATATACTCCACTTCCAGGCTGCTTTATTTGCATATTGCCATTAGTGTCTCATTTGCTTTTTGGCTGTTGACATTTAGATGACTGAGGGTTTTGAGATGAGTGGAAAATCCTTTCTTTGCACAAATCAGAGGACTCATTCATTCATTTGGAGCCCAAGTAGAGAAAAAACAAAATAATAAACAGACTAAAAATGTAGTCTGATTAGCCATTCAAGTGCATATTAAAGATTAGTCCTGATTTCTGTATGAAAACAGCAACAGTATTTTGTGTCATGTTATTACATTTCAGTGGGTTCAAATTGTCACTTTTGCCAGCTAAAACAACAAACACTGATTGTGGCAGTTCTTATCGTCTTTCACTAATTAGGATTATTTTGTATATATAATGTAACTAAAACTAACTTCTCCATTTTCGTTTTTAGGAGCTTTGTGCAGACAGAATGAGATCAGGTGACAGTAAAACCTCCACTTCCTGACATCAATATGCTCATATTCTGTTATTGTATTTTCAATAAATTTCAAGCATGTTAATGTAGCATTAGCAATTTACATAATTAATAATTTAAACATTGTATCTCACTGTAGCTCATATCGTCAGGATCAGGTGTCATATTCTCCAACGTCTGCCATACGATTAATAATTCAAGCTTTTCTATCATAGAGTTTGAACTTGGACCTGTGGTACAGTGTTTGATCATATCTGGGCTACAGGCCTAATTTATTCTGTCAGATAAATATTTAATCAAGAGGTAGGTACATGTATGATCAGTATCAGCCACTTGCCCTTTTCCCAAATGAAAGATAGGCTTCATGTAGCTAAATTAACTCTTTCAAAGGAGGAAAACAAGAGCTAAATTAAAATAAATATATATAATTACAAATAATAAACTTTTACTTATGTAAAAGTTTATTCTGTTTGTATCTCAGAAGCTCACTACTCATGCTTAAGTCCAGTTGGCTCAGAGCACAGAAAGCCTCTGGAGTGAAGTCAGCCATCAAAGCTTTGTCTGAACGCTTTCTGCTTTCTGATCGTTGAGATTTGATTCAGAATTGAATTGTCACTGTCAAGTTAAGGTCTAAATGCTGGGACACAATTTGCTCTTGTAGTGTAAGAGACAAACCCAGCGAATTTGGAGTTTTGAGTTTTACTGCACATGCAAAACTGCAGAGTCAAATTTACAGGCAGGACATTTTTAGGACTCAGCTGTAAACCCACATACAAGTTAGCATCTTCTCAAAATAGGCTTGATCTTTGTGCCACAGTCAGCCTAGGGATGTGAAGTTAAATGAAGGGATTGTGTGTTTTTTTTTTCACTAATTTGAAAAATATAGATGATTATTATTGATATAATTTTTCCAAATAAAACTATTGGAATCAAAGGAGTGGTGAGCGAGCTGTAAATGAACCTGATCTTATTGGTACATTTTGTTTTTAAAATGCACATTAATCAATATAGTCATGAAGCTGAATGCTGCAGGAATGAAGTAAGACAGTCAACATAAATCACAGCAAGAGTGTGCGCTAAAATGAATGGTTTCTTGATGCAATCTGTGGTGAATAGTCTTTGTTCCTTTCTTTTTTTTTTCTTTTTAAGAAATTCATGATATTGTTTTGACATTGTACTTAATGTTTGATCAAAATGTTTTCAGAAAGCTGTAAGTTTTGTTTGCATAAAATAATTACTTGCAGGAAATAGTGCTTTAAACAATGCAAGTTGTCCTGATGGAAAAGTGCAGATTCAATTAATCCAGGTTCACTCGCTTCCTTACACAATATACTTGCACAAATTAGCTGTGATACTGTAGAGAGTCTCTGTAATTGGATTCTGAGTCTTACTAACCAATAAACAGCATTTTTAACTGCTACTGGAACTTTGGTCATTATTTTCTAAACACATGACATTAGTCCCTTTTATGTTGCTATTTTGTGACCCTTTACATTCTGCTGTAATTGCCTTTAATATTATGAATGCAGTATAATTAAAGTGGCATTTCCCACACTCACATTTGCTGGAATGAGAGCAGAAAGTCAACTTGATGATGAATACTGTATGTAAATGTGATTCCATCTGCTCCACTTCAAGCGACAGGCGCAGATTTATGCGTTTTTACCAGATGTATTGATATTTGCTGCTCCTGGAGTCTCGCTAAGTTGAACCAGGGGTCAGTCCTCCGGTCCAATTTGTCAGTAAACGCAGACTCATTCCCCTCTGTGATTCCAGTCAATAATGTTTGACCTCATGTGAAAAACAGAAACACAAAGGCAGAGAGAGTGATACTCGCAGACATGGGAGCTGCACTCACCATGTGTAGTCCCACAATCCCACATCAAAGGAAAAGAGCATGTGTCACCATCATCCCTTCTGGTATTTATGCAGCCATAAAAGTTGCACATTGATAGTGTCAATGTGGCAGAGAAGATAGAGCCCGCCGAGAAAAGGCTAAAGTGGATTTGGAGAAGAGGATGTTTGTGAAGGAGGAGATAAGGGTTAAGGCTTTTTTAGGGATCTAACACATTTGAGATATTATCTGCCTGTTATTCATACAACCCAAACGCTTTGGAGTGTTCACCGTTACTGTCAATATACAGATCGCACAGAGCTGAGTGCTTCCGAACAGCGGTTTAAAGTCTGGATTCCACTCACAGTAAACTGGATATGACTTTCATATCTTCTCAGTGTTTTCATTTTCCTGCTTTTGTTAGTTTTTCTGTCAACCCCGACTCGTGCACTGTTGAGTTGTCTGATTGTTCCTGAAGCATCAGTATTGGAGCTTGACCTCTGCTGCCAGCTGTGGCTCTGTTCAGAAAAAAATGTTGTTTTAGTATGCAGCACCTTTGAAGTAGTTTCAGTAAAATCCTCCAAGATTCTTCTGCTGCACTGTCAAATATTTTGATTCTACAGTTATCTGGCAACTAGTTTCTAGTGTCCTCATTATAAGCTCAAGGAGCTTATAAAGTGGAGAAAATTGTTACAGATTTAAATAGTAACTCCTAACCTTTTGTGGCTGAATCTTTTATCACTAAAAACTTACTTGTTGGAAATGCTATAGTCACAATATTCACTTCACGGATTAAACTGTCAAGCACTGGTTTTAATTGCTAAAAACAAACCCACCACAACCATTTACATCAAAATGAATAATTGAGTCTAAATTTCGGAGATGAAATATAAAGTTATTTTGTGATTTCACCAATATTAAAACAGTTTCTCTTGTGCACATGAGTGTTATAGAGAAATTAGTAACCTTGTTGCCTGGAGATTTAACCTGTTGCACATTCTGATTGTTTTTATTCAGTAGAGAGAGATTAAACAACCCCTGGGAGTAGATCACTACTTATCACATGTATAAGGCCCAGGTGGTGAAGGGTCTTGTTGCTCTGAGCAGAACTGTGTGACCTCTGATGTGTTTGCACCAACCTTCATCCTCCATCTGTATGCCACTGCTGCGCTTGCCTATTATTGCTCAGGTTGAGACCTTTCCTCACCACTTCCATCACCATCAAACTGTTGAGAGATGTGCCACAGATCCAGGACTCTCAGGTTTTGCAGCAGAGGTGTCTAATTTTTTGTCTGCTCAAAAGGGTGTGAGCTTGTCCAGGTAAATTGCTGAGTCAGGAACAGGGCTTTGGAGCCAGGTTTCATTTAAAACAAAATCATGACAGCCTCCGAGTTTGTGCTGTGTGTATAGTCATGTAGCCATAAATAATCCATCTTATTTTTCAAGAAACATATTGGCAAGAAAAATAACAGTATTGTCATTCTGTGTGGGCTGACCCTAACTACCAACTCTTTTGCGCTTTCAGTGTAAATGCACAAAACTAGTGTAAGGCTATAGTGGATTTCTTCCATCTGTAGTGAGAGCTCAGAGATGTCAGAAGACAAGCGTCACTGTGACATGTCAAATCCCCTCTCTATTTCTGTGTAAAATACCGTAGCCAAATTAGCTGACATTATTGACTAAGTTTTTAGACGTTTTAATGCAGCCCATTTCCACCACAACAGACAGAGCTATTAAAAATTAATTACCAGCCCTACAATTAGTTTGCTGGTTTCAGAGTAAAAAGGAATTAATTTTCACTCTTTTGTGCAAAGTGTCAGGAGGGTCATATTGGTCGCATTATAGCTCTCTTGTTTTGTTTGGTCCACTGTCCTCAAGGCTGCTCCTGACTGAGTCGTAGGAAATGCCGGCATGTTGTGAATGTTTATATTCATATCTGATATTTTGACCATTAACCACTCAACCAGTAACAACTTAGAAATTTAGAAAGGAAAGTATGCACTGACAAAGATATCGCACTAAGTTTGGTAGTGTGTGTAGTGCCTTTTCTGTCTCTGTGTAAAATACCCATCCAGATCAATGGTGATCACTTCAGGACACTATAGCTTTTTATCTGAACCTCCCGCAGGCAGTCCACAACAAGGTAGGGAAAAAGAGACTGCTGTGCACTCACTGCCTCAGGTTCTATCTTGGCAAAATTAAGAAATCTTTCGTGTGTGACACTAAAACAACCTGTGGGCGTGCGCTATCAAAAGCAGACTTTGAGTTTGCAATAATTAGCGTAAGCATATGGTGAGCGCCTCAGCCTGCGTTCTTATGCGCTGCCCCAGCTCGAAGTAATCCACTGCACATGCTAATCACTTGGCAATCGATTACACCCCTTTTGGTCCAACAATTTCTGTAAACCACTGAATTGATCTGAGAAAAAAAATCAATTAACAGCTCAGGGAAGGTAAATATGAAGAAAAAGTATGGATCGCTCTGCATATGGTATGACCATCTGAGCAAACTGTGGCTGCGACTTCTATGCTTTCGCAGAGATGCTCAGCGTGAGCAAATTCCAATCAGGTTCGACTTGCCTCAGGTGAACTGTGATAACCAGGCAGTCTGCAGTGATAAAGTTATCTTATATCCATCATGGAGAAAATGCACTTAACCCTCTACATTCTGCTTCGCTGTGTTATCGGCACCATGATGGAAATTGATTAAAAGAGAGCGAGAGAGAGAGAGAGAGAGTGCTGTCTTATCATTATGCCATATACATAACAGTTGGGAATTGCTGTTTTAAAAGACTACAGGTGAAGGAGATGAGTGGAACATGGCAGGCAGAAAAAAAAAGTTGCCTCCTGATTGAGGATCAGATGTTATCAGGCTGCATTGATGCAGCAGCTCATAGACATTAAAGTGTATCAGAAGACTTTCCTCATAACTGGACAGATTGTCGCTGTCATCATGGGGGCGCAGGAGCTCAGCAGCCCCTGACTCAGCAAAATCCTTGGGCCCGAAGCAGGACTAGCACAGAAATAAAACCCTGATAAGCATTAAAAGAGCGAGGAAGAAATGGGGGCACGGGGAATTATTAGAGAGAGTGGGTGTGAGAGACCTAAATATGAAAGAGAGATTATTACACAGAGAGTGAGGAGGGAAGAGGAAGAAATGGGTCTGCACGAACTTACAACATGCTGACGCCATTTGTTTGTGTCCCTGTGCATTTTATTAAGCCTCTAACATTAAAGAGATTTAGTGGGAGCGGCCAAAGTCATAGAGTAATTATGCTTTTTGAATGCCGTGATTAAAAACACTCTCAATCCACACTGTACGGCATTATTTTGTTTATTCCCAGAATATGCCGATGTCAATTTATCCTCTACATTTAAAGAAAAAAATGAGACTTAAAAATGCATAAAACTGTTCAAAAATGGAGATTTAACCATCAAGCGTGAATATAAAGTACATCACTTGGAAGGTCATTGATTTCCTGCATAAAGCATGTCCTTGAATTGATAGGTGTGGTAAACATACGATTAGGTATGAATCTTGGATTTTCTTTAATAAAAGGGAAAAAGGAAGAGGAAGAGAGTAACTGCACAGTTTGCGGGAAAAGTCAATCAATTCAGAAAAAGAACAGTAACTGCAGTTAAAGATGGAAATGTCTCCTCTGTTGGGATTCCTTCCTTCAGTTCACACTGTGCTGAGGGTTCTCTCAAGCGTCCAGACACCCCACAGAGGTGTTGATTAAGTCAAGCTGAAGGCCAGAGCCTGCCCACGATCGAGAGCCCCCAGCTCACTCACTGAGCTATCAGGTGACCGGTCTCTTGCTCATTCACTCTCCTTTCAGATACGGATGCTGAGAGGCGCTATTAGAGCCAGCCCCAAAAAGCATTCTGCAGGGTGTCGATAACCGACAGGTACCAGGATGTGGATTGAGGGGCGGGGGGATTTGAGAGGATACGGCAGTGCTGGGAGGCAGAGGAGGGTAAATGATCTCTGAAGGCCATCTTATTAATGGAAGCTTTTCATTACTAACACTAAGGCAAATGATTGGTGGGGCTAATGAGCTCGAAGGTGTGAGCGAACAAGGGCTCTGTGGAACAGCACTCAGATGATCATAGCAGGAGACAGAGGTGATGAGTTTGAACATCATATTTGGTCATGATGAACATTTTGCTTGTACAAGAACAGAAGGGATAGAAAAAGAAATGGATGAATGAGCTGATGGGTTGGCTGAGTCAATTGTGCACCCACTTAATATGGCAGCTTGCTACAGGCAAGACGCAACAAGATGAATGGAGAAGGCGACAGCTGTATTTCACTGTCATTGGGCTGAGGTGAGCTAAAGCATGGAAAATGTCTTGATCTTCTATAAAGTGCTAGCACAGAGCGTGTTTAAGTACTTAAAAGATAATGAAGCTTGGCACATTCTTTTGATATGTGGCAGCCCTTTATCATCTGTCATGAGTGTTACATGATGTTACATTTAAACTCTTTATCAAACTATAGCTCCTTGACTAGTAAATACTGTTTTTAGCATTTGCTGCTCTGCCTTATAAACACTCTTGGTTGCTGCTGTGAAGCTTGCATGTAGAGGGATTTAGCCCGATTTACAGCATGGTGTGTGTAGGATCAGTTCTGGCTCAGGAGTGTCTCCTGTGGACTCTCTCTGGGGAGCTTTAAGGGGAGGACCAGAGGCCACTGATTGATGGTCAAGGACACTGAACTCCTCCCCCAACTCCTGCTCACAGGAACCCTCTGTGAAGCTGCTTCCACAGGGGATTGGGATGATGCCTGGCAGGCTGCCGTCAGTGTGCCGCTAGGACAGCCTGCTTGGATGATACAACCAACTCAAGGGACATATCATCTACTCCAAGGAAAATAAATGAAGTTGAAACTAAAGGCAATATAAAAACACCCAGTCAGCTTAAACAGCCCTTTTTCTGGGCAAGTCAAAGCTACATGGATGAGCAACATGATAACATATATCTTTTATAACAAACTCACTAACAGGCCAGCAGTGCTGAAGTTATTGTGCGTCACAACAACTAAAAGATTGTAATTTAATGTCAAAAGAGCTGTGGAGCCACAATTACTGTTGCTATACCTGTTAGAGTTAACAATTAACTACATAATCAAAGACAAATAAACTGGTAAAAGATCGAAACATCCCTATTGATTTTAAGAATTTAAAAGAGCTGATTCACTAACGACGTTCATTCCCCTTTCCATTAAGCCTCATGTCTTCTACCATAAACAATACAAAATTGGCTCTTTTTTGACTGAAAAGCCTTAAAGACAATTATATTTTAGGGTACTTGTATTCATTTTTTTAAATACTTGATCTATGTAAACAATATGTGAATTATTAAATTTTAGCAATGATTAATTTTTAATTCTGGCAAGAAAGTCAACAAAAACACTTGAATTTTTTGATCACAGGTGTTTGCATTAACGTTCTATGTTTTATATATTTATAATTACAGCATTTCTAATATCTGCATGAAAAAAAAAACAGCATCAGAAGAACGTCAAACAAAACTGAACACAAATACCGGTCTGACCTAGAGTCTTCGTTCATGTTAGATGTAGTGACATATTCTGCAATATGTTGTTTGTTGTTGTTTTGTTTATTGTTTTGCATTTGATAATAAGAAAATGTCTGATGCAGCAGTTTAAGACAGGAAAAGTACTTACAGCCATTTTACCAAAGTAAAATATGGCAAACTCATAACTTGAAATATTTACAAGCAAAAGTTGTACATTTAAATTTTTTATTAGATGTGTTGTGCCTGAAGAGCTCATTTTGCTCATGTCAAAAATTGATATTGGTGTTTCTGTAATAGGTTTTATTTACTATATAGTCACTAATTACATTTATTTTGTTTGTTCATAAAGATACAATCTGATTAGTAATGTAATAGTGTCCATTCAAGCATAAACATACAATTTACTTCTGCAGACAAACAAACATGAAATTAGAGAAGATAGAGAGAATTTGTGAATACTGTTGGTCAAATACTTAAAGTCAAAATCAGAATTACCCAATCAATAGATCTCTAAGTTCTGCATAAAGCCTAGAAAAGAAAGAAAGAAAAAACACATTTTTTTTAATGAAACAGCTGGTGTGATGCTTCAAGTGCTAAAAAGGGAACGAGAAAGTAGCACACACTTTACTTGAGGAATCTAGTGAACGGCATAAAGCCTGCCCTCAGTCAGTCAGCATTGCATATTTCAGTTTGATTTATTATCTTTATCAACAGTGACTGAAGTTCAGGGCCTTAGCGTTTGTTGTACATATGATATGTGGGTGACAAAACTGCTGTCGGTGGAGATTTGGGAGGGATAGGAGGAAGGGAGGAAGGGAAGAAGGACGAGAGCATGAGCGTGGCTCACACTTCAGTAGGCTATTTAAAGCTAATGGCTCCTCTCCAGAATCAGAGAGATCCAGGAATTGTTATTTCCAAATGACTCTGACTGCTGCTGGGGAGGCTTTAGTTTTTTTGTTTTGTTTTTTTCAATTCTTTTGCAAAACAGTAATTGAAGCATATCGCTTTCATCTCCACTTATCTCCTCTGCTCCTCTCCCTTTGGAGTGTGGCTCGTCTTCCCAGCGTTTGCACATGTTGACACTGTTGGTTTCTCTGTAATATATTGTGTGGGATTCCAGCACATCACTATAACATGCTGCTGATGTACATTGCAATTAAATCCAAACCCCCAAAGTGGCACAGCCACCCCACCCTTTGTTTTTTGGTTTTTTTTCTTGTTTTCCCTTTTGTGTATGCTGCTCTTGCATCCCTTTCAATCAATGTCCTGTTTTTTTTGTTGTTGTTGTTGTCCCCCCCCCAGCCCTGTCCTTCTCCGTCATCTTTTTTTCTTCCTTATATTCCCTTCATGTTAATGAGCAGAGTTAGAGTGTTGCAGGCAGTTCCTGGTTGGGGAGTTAATTAAAATGGCAAGCTGCAGCCCACACAATCAAAACAATAGAGGCCCCTGCTTTTTTGCAGTGACACCGGGAGATATTAAACAACTCTAAACTTAAATGCTCTGCGGAGGCAGCAGCACTGACTCTTACCCCAGCCTCACTTAACACTTCCTCTCCTGAAGCACTGAGGGGGTTATTGTTATGCTCTCCAGGCCTGTCGTCATAAACCATAGCAGAGAGACAGTAATTACTTTGGGAGCTTCTTGAACTGCTGCATGAAAAGCAGCTGCGTACAAGATATCAGCATGATTACTGCAGCATTTACAGAGCCAGGAACTGTACTGATCAGATGAGAAATCAAAGAAGAGAAATAGTGACATAAGTCTGTTCTTAACCTCACTTACACACCGACAAACGCGCAACAGAAACGAACCCATCACAAAGATTTGTTCCAGCATGGCTAGCACAATGCAGCGCACTCAAGCTCAAACAACAGTGGGCCGGCTGAGCAGGACAGGAGCTGTTGCCATGGTTACCATTTCTCGGCTCACTCTCACAGCCCAGGAAAACTGTGTCATTATCCTGTACTCTGGACAGGAGGAGAGAGGAGGGATACAAAGAGAGAGGATGAGGTAGAAAGAGGAGATGGAGATAAAAAGGCAGAGACAAGGAGAGGAGAGTGGGTGCTGTTCACTCTGGACTCCTTCTACATCATCAAAATTTGCACCTATTTGTGTTCACATGTTTTATTCTGTCTATTGCCATCTGTTGGGCGAGCTATAGTTTTCAGTCTGAAAGGTAAACAACATCAGTGCTGACAAACAATGCTTGAAAATGTCACAGAAAAGCAGCGCTATGTCAGGTGATAATGGGATGCGGTTTTTTACTCGTTATTTATGGCTTTTTTTTTCCCCCTAAATATTGTCTCCCACTAGCTATTGTATTGGTGACAAAAATCAATCTATAAATTGTCTTGTTTATTTTAACACACCAGCAGACATTTACCACCCCAATGACAACCCACACAAGTTAAATAAACACACAGTCCACAGTAACAGCGTTTCAGTGGGATAACAATCTTCTGAGGGGATTTAACTGTGAGTCATTTCTAATCTTAGAAACACAAAAGAAAAGAACTTTATACGTCCAGGACCTCTTGTGTTTGTCTGCGGAGAACATGAGTGTGTGAGTGTGCTGTTTTTTTATGCTGTTTGTGCAACACGAGGTCCACTTTAGAGGAGTTACTGTACATTGCGAACTAATTACATGGCAGTGTAAATAGAGGCGCCCTGCTGATATGGGCTGTTCGCCACATGATTTCCCCTGGTAGAGCAGAGCCTGTTTGCACCGCCTTGCTGTGCTCTGTGTGCAGGCATGCATGTGACCTATACACGCAGGTATATGTGTGCGCTGATGGAGTGTATGTTTCCTAACCGGTGAGCTGGGCTTTATTGAGCTACAGGCTAAAAGAGTGCGCCTGTGATGGGGAAAGCAGAGTAGCCTCTCCAAATGAAAGGCTGCCCTCTACTTTTCTGTCCACCAAACACGGCCCCCCAGAGGGACCTGTTCATATTACTGTGGCTGTCTGCTGGTCTGAGAAACCAACAGACAGCACAAAACAAAGCCTCGTTCCAAAGCAGCGTGAGAAAGAAACTTGTGTAGCCCTCATTTATCCTCTTTCCACTGATGTTTCTTTTTTTCCGCCTTCTCTGTTGAGCTGTATGAAGGAAGGGAAAGGAGAATAAGCGTTCAACTCACAGCTGAAAATAGATGGGATGTAAGGAAAGTCTTTCTGACACATTTTCAATTACTTCTGCCAATTACATTTCAAGTCTGGTTAATGCTAAATGGAACATTTTAACTAAAGACATTTAGAAACCTCATAGTAGCTGGAAAATAGAGGCAGCTGCTGGTAATTATTGTGTGTTTTATACAGTATGGGATTTCTTTTTAATCCTGACAAATATTAATCATATTAAATCTGTTCAAATGTTCATTTGCCTCCCGTTGCATATTTTTAAGGTATACTAGAGTTTGACTTTTATCAAATGGGATTTTGTGGAGTTGTTTTTAGCAGTCAGTATCTTACCTTCAGTAGACAGCAGTCTGAACAAACCCAATTTGGAGATTTAGGGGGAAATTCTCACATTGCACTCGAAGGGATTTTTGCCATCGTAAAATCTCCAGTCTTAAAAAGAATTCATGCACCAGCATCACTTTTGCATTATATGGCTATTTACACTGAAGCTGGGGTCATCTGTGGCCCGTTATAAATGAAACATGTGGCAAAAAAAAGATGGAGGTCTAAAAGTATGATGGATGGATGGATGGATGGATGGATGGATGGATGGATGGATGGATGGATGGATGGATGGATGGATGGATGCATGGATGGATGCATGGATGGATGCATGGATGGATGGATGGATGGATGATGTACCTCTACATGCTAGAGTTGATTATTTAATTGATTTTCTATTATTTAGTTAGGGCATTTGAATTTGTTGGATATTACTCTTTTACCTGAGCTGCAGTACTGAGAAATTAAATAGGTTTCAGTAAATTAAAAGGAAGAGGAGGGGTGGGAGTAAAGCAAAAGTTAAAGTTAAAGGGAGATGTGCTTCGGATAATATTATTACCTTTAGAAACACAGCAGCAGGTCTGTTTGCTGCTTGAACAGGATTTTCCCAGAGAGAGTTTGATGTAGGCTGTCATGGTTTTTTTTTATTCTTTTATAACTGGCAGTAGTCATGGAGGTAAAACATTCACTGCAAGCACAATGCTCTGCGAGGTACAGACAGGCATCTTTTTTGTAGCACAACATTATGTTTACACTTGGTGCACATTTCAGCTCAGTCTCATAAGATTTTAAAGCCAAACTACATCAGAGATTCTTCCATGTAATTTTGTTAAACATCTAAAATGATATGAAGCTGTTTGTGTCTTAAACAAGCACATTTACCTGTGCATGTTTTGTTTTTTATTTTATTTCCCTGTTCTACAAATGCAAAGATCTGTATGTCTTCAAATAAATAACACTCAAATACACTTCATGGACAATCTGGTCCCAAGTTGACAAATTCCAGAAAGTTGTTTTCCATCCATCCATCCATGTTCTTCCGCTTATCTGGGGTCGGGTCGCGGGGGCAGCAGCCTAAGCAGGGAGACCCAGACTTCCCTCTCCTCAGCCA
>JAOXNZ010000117.1:9427535-9437695 GCA_028566095.1 Kryptolebias brasiliensis | reverse complement strand
TATATATAATTTATTATATTATATACTTTAATGCCATGGTTCTCGTGGTTCTTTAAGTACCACCAGTGGTTCTCGGGATCCCTCTCAGAAGAAAATTTGGTATCAACTAACAAACATCTACCACAGTTTCCACAGGGGTTCTCAAAATGTTCTCCATTGCATTTTTGTTTCAAGTATTTTTCATTTGGAGCCAGTTCAGCATATGATAGTTAATTAACTTGGTATGCTCACCGCTACTTAAACAGCACCAGTAAAGTCTCTAAGGGACCTGCATGCAACAAAAGGTGTAAAACAGGAAGGAAATCAGATTCAAATTAGTGTTCAGTTGTTGTGATGCAGAAGAAGAGGCAAGACTGCAGAATGTGGTGCTTTTCTCAAGAATAAATCCATAAAACGCATCTTAAACTGCACCTTTCATCCAGAGTTAAGGTTACTTGTTTATTTAAGTTAGATATCAATGCTTAGAGGCTTGTACAGTAGGTTTATAATATCTATCATAATAGGTGGAATTTGAAGAGCTAAATATTTTTCTGAGGTGGAACTCTCTATAAAATGAATAAAATGCTGCTGTATAATAGTATCAGGAAAAAAGAAACAACACTGATTTTATTAGTTGATATTGTTGGACAAATAGGCCTTGAAAATGTTTTGCATTTGAATCATTCTGAAAATCCATCTATCCTTCAACTGGTTTAATCAAATTTTGAGCCCAAATGGCTTTCTCTGTGTACGAGCTGTCCTTGAGAGTTAAAAACCATTTTGCAACAGATGTTGTTTCCATGTCCCTGCAAAACAGTATAGTTTCTTTATGTGAACACATTTTAAAGTAACAATAAGTATGGTAAAGAAACTTGAATAATAATAATAATAATTATTATTATTATTTACATTTTTTTAAGTATATTAACTCAAATGCTACAGTTTTAGACACAACTATTTTGCACACAGATAAGCTTAAATAAAATAACTTGCATTGCATTACATTTATTGTCTTAATCTGAAGTGAATTAAGAGGAAGGTTGCAAGATTAGTGGTTTCTTATAGTACCAGCTCCTCCAGTACCTTTTTATACTTGTCATTTTTAGTCACCTACAAAATGAGTTTGGCACCATGAACCAACAGTTCACAATGTCTGCTTTGAATAAGGGTAATGCTTATTTTTTTCTTTCTTTTTAAAATTCCAAATCCTTAGTTTGCCTTCTTCTTCAACATTAAAAAGAAAGATGCTGCCGTCAGCATTTACATTTTTGTCAAATGAGAACAACAGTGGTGCCTCTGTCAAGTCAATAGAAGCTGGAAGCCATTTATTCAGCTTATCTTAACATAAAGCCTGGAGACAGAGAAAGAAGCAGTTCTGCCATGCACCTTCAGTGGTCATTAATTAAAACATCATTACAGCATGTTATGTCTCATTTAATGAGATTACAAAGCAACAAATCCATAAATGGATAAAACATAAAGTAGCCTTACAGTTGCTGACATATTTTGCTGACATACCCGGGCCTGTTGTTTACTGGTAATGGGTTCTAGTAGCTTTAAATTTACCAGACTGATGAGAGAGGGGTGTTGTATTGATTGGTTCACCTTTCTCACTCTAACTCAGATTTACAACTGTTCCTACAACATGTTAACCTTAAAGAGAGGGGAAAAAAACTAGAAAACTTCTGAGAAGTCATTTAAGGTATGGTCAGAAGTTGTTTTGTTTTATTTTTTTTCCCCACTGATATAGGAGAATAGTGCAGCTTCACAACAGTTTCTGCTGTGAGGTGGCAGACTGTAGTCAGACTTTGGAGTCTTTGCTCCAAGAAAAACAGAATCAGGAGGATGTCAGAAAAGAAATCTAAACATTATGTATGTGGGTTTAAAGAGCCTGCTGACCATTAAAATTGCAAGTATGGTTTCCCCACAATTAAATTCTGTTTGGGACGTGGTGTTGTTAACCCTAAATGATTGCCAGAAGGCGTTTCCAAGATTGCTGTAACAAATCTAGAAGGGCTTTGGTGACACAGGTGTGTGATGTAGAGGGGAATGTAGCACAGACGGTTCATAGTAGAAACCAAAGTTTAAATGCAACAAAAAAAGTTCCCGGTCGTTTGTTAAAAGTTCCAACATGTGCTGCTCTCAAACTCTCTTTTCATCATGAGACCCCATGTGTGTCGTTGCTACAGCCGAATGTCTTTCTCTGAATGCCAAATGTCACTTTCTGGGGGAGGTTTTGGTCCTGTTGGAAATGCGTGCAGCCACAAAGGTTCCCTGCTACCTTTTACGCAGACAGAAGAATCTCACGTGGGAATAGCACGTCCCCCCCTCTGTTGTCTCCATCTCAAAGACGTCCCCGAGGAAAAACTTCCAACAGAAAAACAAGCCGATTAGCAAAGCAACCTGCAATAAGGAATGACTCACCATGCAGTTTACCTCCAGACATGAGCTTTTTTAGCAGCTGTTACTCTCCACAGTCTGCAACACATGCATTTGCTTACTTTGTCACCCAACTTGACATTTCCAAGCAGATACAGGTGTTTCTCATAATTGGGTGTCTACAGTGAAGCTATGTCCTCATGGCACAGCCAGGAAACACAAAGAATAATTTAATTACTCTGTGACTTTATGCGAGGCTTGCAAGGATATTCTTAGGATTTAACATTCCACCTCAACATATGGATAGCTGCAGTACCTGCGTGGAGTGTTGACATATCTCGCAAAGCAAAGAGCAGCTCCCAGCATGCACCGCTCTATGATGTGATTAAGAATGGTGATTTAAAGATAAAACCCATCCTGATTATGATCTCTGCTCAGGGAACATACAGACACATTTTTATGTTTTGATCTGTCTTCAGATAGAATGATGATAACCCTGAGAAACAAAAGGATGCAGGCACAGTTGGAGTGAAACTTCTCCCCCACAGATCAGATCCAGCATCATCACATGTCTTTGCTGAAACCTCACAGATCTGACAAATGATAATTTACAATGAGAGTGGAGGACACAGTGCAGTCTGTATTTATTACATCTGCATATGTGTATTTGTTTTATAACACTGAGGATGTTGGCTTTAGTTGTCTTCCCTTGGTGGTATCTCATTGAACTGCCACTGCTGGAGACTAGGAGGCGACTCAGAATTGAAAAAAAGAAATTGCATGAAATTAAACAAATTTTCTGTTTCTGCAGTCTCACTGAATTTTGAGTAATTGCAACCAAGTGACCAGCAAGCTGTGCTGCCACATTTTGAGCAGCCAGTTTTTGAAAATCATGGCCTATTTTTCTGTGCACGGCTTGCGAAACTGCATTCAGTTGTTTTGTTGTCCAATTCTGTCCACATTATATCCACCTTGGCTCGCTTTGTTCCCACCTTGTGAGCGGCCCCCACAATTATGATGGAATCTGCCAGAGTACGCTTTTGAAATGAAGATAGGAAAATTTAGATCAGTAGTTTAAATATTATTTATTATCAGCATGTTTTTTTGGATCTGGACATTTGCCTGGATGTTCGTGCAGGTGTCAGAATACAGCTCGCTCAGACTAGTCAGAATTAAAACAATTTTCTCCAAACTAGATCAATCAAAGAAGTATCTACACCAGGTAAGATATTAATTATTCATAACTGTTCCACTTCAAAAGATCTAAACCATCCCTAAAACAATATAAATGACTGCCACCCAAAAGTCCTTTCCCTGCAGTGATTCTTGACCTGCTGCTGCATATAGAGGTGGCTGACATTAAATGCATAAATAGCAACTCTAATGTGGTCAAGCCCAGTGTGAAATCATGTATGCATGCACCTGCTTGTTGTGCAGGCGAACAGCTCTCCACTCGATATAATGGGTGTGATGTTTCAGGAGACAGTGGTGATAGCTCCTTGAGCCGGCTGAACATTTCTGAGCCTGCTGTCAACTTTTATAATGCACACGCCACAAGAAATCTGTGTTGTACAAATGAACATTTGCATACAGAAATTGTTCAGGTTGATATTTTCCAGTCATTAGGGCAGCACTGTAAGACAAAAACAGAAACTGACAGAGCTACAAATATTATGTCAGTTGTAGTCTACTCAATGTTTTTATTTGCCACAAAGCAACACAGAAACATGCCTGGGTTTCAGTTTAGATTGAAAGAGTAAAGAAAGGTGACGGCTGATCTAAAGCTACATATAGAAAAAGTGTCTCACTAACCCACAAAATGAAGCTGCCGCCACATTTTCTGCTGCTATTTAAAAAAAAAAAAGATACCATTTTAAGGTCAACTCAATTAGCCTACATCCTTTTCCCAAATTGAAAACCTATTTGCGTTTGCTTTCTCAATACTATGAAATCAGCCAGCTGTGGAGGATTTGTAATGTGGTCAAGGGTGCCAAAGCTTAGATATTCCTTAATTACAATATAATTGATGGCTAATGTTTCTTGGCAGACAGGAAAACTGTTGTTAGTGTTGAACAAGAATGAACAGCAGAGGTAAAACTTGCAGCTAAAGTTATTATTTCATCAGACCCTAGGCAGCCGGGTTTGGGCACAAAGCTATCAGCCTGGAAAATCGCACCGAAATTGTGTTTACATGGTAATGGGCATTCAGAGTGCACGGGGTCACGATCTTGGGAATTAATCTAATTAACATTATCATTATTTTATTATCTGATAAATTGGCTGTCTTGACAAATGCTCCCTGAGGGCGAGCACGTAGAAAAGTCCCGCTACGATCGAGGTTCTGCTGGAATGATCAAATTAAAAGTACTCGCCAGTGAAGCCTGTAGAAGGGCAAGGACGATGTGAAATTAAGAAGAAATTCTACGGAGAAAGAGGACAATGCAGCTGCTTTTCAGATCACAGGTCATTGCCGTGGGTTTTCAGATAACGTAATGGTTATAAAACACCTATAAAAAAGAAAAAGATGAACTCTGCAACAGAAAATGCCTTTGGACTATTTACAGAGTTTTAAACAGCAAAATGATCTCCAGGAGCTTCTTGCTGTTTGCTGAAGCAAACTCATGTAGATCAGAGCGAGCTGTTGGTCTGTGTGCACAAATAAAAGAAGCAATAACAGCAAATTAAATCAGGTATTGTGATCACAGCACTATCTAATCAAATAGTAAAACTGTTCAAATTGCTGAAGTCTTCACTGGTGAATAAATGAGAGTAAGCTTATTACTTTGTCTTCAAGTCTTACAGAGAAACAGTGTTTTGACATTTCCTGTCCAATACATAAAACTGTTTTGTCACTTTTATAAAATCTTTATTGTCTTCTGTTTGTCTTTCCAAACACAGCAGTAAGATCATGGGTATAAGTAATGAAAACAATAAGATGAAACATTTACATAAATTGTAACAATAATGATTGCATTTAACAGCTCATATAGCAAGAAATTAAAGCTTCAAACATATGAGACACTCAATAATTCAAAGATGATTGCACAATATGTAGTTAAGTATAAATGCAACATAATGTTTGCTTATTTCCTTTTATATATAATGTATAACATCACCAGTAAAGTCTCTAAGGGACCTGTATAGGTCTCAATGAAAAAATACGGGTTAAATTAAAGTCTCTCTGAGTCTTCATCAGTGTTTAAACAAATGTGGCAAAAAGAACTTTGCTAATTATCTGCAGTTTGTCAAAGATCAAGTGGACAGAAAGTCTTTGTGGCTGGATGAGAAGAGGTTGCTTTTTATTTGAATAAAAAGCATTGTGTTCAGATGCTCTTTAACTGCATCTGAACAAAGGTGGCTTAATACACCTGAATTTACTATGAAGTATTCACAGAAAATACCTTCACACCTTGTTCCTAAACCAAATCTACCAGGAAGATGAGATTTGCAGCAAGATCATTATGATTTTATAAAAGAAGACTAGACTTACTTTAATTCATAAGAAATGTTATGAATCAAGCAGCTAACATGGGAGAAATATACCATATACTCTCAGGTTTTAAGGAAATTAAGTAAAAATATTGTCTCAAATGGCCTGCTGTCAACAGAAACACATTAAATTAAATCGGTACTAAAGCTAAAGGGTGACATATGTCAGATACATTTCTCTCATTTTCTTTAATCACACTTTCTTTATCTGAACAAATGATACAGCCCAGCTGTAGAAGAAAAAACTGACAGCACCATTTCCTGTTTGTGTGCTTGCTGGTGCGCTGTGTGACATGACATTAACAGTAGATGTTTACAGGTCATTTCGCTCTGATGGGAACATTTACAGGAAACTTCTTAGAGAATAATAAGCTTCCCATAAAAGGGAAAATTACACGTGGAACAAGAACCAGTGCAGAAGCAGCGTTTCAGTTTTATGGAGTCATAATGAACCTTCTGATAACAGCACAATTAACTCTGAGCTTGTTGTTGCTCTTGCTTTTAAAAAGCACTGTTTATTTTTTGTATGGTACTTCTCTGCCTGCAGTCAGCAGGTCGTTAATGGTTTCAGGACAAATGTGTAAAGTAAATGGTGACCCGATGGCCTCACTTTAGGTATTGCACAGTATAGCCTGACATAATAAGCAGTTAGTCTCACCTCAGCATACTCTTTCATTCAGTGTATTTTGAACCCAGGATGGTGTGACCTGTGGCACCGGGCAGAAAGCTGTTGACAGACAGCATGATTGATGCTGCCCATAATAATTAGTTTATCTCTGACCAGTTTAAAAACAGGGGACAGAGGATTATGTTAGCGGCAGTGATTTGAAACAAAGACCATTCGCACATAAAAGGAGGAGACAGTGTGGCATTTTGCCCCATCATACCACACAAAACGTCTAGACAGGTTCCCACATGTTTTCATATGGAGCACAAAGAAGCACTGCTGCAAGCAAGATGCATCACACTGGCAAGACTTCAAAACAACAACAGTCACGTTGATGATTATATTTATTTATTTGTTTCACAGCTTTCTGCTCAGGCACTTGTTTGACACATCACTAACTTGAATCAGACCTCCCACATGAATACACCAAGCTCACACCACAAACAACAGACCCGGATCAGTCTCAGTTTAGCTTGTAGCCACTTTGTCCTTCCCACTTATCTTCTCTTAAAATAGTCATCTTTGTCCTCACTCATAGAATTCATACTGGAAAATATGAAACCTACTAACATAAAAAGCTTATTTGAGGAATTACCTGGTGTTCTGGGTGCAGATGCTCCTTTTCACAAAACAAAAAGAGCAGCCACGGCTGCTCCGCTGGCCTGTAGTGATCCTGCTTCTGGGTTCACCGTGAGACTTCAGACTGAGAATAATCAGAGTGAGTTATACATAATGACATGCTCAGTGGATGCTAATACAAGTGGAAATCCAAAACAATGCAGCCTAATGAATGAGGCATATGCTACAAAAGCAGTTTGACAGAAATTGAAATGTGTTTCTGCACACACAGTGTTGCTCATTTTCATGTATTTATTCTATGCCAAATATATGGCACTGTATCTCCTGTGTATGTGTTGTGCATTGAAATGATAATTTGTTCAAACTTGTAATGTAGCATTTCTGTACACAGACATTGCATCTGCTTTATTACACGCAAAGTATCCAGTTTCCTTTATATTCATAGCAAAGTGATTTAGAGGATACAATGTATGTATTTTTACATAATTGCAGATATAGTTTCATGTTTTATGGTTCAGATATGCTTTTCCACAAATATAAAAACACTTTGTCTTGGTTGAACAGAGATTAGGCTTAAAACTATTACCAAATGTGAATTTCATTTGTGTATTTTGTTTGTTAGAGAAAAATCTAAGTAACTTAGTACTAATAAAGTAACATAATACAGAAGTATGTTAAAGAACATTACCACTGAGGGCTGCTGGGGTTTGGTGTGATTCAAAAGGCTTTGTCTCCATTAGATTTATAAAGCCTAAACTTCTTTGATGGAATACTTTGGCTTTATTGACTAAATTCACTTGTTCTGATTTGTATGCTGTTTTTTTTTCTTTAAAAATATTATAATGCTAAAATTAAAGTGGTAAACTACACCAAGGGTTCATATCATTAGTACTTTTACCATGTACACAAAATGTCAAACTCAAGGTCTGTGGACCACATCTGGCCCATGTTACAGTTTTATCTGGCCCGCATATTTCATATGCATTAGAACCATCTTGCTGGTGTAGATCACACACACCAATAAAACTACAAATCCCAGAATGCACTAGAACAGCCAGCAAAGTCTTATAAGTGAATTTAACCAGCAAACGATTTGTTGTGACTTCTAAATAAGATGTTTTAAGAAAAGTTAAGTTCATGATCCTGGACGAAAACTTTGACAGCTGAAATACGTGACTAGTTTATATCTTTCTCTTTCAATAAATTTTAAACAAATTTCTCTCTAACTTTGGCAGCTCCCATGAAAATTGAGGTACACTTTTTGATTGTTTGTGTTTAATTTGTAAATAGTTAAGAGCGTTTAACATTAAGAAATACTTAAATAATATTTATAGCCAAGATTGATTTGCAAGGCTTGTTATCAGACGGACCTTTAATTTACATAGGACACACACAAGGCCTATGTGATCTCAGATTAATATTAAGTTCAATTTTTATACGCAATCAGATGAGACAAAAAAGTTCATTTAAAAACCTTAAATACAGTCAGTAAAATTCTGATCCCTGATACTCACAAGCAGTGTTTTACTGCATTTGTGCATTTCAGCTGCTGTAGTGGAACCACATTTGGTGGGAAATGAGGAAAAAAATATGCTCTGTGTTTTACAGGTGTCCCTAGAAAGAGCTGAATTTACTACAAAGGCATGTTTCCATCTCAGTACATAAAAAGGCATACAGTGTTTATCTGTACACCAAGTCTAAATGTTCACTTTGATTCTCATTTTTTTTGTGTGCTGGTTAAAAATATCTCTGCCCTGCTGCACAATATGATGTCACTTCCATTCTCCTCTAACCTTCCAGACAGTGTGATTTTATAATACGAGAGGAAGGAGGAGGAGAAGAAAGCCGAACTGAGTCGTCGCACTATAATAAAAGTCCCATATGGATATGCAGAGGGCAGATACCTCTGCTGTCAAGATTGGTGTAATCAAGGTATTCATAAACTCACAAAAGAGCAACAATAGAAGCAGCCACCTGTAGCAGTAGAAATAGAAGGAGTTGAGCTCTTTAATTTCAGAGGACAAAGCCGCCATTTATGCCTTGTTCCACAGAGGGTGAATCTAACTTATAGGCAACGTGACGCTGCCTGAATTGAATTTTGGATATTGTAGTTCAAATTAAGTTACTCCGAGCTGAACTAATGTAAAATCTCATGCTTCTTTTCTACCCATTATGTACAGCACAAATACAGTTCAAGTCAACCTGTAAAAATATTAACACGCACAGAGGACGATTTCAAATCTGTTCCTCGTTTTAATTATTCTAATTTTTATTTGAGGTTAGTCATATAGGAAGGAAAGATAAGGTTCTTTATCGACAGGGCATTATGAGGGAAGGGAACAGGGATAAGGATGTCTAGATGTGCTGACAGCTCTGGCTTTTGATCAGAGGAGCTCAGAGTGGCACATCGTGGCCAGCAGATGATGTGTGACTGGAGTGACAGGAAGACTTCCATGCATGCAGAAACAGCAGGGAAAAGCATTGTCACATCTGTTACTCACAGCCCTCACATCAGCTTGTGCACCAGCTGTACGCTGCTGCATGAATACATTGTAAACATGTACAACACTTATTTATATTTTTACCTATTAACCATGCTGCAGCTATAAATACGGGCCTTGTAGAACATTTTGCAATATTGTAAAGGAGTGTAGTTGGTGAACATCAGAAATGTGTTTAAAATATAAAACTAAACAAACAAAACAAGATAAATGGAAAACAATATCATTTATTTTGCTAACATGTATTTAGGGCTCACCGATGCGTTTTTCTTAAGAAAACACACAACATGTTTAGTTGTCAGGCCTCGAACGAGTCCTGCTGCCAGGTTCTGTTGTATCTGTTTCTGCACTGCTTCATGTTCAAATAACAACATAAACAAATTTTGCCGTGAGTGTGAATTTACCGTCACGCTCCAGAAAACCTTGACACATGGCCATGTCAACCAGTCACCGGTAAGTCAACTGACAAAATAAACCCACATCTATACACCTGAAGTAAAAAAAAATATATATATATGGACCTCAGAACAGTTCTCCTCTTTGACCTGTGTGTTGATAACAGCTGG
>JAOXNZ010000117.1:9379970-9392356 GCA_028566095.1 Kryptolebias brasiliensis | reverse complement strand
TGACCCGAAGGCGACAGGAGGGTTAAGTGAAGGAAGGAGGTGGTCGGACTTATAAAAGAGAAATAATGTGTCAGGTTCTCTAGATCGTGCGCTCAACTTTTTATGTGAAAAGCTTTTTAATCATTATTCTGATTTGTAAACCTTGCAGAGTTTTTTAAATTGTTGAATTGAATTATACTGAATTGTTTTAATTTTTAATATAATATTGGCACTGCTTTACAATGACACTACATTTTTTTAATAAATAATAAAAAGTTATTATTCCAGTTATTACCTAAACTGTAAACGAGTTATAATCAATACCCATTCTGCATTAAAAGGGTAATAGTGACTTGTTGCTTCCCAAATAGTGAGCCAACAGTTGTCTATATTTTTTACTTTTGGTGTTAATCTACATAAGGCTGTCTTTATCAGATAAATCAAATGTTAAATAAATAGTTCAAACATTGTTTTACTTGCAAATAAGGCTTCTTGCATTAGGTAAAAAGAGAAGCCTGTACTTGTAAACAAAAGCAAGTGGCCAACAAGAAAAAAAATGAAAAAAACCTTTTGGAGTTTGTGGAAAAAAAAAATATTTAAAATGGCTTCATTTTACAAGGTGAAAATGTTCAAACAATTGACCAGTGTGCTGCGACCCAACATGGTATCTATCAGGGTCATTGTCTGCTCTGGCAATTTTTGTATTGTTTGCCACAAACTGAGGGAAAGATTTCTACTGAGCTGAGTTTTATTTTCTCAGCTGGCACTGACCGAGCTCCGTAAATATTGCCAGTCTTAACAAACATGTTGTACTTTTTGGCCCTCGAAAATGTACACAGTCTCTTCCAGTTTGGCCCCCTTCATCAATTTGTGTCAATCACAACTCTGTGACTCTTTTGAGAAATTCAGTGTTTCATTTTTGAGAGCATTTTTCTAATAAATATTTTTCATTTAGCTTTCAAATATTTGGCTGATATGAAAAGAATGCTTCTCAAAAGCAGAATTACTTTCCATACATCCTACAACTATTAACAACGGCTCAAAAATATCTGACAAAGGCTTTATAAAAACACACAAGATCATTGCCTCACAACTATCTCTAAATCCCTCAGTGCTTTAATGTCAATCACCTGTCAGGTCCCAACTGATAGGCTGTCAGCAGCCCAGCAGGCTGCCTATGGAAGAAAATAGCAACACTCATGCATTTGAATTAAAGTTTCCAGTTGCTATTCATGACATGAGTAAATCACTTGTGTGTGCAGTGTCTTCTCCGCAGAGAGTCATAGTGAAAATGTATTAAATGCCATAAAAAGACCTTTTCATGCCACATTCTGTTTGAGAGGCTGTATAAACATCGGAGTTCACTTTTGGGTGCAGTAAATTTTATGAAATGTGCTTCAACTGCCAGCTACCAAACGTCGCCATGCCAAATGGGCACTTACTAACAGGGAGTTAACAAAACCTGCACTCCTAGGAGCTTCTGCCATATTGTACTCTGGACAGCATTACCCCAAGAGAGATCCCCTCAAACAAAGGCAGTGTGGTGGTGAGGAAGGCCATGATGGCTCTATCTCATTCTCCCCTGCCACTCACACATCAATCACAGTCCGTCGGCCTCAGATCCGAGCTGCTCCTTGGATGCAATTTGTCACAGGTCCTTAGGCGCTGACATGCTTCTAAAAGGCTCAACTAATCTGCCTAAGATAACAGTTTCAGATTTTCTAGGTGGGCGTTAATCAAACGGATCTGCTGTGAGTCCATGATGACTGGTCACCGTGAGGACAGATGCAATTAGGTACATTTAGCTAATGTGAACAAATCACCTCAGACTTTAAGAGTTTTATTTTATTTTTATAAACTCCTAAAAAGTTTTTTTTTTCTTTAGAAAAAAATACTATTCAAACTAATAAAATAAATCCAAGAATTATAAGAGACAAAGCAAAAGAAAGTTTAAATGTTTCATCTGCGTGTTAACTCTAAAAAAAATTTTTTTTAAATTTGTACTTTAATTCCCCTTTCATTCTTGATCTCACCTTTACCATGAACCTTTTAAGTCCTGTAACAAATTACTCATGAATAAGACCCTCCATTATTCAGTGGCTGCAGCTCTATATTCACCTGCCAAATGCCTCTGCCTGCATGGTGAGAGGATACTCCAGCAAGCAGGATACATGTCGCCCATTCAAGAGCAATTGCCATTTTCTCTGAGCCCTCCATGGGAGCAGGCTGCTGAGGGGTGGGTGTGATGGGCCCAATTTAATGCTCCATTATGCAAATTGATCATCTCAATTGACCATCACTTGGGTAATAGGATGGGCTTGGGAAGGTTGTGGTGCTGGTAGGGTATCTTTTAAAGGGTTTTTTTAAAGGCATTACATTATTCCAAAGAGCTAAAAAATAAGGCAGGTGAGTAAAAACATGAAGAAATGCTTCTAAACTTTCACCAATGAGGCATGACATAGATGAGTGACAGCGAGTTAATGGCTGCTTGGGTGACCTTTCCAACAAGCAGTCACATTTAAAAAGCACCTGTCTTGTTTTTCCCAGGGAGTCATCGGGATGAAGGGATGAAAAACAACATTTGCATGATGAGTTCCAATTTGAATCAAAGGCCCAGTAGTTTTAGACTAAGATCATCTTATGATGAGAAATGACAAGAGTTGTAGCCATTTTGGTCAAACCTTGAAAACAAAGTTATGCACAATCTCATGTGATATAGTGAAATGTCACACTCAGAGTATGTATTATAAATGAGTTTCAGCTACTACCACACTATATTTTAGCTCAATGTCTGTTAAAGTGACTGATGTAAAACCCTTTTTGGGTTTGCTAATGTTGATTAGCTGTGCTATCCAAAAGCAAAAGCAGTGGGTGATAAATATTCTCAGACTTTTGCTCACAGCAGGTAAACTATCTCACCGAATCCCATGACTCAGTGTTTCTTTTAATTTAAATTATTTGTGGAGGTGCTAGTCCACATATTATAAACTGTAAAGAAGTCCAGTTAAATTAGATATATTTTATTTATTGGGGAGATTTGCAGCAGAACTTTACAACACCTTTGAATTTCCATCAGAATGGACAGGCCACATAAACGTCAGAGTATAGGCGAATTAATTTTGTCAGTGTCTAATTGCATTTATTGGCCACGCCTGGCACCTCCTAATCCTGGATTATGATGATGCATTAACAGCTGCGACTGCCTGTTTACAAGGAATTTATTAGCCGGTGTCAACATAACGAGACAAATTCCACCTATCACATTAATCACCCCACTGTCAGGACTGTGTCACTGCCGAGAGTAGAGCCAAACGACGCAAAGGCCAAGGCCAAGCTGAAGCTGCTTTCCATTTTCTCGCATTAGCCATTGTTGTATGGCGATCAGATTACCTCCTCAGTAACTGTTGGCCTGGCAGCGCTGTGCTGACATAAAACTACAAGTAAATAAAAGGGGCAATGAATTGAGGCTAGTTACAGATAACAGAAGAAGAAGAATTGTGGGATCAAATACACAGTTCAGTGCATCAAGCCGCAAAAACAATTTTCCTCACATAATGCTGCTAATAGGAGTCAAGTCACTTAATTAGAGTCTGAGTATTGTTTACTGTGAACCCATCTCTTCTTTCTTTGATTCATTCAATCTGTTAATTTCCCCTCAAGGTACATCAAATTTCTCATTTTCTATTTCTGTCATTTGATACAAGAATATACAGCAAAACAGCACAGTGTGAAGGGTGACAATTCACCAAATACATCTAACATGTGCAAACTGTGATGATGGTTCAGAACTGATCTGCTCCAGTTTTAAGCATTCTCAATATGCTTATTGTTCTGTTGCATTAAAATCATTGCATGTTCTTTTCCTAAATAAATGACACTTTGCGTAGACGTGTGCAAAGTTCACACATCATTTAGAATGATTTATTTCCTTTCCAAGGGGTCCCCAAAGTGATGCACAGGTGATAAACAAGAGTGAGTGTGACAGATCTGACAAAACTATTTGAGAAATGAAGCTGAAGAATGTCCTTCTGGCCTTGCCGTAATAGAAGCAAAGGCTTAGAAATTGCATTTTGTTCAGTCACACACGAATCATCAAGAGAGATCGCCTCTCGCCCTGTAAACACGCTATCTGTGGAATTCACTGATTCCATTCCGAGAACAATGTATGTTGTCGGTCTTTTTGCTGGCATCACTTCTCAGATTGTGTGTCTTGTCATGATCTGCAGGACCTGACGCATTGATACTGTCAGCGATGAATGCTGAAGATGGCCTGCATCTTATTAGGGTTGTTGCTACCTAAAAGCATTCCTCCCTTGAAGAAAAACATTAATGATTCTACAAGTGGTATCTTTGCCCAACTTCAGTTCAATTAATTTTCATGAACACTAATGTAAAGTAAACAAAAATTAGGTAGAAAACAGTTTAATAAGCTCTCAGTGTGACTGGCTTCAAAGTGTCCGTTTCAGCAGATGAATGCTCAGCGTTAAGTGCTTTAATGCACTTGCACAGTAAAAAACTGATGATTCAATGGAAGTTGCTTCATCTTGCATTTCATTACTGCTAAACACTAGATTTATTGCCCTCAGACTTTGCACATCATATCACAATTTGCGAACCGTGTTTAACGAGAAGTGGGGAGACTAAAGAGTAAAATGCATGCTCTCTAGCTTCCAAAATGAATGTGCTTCACCGATAAGGACCAGATGAGAGGACAGAAGATAGTGCACAATACTGTGGCACATCTCCCAAGCGCAAGCTGTTTTCACTGCGTTATATAACTCTGATTGGGTTCTTTGGCACCAGAACACCTTACCTACTGTAAGTGTGAACACCTCTCTTGCTGTGTAAGATGGTGACATATGTGCAGAAACAGACAAACAACGAATCTTGCACAAATACAGTCAACAAAAACTGCCATGGCTGACTTTTCTTTGACATGTAGAAAATATGTGTCACTCCTTGGATTAATGCTGAATCATGATAATCAGGATGAAAAGAGTGGATGGAGCCTCCACGTCATCACTCTCACCATGTCCCTTCTCTGTGGAACAGCTCTCTGCCATCTGTCAGGACTGGAAAGGTTGTTTTTTTTAAAGCAACATAGATGGCTGCCTTTCCCCATCAGAGACTGCTGTGGATGAATCCTTCAGTCGTAAACAGCCACTGGGCTAGAAAACGATGTGAGCCAAGCCAAACCCTCACTGACACCCATGAAAACGCTCTCTTAGTAGTGTCATCGACCCAGGATATATTCAGAGACTTGGCCATACTTGGCTAGAAAAGGAGGCATTAAAATTAGAAAAGCATGACACCAGTTTCATATAATTGACTGTTGTTTACCTAAGTGAGATTTAATTGCCTGATTCGTCTGTGAATCTTTCAGCTCTGCTGCAAATAAACTTAGTACACTGCTCTGACAATGTCTCCTTGTTAGTTATTCATGGCTTCATTTGCTTCATATCTTCTTTCTTTTTCTTTATTTTCTTCTTTTTTTATCTGAGCAGTGCTGAAAGCTACAGAAAATGCCCATCCTCAGCTGATAACTGTGCAGCTATGGCTCTTGCATCACTGGGAAGAAAAAAAGGACTTATTTTATGAAAATATAAAGAGATTAGACTAAGTAAACAGAACTCAAACAGCACATGGAAGCTGTTGTTTTTATAATATAAAACTCTTTGCTTCTTTGTATTATATTTTGAATTATACTGATAAAAGTCTGAGAATCATTTCCTATAACAGCAAAATTCAAAAATCAAAACAAGCCTTTCTCTCCTGTAAAGCCTTATCTTTGCCTGGCCTTTAGTATAATAAATGTTGTGTGGGGGGTCATACATCAAGAGCGTGTCAGCCTAACAGATATGTGATGATTAAAACAATGTATGATTAAAAAAATCTCGCTCCAGAGTTCTTAATTAAATAAACCCATCTTGCTCAAGACGTGAGGAACGTGCCACAGCAATGTCATTTTAGCAGAATGGGCTTCAGACATCTAGAGCAAAGAAGAGAAAGTGATATACTCAAGTAGAAGTATTAAAATGACTGCTGGCATAGCTTCAGGGTCACACACCAGCTGTGACAGCAGCCTCCAAGGGGCTTTGATCTTGACCGAGAGAGTGGACAAAAGTGGTTCCAGAGCAGCTTGAGATCTGAACTGTAACAATCATTAAACTTTATCACAAAAAAATATATAAAATACATAAAATAAAGTTTTGGCCCTTCCTTTATCTCAGTCTGTCAGCAACCTATTCCTGTTTTGTACAGCTTGTTAACTAACCTGCTTTTTAGAGCTTTACCGCCATCTTTTCTGAAATTATAAAATATTTACTGCTGAACTGTTTGTTCAAGGTAAAATATGACTGATTTTGGAAAAAAAAAAAAAAAGTAAAATATACAGCCCAATTCATTAAATAACTTTTTAACCTGAATACAAATCTTGTACAGTACTGTGTAAAAGTTTGAGTCGTCCCTCACGTCTTTATATTTTGCTTCTAAAGAGGCAAACTTAATAGTAATGTTCTTAAGTAGTATTCATCAAACTTTCTCCGGGCTTTCTGAGAAAGTTTCTTTCAAAGTTTGTCTTTGGAAGCTGACTGCTTTTTTTTTTCTCATTTTCAGATATTTTTTTTTTTGTTAAGCCACTTAAGTCTGACCTTTGAATCACTTGTGCATAAAAAGGCTTCTAATCTCAAAGGATGAACCAATTTAGTGTTTCCACATGACCTACAACACAGCAAAGAGCACCTTTGTAGTCGCTTTGTTAATAGCAACCTAACACTATTTGTTTACATTTTTTATAGTTCAATTTATGAAAAAATAGCATTATAGCACCAACAAGGTGATTCCCAAAGAGCTATTACCTGAAAATGTGTAATATATTAGATAATCAACTGAAGGATGATGCATCCCTGACACTTTTTTTGTCCACTACTTGCCAACTCCTCATTTTTAAGCACACACTGCTGCACAGTATGCTGTCATGGTTAGGTATAAGAATTGGAGAGAAAACAAGAAGAAAAAGCAAACACAGTCCAAAACAAAAAAAAACTACTTTGAAATATTTCCAGAAAGCCCAAAGAAATTTTAATCAAGACCATTTCAAAATAATGTCTACCAAACAAAGTATTAGCATAATATTCAAAAATGGAGGGCTATTAATTTAGTCTGCTTTGCATGAGCCTGAACTTATCAACCTTTATAATTTCAGCAGGGGCCACTTGACAACAGCATAAGGTCTTTCTCTCAGTTTATTGCTTTAAACTCATTTATGAGACATTAATTTATTCTACTGATTGCTTACAAGTGGATGCTTAATGAACATTGACTCATTTTGCTACATTAGTCAATTTGGATATACTCTGTATATCCTAATTTAAAAGATCCACTCTAAAACAGCTTTAGAACCGGGCAATGACCCAGCCAACAAACTTTTCACGCCCCACTTGGTGTGCCTCGCCCTGCAGTCCACAGAACCAAAAGGATCCACAAAGGTGTCAGAGAAGATTTTGCAGAGCAAGAAGGATTTTTATAATGTACTGCAGAATGGTTTTAATAATATGGCTTATTTATTTATCTCACTTATACTGTACTGAAACATTTATTCTTAAAGCTAGTCTAGTAAATTTCATCTGACACATTTGGTATTTATAAATACACATACAGTATAATGTCCTAATGATATCCTCATTGTGTTTCTGTGACCGTGGCACTAAAAATAAAGCACTGCTTGCACAGCCTGTAATGAATCTTTATTTATCACTGCTGTCACATTAAAAAAAATGCTCATATGGTTTATGCTCATTGGATAATTTTGTATGAGGAATACGAGCAAAAATATTAACTCACACAAACATAGACTAGCCCATCTGTAGGCCCCCACTGCCACCACCACCACCACCCCACACACACCTCAATATAACCCAGCACAGCTTTGATAAGGAGGAACAAGTCATTAACAATGAGCGGGCAAAGCCAAAAATAATAGTAAGAAAAAAACAGGAGCGTCTGTGAACAAATGCTGTGCTGAGATAGTCTAAATGTTGGTGGTAATTGCCATCTAGTGGCCATTGCTTTACTTTGCAAAAATAATAAAACAAATTAAATTAAATGAAGTTAAAATAAGGCTAAATCGCAATTGCACTTTTATACCCACTGGTCAACAATACAAATTACTCAAAACAGATCTTACATCAGACATGCTTAAAATTGTCTACTGTAGCCTGCCTTCATATGATCTCTTTTTTTATTAAAAGGGCTTCCCCTGTCCTTGAAACCTCTCTTCCTGCTTGGAAATACCTTCAAGAAGTTATAAGTGTAGAAAGGTGTGAGATAGTCTAACTTAACGTGTATTCAAGTGCTGTTTAAATAGTCGTGTTTCTGTGTACATTACCTATATCTGCATGGTACTTTACATATATATAGTTTATATTACTGTTGGCATTTACCAAACAAATGTACAAAACTGGAATATCCTTGTTGCAATCAAATGATATTATTGGGATATGACTTCTAACAAGTAGGGTGTAAATTTCTCTTAAGACTACCTGTTCTTTATGAGTGTTTCGTTCAAGTGTTTTCAGAAATATTAATCTCACAACATTACATAATGAATGAAAAATACAGAGCCACCTGAATTCATTTGCTGCCGCACACAGTGTTGTCAAAAAATACCTGTAAGTGTATTTTGACTATTTTACTCTTGAAAAGTATTTCGTGGTGAGTGGGACGATATAAGTTTTGTAACTAACAGCATTGGAAAATTAGATTTACGAGCAACTAGATTGGCACCTGAAGGCAGCAGTGGCAGGAGGCGTCGACTCGAGCTAGCTGCTGCCGCATGAGCACAGAGAGAGCGCAGCACAGCACCCTGTCACTGAGCCAAAAGGCATAAAAATGTCGGGGAAGAGTTTTCGAGTTAGCGACGGGGACTGGATATGTCCTGATAAAAAGTAAGAGCGTGCGTTGAATTATGTCCCAATGTAGTGACAGGGGTTTAAGTGTAGTAGCAGACATGTTTATCTATCTGCTGATTGTGCTAACAGGCTAATGTTAGCTTAGGCCTTCTAGTATTTCGCTTATGCTAATGCTCGTCATTTAGTCAACCTCTCAAGCTATTTTTACTTGCATTTTTCACCCTTGTAGGCAATCTACTATGCAGAATAAGCTACATAGTCAACTGAACATTTACAGATAAGGATTTGGTGGTATTTATTGCGTTACGTGCGTGGGTTGTTGTTAGCATGTTAGCTGTCGTTAGCTCGTGGTGTGGATGTGTCCTCAGTGATGGGGGTGGTGTTTACAATGTTGTAGTGCGTGAATAGTCTTGATGCGTGGTCAGCACTATCATGTTTCGAGTGGACTCTGTTAAAATGTGACGGATAGCTGCAGATGTCAGCAGTCAAAGATAACCAGTCCTGTATTAGTGGTTAGCAGCACGAGCACAAATGTATTCATTCATTATGCCTTTTCAGGTGTGGGAATGTGAACTTTGCAAGAAGAACAAGTTGCAACAGATGTGGCAGAGGTAAGTTTCTCTTCTTTCGCGTGTATGAAAGATATTTTACCTTCCAAAGGCTTAATGCATTTGTTCAAACAAAACTGCTAAAATAAAAAGCTGGTTTGCTTTTACAGAGAAGACGACAGAGGCAAAGATGATGAAAGCAGGAGGAACAGAAATTGGGAAAACCTTTGCTGAGAAGAGCAGAGGCCTCTTCAGTGCAAATGATTGGCAATGCAAAACGTATGTAATCCACGGTCAACTTCCTTGTAATGTTAAGCCTGCTGTTTAAAAGAGTGGGAACAGTTTCAGTTTTTTACAACAAATCTAATTTCGTTATTATTTTTGTTTCTTCCTTGGCTTTACTAAGCTGTGGTAATGTGAATTGGGCTAGACGTTCAGAGTGCAACATGTGCAACACTCCTAAATATGCCAAGCTTGAAGAAAGAACAGGTAATTTATGGATATATGGGAGTTTTCCAGTTTTGAATACATCGTTGGCTACCATACATTTATTTGTTAATCCTTTCATTTATTTTCATGATGCCCCAGGTTATGGTGGAGGCTTCAATGAAAGGGAGAATGTGGAATATATTGAACGTGAGGAATCTGATGGTGAATATGATGAGGTGAGTACAAGTTGGCACCCAGCAACCAAAAAGCTGATATTTGAGAAATAAAACATTTCAGTCTCTCTTAAGATGTTGTAAAAGGGACCTGGAATTAATGGAAGTGTTATTGAAAAAATATGCTTTTTTTTCCCCTCTATCTTCCACAGTTTGGTAGGAAAAAGAAAAAGTTTCGAGGGAAGAACAGCAGCACAAGTTCCTCAAAAGAAAGCGAAAAGAAAACCGTGTCAAAAGAAGATGAGGATGAGGAGGAAGATGACGACGAAGAAGATGGGGACGTGTCAAAGTACAAATTGGATGTAAGATTATTGATTTAAGATGGGATTTGCAGTTTATTCTCATGACAGCCGATGGCCATGCTTATTTCTAAAGGCACTCTTTTACAGGATGACGAAGAAGAAGATGATGATGGTGATCTGTCCAAGTATGACCTGAATGCCAGTGATGAAGAAGAAAACCCCATTAAGAAAAAAGGCAGTCACTCTGGTTCCTCTCGCTCCTCCTCTCGCTCGTCCAGCTCCAGCTCTCGGTCCAGGTCCAGGTCCAGGTAAAAGGGTATACAGGTCAAGGGTAACTCCGGGCAAAATGTCAGTATCAGCTCAATCTTTTTTTCTGATTTAAAAATCAATATCAGTATTATGTTCTGCTTTTTGTCATTTTGTTGTTTTCCCTTTTTCTTATCCCCTCCTTATCTGCAGATCTGCTCAGATCACATCTGATGTGCAGATTGAGTCGTAGCTCTTGTTTTAAATGTTTTTGACTCAAGATGGAAATAGTTGTAAACCATATTGCCGAGCTTCCTTTTCGTAATTTATTCTGCAAAATTTGTGTGGAAGCAATGTTTTTATGTTTATGTTGTGAGGACCTAAAGCTATTTTTCTACTTATTAAACATCAATGTGTTGGAAAATAACCCTGTATGTAGCTGTTTTCCCATTTTTAGAAAATATTGGAAAGGTTTTGTTGTTTTTGTCTTTCAGGTCCCGCTCTAGAAGTTCTTCCAGTTCCAGATCTGGATCTCGCTCGAGGTCTCGCTCCAGGTGAATGAGGTGACATGCACTCTCTCTCCCTTTAGAGAGTGTATGTGTGGGGCAGCAAGCTCCATACCAGTTCTACACTTAAACTCAGAAATGTAGTTGTTAGGATATAGTTCTTATAATTTATGAAGGTTTATTTAGACCGAAGAATATCTGGGGTATTTATCACATCTCTCTTAGGAGTGATGCCTATTTAGGAACACGTGTCCTTATTGAAAAGAAGCTAAACATTTGTATTTATTTTTTTGTTAAAGCCACTTCAAGGACACAATGAGCATCTTAGGCCAAATATTACCAATACTATTAATTCATAGTTCAGTGCTCTTAAACAGAGAAGCCTGATGAATACCCACACTTGTGAGCCTGTTTTGATTTTACTGACCTTCCTGCTTGGTTTATCCCTCCAAAAGATCCAGCTCCAGGTCTGGAAAGGGCTCCTCTCCCCGGAAGAGGTCCCCCTCCCCCTCCTCCTCACCCGAGGGGAGACAGAAGCGCAGTCGCTCCAGGTCCTCATCTGGAGGGAGAAAGCGGAGGCGTTCTAGATCCCGTTCGTCCGAAAGGTTTGGGTTTCTGTGGAATACCACAATGGCACTGATTATTGCTAGCCATCTGTTGGGTCGCTTTTTGGGAATTCAGATTTACAAACTAATGTTCACATTTTGCCGTGTTGCATTGCTTTTCATAGTTGTTGACCTTGCTTTATGTATACATGGTGTGCTCACGTTTAAGCCTGCTGACCTTGTGGTTCTTCCCTCAATGTTTGTGTGATTCCAGGCGCCGTGGCCATTCATCTGGATCGTCCCAGTCTGACTCCAGTTCAAAACAGAAATAAGTTTCATACAGCCTTTAAACCATAAAGGAATTTTAGTGGAAGTGCATGTTGTGTTGCAAAGAAAACAACCACATCTCTTCAGTATGCTGTTCATTGTCATAAAGTCTCCAGAATCTTACTTCCTTCAAAAAGGCAGGCGACATGATTTCACCCTGTCATTAACTACATGCTACCTTTTTAAAACCACATGCGTCCCAAGTGTTGTAACTATAAGTGTCCAATAAACAGTGTTTGGTCCTAAACAAAAAAAAACATATTAATTGTATTGGGGGTGTATTCCCTTTTAAACCCATTTGTGCTTCTTTTTTTTTTTTAAACTTAAGTTCATAAGTGTCAATTGAAGATGGCAGACATGGAGCTATAATTTTCTTTTCTTTTTAATTTTTTGGTTTGTTTTCAAGGTAAGTATACTTTGAT
>JAOXNZ010000117.1:9353690-9364920 GCA_028566095.1 Kryptolebias brasiliensis | reverse complement strand
TGTCTGTAGTGAGTCCAGCTGCAGTCGAGAAAGCACAGATTGGCTAACACCAATATAACGACTACTTCAGTGGTCTAGTCAGGACAAAATGCAGGTACAAATTACTTTCTCAAAGTCAGTGAATGAAAGAAAGAACTTAATCATAGCAATGGCTCTCAGCTGGATGAAACCAGCTTTGACAATAGCATTTTTTAAAAATTACACCCAGATTTTTTAAGTTGAAGCTATTTTTTCCTTATCATACATTGTTTTACCTGTAAATAATAAACGTGTTTAACTCTTTTCCCCCTGCTTTTGATTATAAGTCTGGTTTCAGCTAAACCATGACATAAACTCATAAATCTGAATTACAAGAATTAGACAGTGATGGATAAATACCGGAATTAAAACACCTTCAAACCAATAGATCTTTAGGGTCTTATTGTGCAATGATTTATATCTACCTAAGAGAGCCCAACGAGGATAAACCACTGAAATGGTAGCAGGATAATGAGTGCTCAGGGCTGGGTTTTATAGATCCACCTGGTTTCTGGTACCATGAGAGCTACTGTAGCACAGATCATTAAAACCTTAATGCTGGCTATGACAGAAGCGTGTTACACAGTGCATTGTGTTTTGCTGTTAAATGGGGTTGTTGTAGCAGTGTTGATGCTGACCAATGTTCACTGCCTAATATTGGTAGGATGTGAGCATCTGAACTGGACCATAGAGAAGTTGAAAGTTTCCTTTTGCATTATAGTAACAACATTAGGATCCACGCTTGGAAAATGGGAGATTTTTTGAAGGCAGTATGACACATGAGAAATGCTTTGGTCTTACTGCTCATACCATGCAGCTTAACATTGTGACCTTCTTAGCAACAACATGCCCTCTTTCAGCAGAGTAGCTGCTCTTGAAACATGAGAAAGAGATGTTGACTCAGCAACTAAAGTTGTCTGTTCTCAGTCTGACTTAGCATGCGAGGGGTGTGCTGGAAAAACAGCTGCAATCCATGCAGGCCCCACCTCACAAAACTTAAAGGATCAACTGTTAATGTCTTTGCAGCTGATAAAACAAAACAACTTCTTTTGCAACCTAAACACAAACTAATGAAGTCATAAATCCATCCACACCCATTTGGCAGTTCCCCTCTAGTAAAAAATCATCTCATCTATGATCAATAGTTTTCTCATTTAATCAACAAGGCCTCCAGCCTGCAACATTACCCTTTTAATATGTCTGCAAATATACAGAGTATAGAAGATAAAGAGTATGTTAAATATTAGGACTAACTTCATTTCCAGAATTACACTAATGAGAGAAATCAATTTAGAAACCACTTTGAAGTTGCTATTAGATTTATACCACTTACAAAAAAAAAAGCTATAAATGAGAAAACGTTAAACGTGAAACATCTTTAATGCTTTAAGCAGTAAGTGCATAGTGTATATCAATGATCAACAGCAGTGGGTGTTCTCAACAGTATTTCATCATCTGCTTGTTCCCTCAGGCTATTATTGATCCTCTTATAACACATTACATCACACAGATGATATTTTACTTTGTGCATTCCTTTAAATGCTTATCTTGAGACAATAATTTATTAAAACTATGCAAATTTTCCAAAGCAGCACTGTCAAATGGTTAGAAACAACACAAACAACCAGAAAACTCTGGGATGATGTAAGGACTTTACATTGTTTCTAGCCACCAGGCAGTAACATATGTTTTCAAAATGGACAAAGGGTTTTCCTTCATGTTCTCACTCTTGATGACTTGGCAAGTCAACATTGACCCGTTTCTTTCCTCACTTTCATGATTTCTTTAAAACCAAACAAAGCCTTGGTGTCAGAATAACATGTTTAAATCACAATTTAGTTTCAACAGAAGCCATTAAAATTAGTTTGAATGGGTAATGTTTAGATTAATGAAATTCAATTTTCTAATACCAGTGGTTGCATACGCTTGTGTGTGTGTGTGTGTGTTTGCCTAGTCACCAAACTGTGCAAATAAATCTCTGCATCAAGTTTATAAGCATTAAAAGGTGTAATGCCTTGGTTTTGTTGTATTATAAGATCTTATGATTTTCACTACCTCCCTGCCTCCCTCCTCACACTCCTGCGTTTGGAGCCTACATTTTCTTTCCCATGAAGCATGACCCATCTTTAATCATGGTTACTTTCAGGACACTACAAGCATGTTGCTCTCCTTAAATACAATCCATTTTCTGTTGAAGCAAAGCCTCATCTCACAGACAATCCACACTCAAATCCCATCTGTTCTGTTTATTAGTTTTAATTATATGTGCAATGGTCGAAGTTAGAAATACTCCAATCTCTCCAAAGATCTGAACTCAGTCTGGTGATGGGTGTAGATGGGTGACAACAGCCTCCTTTTACACAGAGCAGGTACTTCCTGGACATATTTATGGGAAGAATGTGCACTGATAATAGATGGCAATATTGAGTTGTGAGATGTGAAGCTGCTTGCCTTTCACGGTACAAGCAATGTCATGTTTTTAATGTGAGACTATGCTCCTGAAATTGTTACTGTATGTAAGCTTGTGTAAGATTGCAAGGTGCTTTTTTGTACCGTGGTTGAGAGTAAAAGACACCGTTGACCTTCTTATCTTATTAGCATAGCAGGTAAGCTTCATTAAGGCTTTGAGTCATCATAAATAACATCAAGCAAACCTGGTTAAAGACATATACAGCCCAGAGTTTTTTGTGGTGTTTGCTAGAGCTGTGTTTGATAGAATTAGTGTAGGATTGCTGCATTCAACTGCTCTAAGCAAATAGGAAATACAACATGTTACTATTGAATCCACAGCTCTGATATATATATATAACATAAGCCCTTGTGGCAAATTGTCAATTAAGGTAAAAAAAAGAGGAAAATTGACTTTTTACAAAAGCATTTGAAACCCAATTGACAAAAGAGGAAATGTCTCTGTCTGAATTACTGCTTCAGCTGATATCCTGACAAGCCCAATCTGCCTCTAAATTGTGTTTACCATTTATGTATTTTGGGCTGTCTGCACAAATTAGTCACAACTCAACAGTCTCCTTAAACACTGGCATGTATTATCCTCTGCAGACCATCCAGATCAAGCAGGTTCCAGCTCAGCTGCTGTGAACGTAAGAGCTGAAGATCGATTAGATTAGAGACTTTACTCTAGATCTTTAAAGATATATTTAAAGAATGATTTTCCAAGTAAACTATTCTATTCTTGCCACCCTTTTGCAGGCAAACATTTGTAACCTTTTTAATGCCTTATTTTCAAACCAACTGGATGCTGCTGTATGTTAAACTTTACCCCAGAACAAAACGTGTAGTCCAGTGGTTTTCAATCCTGGTCCCTGAAGGTCACTAACCTGCATGTTTTTGTTGTTTCTCTGCTTCAACACACCTGATTTAAATTGATGGTTGATTTACAGGCTTCTGCAGAGCTTGAGGATACGCTGAAGATGTAATTCAGCCCCTGAATTGGGTGTGTTGGAGCAGGGAAATAACTAAAACATGAGAGTATCAGAACTGGACACCACTGGTGTAGTTAATAGCAGTTTAAACCCTATAATAACTGAAAACAGCATAAATTCACATCAAATGGCAAAGGTTTTATATTTCCATTTGCACATATTGAATTTATTGACAAAAATATAAAAAGAAATGCTTCTCACTGTGTTGCAGCATCACTTTAACAACAATCTGTGAGTGTTTAATAACTAAAAACTACTGCTGGAGTTTTCAAAAGTGCATTTTTCTATTTTTTCTACTTTTACTATGTTCTGTTTTCTTTTAAGTTAATTAACATAATCTCTGTTTTAATTTTTTACTTCAGACCAAGCTTTATTAGCTTTATGAATGTGTTTAGTATGAAAACGTATGTGGTTTCCTTTATAAATGCCTATGTAATTGTAAAAAAAGAAGGTGTAGAGCAGTGGTTCCCAACCCTGGTCCTCGAGGAACACTGTTCTGCATGTTTTCATTGTTTCCCTGCTTTTCAGCAGATCTTCGACGTCTGCAGAAGCCTGCTTATCACTTACTCATTCAAATCAGGTGTGTCAAAGCAGAGAAACCTCTAAAACCTGCAGGATAGTGTTCCTCACAGACCAGGATTGGGATTCACTGGTGTAGACATTGTGTGTGGCCAAGGAAAATGAATGAAACAAGGAAATTGTTTGTTGCTTGTTATTATAGGCACTGATTAAACATGAGCACTATCCTCTGTTCTGTTATCGACTGTACATTTTCTGTGCATTAATGACCTAGTCTTCAATAATCAGTCTAGCTAATTGATTTGCTGTCTCAGACTGCCTCAGGTCAATAAGCCTCTCTGAACATCGTTTGCATTTTCACAATGAAGCATTTTCTGCAAGGATGTAAAAACAAATGAGTTCAAATGTGTCACTCCTCCAAACCACTGAGCACACTGTTGTTTACAGCTGGAAAAAATTTTTTCCATGTTATGCAACAAAATGAACAGTGGAAGCTTTATAAAATATGCCAGGAGTGCCCTGTTGACTAATATATAGTAAAGAGTATAGAGTAAAGGAAAGCATAATACCAACTAGATTTTACTACAACCTTGTTTCTCCAGAGAACACAGCAATAAAGACAGTAATTCAATTACAAGACAAATATCCGTCAGCGCTCCACTGAAAGTAGTTTTTGGGTGACACTCCTGTTACACTGAGTCCTCCAGCTCTGCCTCTCCAACTAAACACATCCAGCTTTTTTTTCAATCAATTTAAATTAGCAGCCCAGAAGTTATAGGAATCCTCTCCCATGTGGCACAGCAAAGTTATGTGCTTTAAAAAAAGGCTTCTGAAAATATGTGATGAGGATCCTTCAGTCTGTTTGATGCCGCCCGAACACTAATGGTACAACTTTAGCTACGTCTGTATTTGTGTTTGCAGTGTTTGTTACATTTATGGTGCTTGCTTTTCTTCTCTCAACTAAGCTTTCTGTTTGTTTTTTTTTAGCTTCAGAAAAAGGTGTTCCAAAAGCACTGTGATTGGAATCAAGCCCAGACAGATAAACACCAAATCTTGTTTCACTAAAGCCTGTCACTCACACATAAGGCACATAAATGTGTAAAATCAACAGTCTTCTTCTCCATATGTATCTGTTGCTAAGACTGCAGATCTCAGATCACCGGTCTGAACCTGCATGTCCCAAAGCTACACGAAACAACCCCTGAATCCAAATCATATTAAAAGTGATAAATATGACTCGTTTAAATCTAACTAATGAAAATATAATGTTTTATCATTCTGCATGAACTGATGTCTCATTTTACATGTCACAAAATTTGCAACATATCATGCAGTAGCCAACATGTTTTTGGATCACATTCTTTCACTCAAAGAAAATGTTTGTCATATAAAATAGAGTTGGATGTTTGACCTAAATCAAGACCTTTAAGGTGAATCATCTGCACATTGGGAGACAGTAACACATTATTAAAAACACTGTGAGGCAAATTTAACAGTTTGCATTTGTTGCAAACACCGTAAAAGGTTGACAAATAACCCATGAGCACACTAATCTTTGCTCCTGGCTCTGCTACAAATGTACTTATAAGAATTTTCCTTCCAGAGTGCAAAATTAAGGCAAGTGATTCCCACAAATGATTTGCCCCTTGCAATTCATTGCCAGTTGTACCATTATTTACTGCAACAATAAAAGCATGTTTGATGGGCTGTGATTGTTGCAGATGGGGAGAGGTACAGAGGTAAAACTGTTATCCTACCATTATCATTTCCAATAAGCCACAACATTTGGAGGAAAACGAATGTATCATATTACAACAAATTTTGTGTTACACAAAAACACACTCGGTTCCTTTTTTGTAACGTAAGAAAACATTGCTCTTCAAATTGACAAGAGAACATATAAAAGAAGAAACATTCTTTTTTGAAGACTCCTCGAAGATGGAGGGAAAAAATTTGATTTTCGCATTTTGAATCCAAATGATTTGTTAGTGCAGAAATGTGTCAACTAAACCTTTTGATTAGCAACTTTCAAAATCAAGGTATCCATTAATATTTTATTACTGCATGTTGACTTGCAGTTGTTTACTGTGTGTCAAGTGAAATTCTTAATTCAACTTTGGCATCCTCTAAAACTTCTGTTGCTGTTTTTAAGCACTTTTTTACATTGTTGCATCGTAACTCTACATCTCTCAGCTTAGACAGAATGCATAGTCTATCATCTATTTAATGTCTGTTTATTTTTTTTATTATTTGATAGACAGCCATTGCTTTTTATTTAAAAAGGTCCATTAGATTCTAAGAATAATTAAGACTGATCCTTTTAACAACTGTGAAACTACCTCTTCATTTTAATAGAAATGTGAGCAACAGTTGTTAACACATCATTCTTGAAACTGACCTAAAAATAGGCTGTAATCAGACCAGATCACATGAGGTTGGGGCTAAATGTTCATCATAAAAGCATCAAATCTTGCAGGGACGGACACTGATAAACCACTCATACATTGGAGCTGTAAACCTGCAAATGAAGCAGCTGATTTATCTTCTGTGGTTCTCTCATTTTTGAAATGCCGTATTGACTCCAGCGGTTGTCTCTTGGTAATGACACTTCTATATAACATAACAGATCGACCACCCTGCATCATAATTGAGTTTTCTTCAAGAGGTTGTGGGTTTGCCAATATCACTAATCTAGTCTCGTCAGTAGAAAAGCATCCCCGCTGAGCCTCAACAGCTCTCTTTTTTTGTACTGTGGCTTTGTAGATAATGAATTTTAGTAGTAAATGACATTTTCTCAGCAGTAAATGCATTTCTGTCTGTCTATAGGTGTTTGAAGTTGGAGTCAGAGCTACACAGGGTTCATTGTTCTTACTAAAGCAAAACAAAGCACAGCCCTAAAGACAAAGTCAATATCCTTAAACCCCACCATGATTTGTCTGTTCTTGCAGTGAAGTCGGAGGGAGAAGGACATGAACAGAAACTGTTTCCGTAGTGATCATTTTGTCTATTTTCCTGCAGCTATTATTTGGACGACTGCGGAAGATTACGCAGAGATTAAAATGAGTTGTCATTATGACCAGGCAGCTGACGCTGAAGCTCTGGAGGGTGTTAAGCAGCGACAATAACCAGCCACTTTCAAACCTGGGATTTATCAACCTTTAAACCTCATAAGGGTCTCTCTGTTGTGTTTCTGTGTGTTTTTGTCACTCTTGTTTTTCTAATGTGTTTCCTGTGAAACTATTCACCTGCTCTCAGCTCAGTAGTTCTCCAGTCAGCCTACCACACCCATCTACACCTGTCTCTCATTACTAATCCATCACCTGTGTCCACTTCCTCATCAGCCTCTGCCTTTATAATCTGTTCTTTGTTACTTGTGGGCTCTTTGTATTTGGCTTGCAGCAGCTTAATGGTGAGCCACAATCAAGCGCAGCGCCTAATGTCCTCCTTCTCGTGTTTCTTTAGTTAGTTTTTGTTTTGTTTGCTTCCATGCTTTTTGTTAACAAGTCAGTTTTTGTTTTGACTCGACATGAGTCTGCATCCTGGGTTCACTTTGCACAGACATTACATCATGTTTCCATGAGCATTTGGGGGCAGTAAATAACTCTCCCACACAAACTGTGCAGCTGAAAAAAAATCAATCTTAGTCCTGAAAAAGGTTTGCTAAAAACTGACATCTTGATTTTCAAAGTTTTATTTCTTATTGTGTTTGTTTCATGGTGTTAAAAGGAAGTCATTTGTCTCCCCTGTCACCCATCACTTCATGCACGCTCAGGATGGGGGTTTTATTTAAAATAAAGATTTGATGCAATCTGTGGGTTTTATTAAATGGAAAACCTTATTACTATTAGGCACATTATCTACTGAATTTGAATGCACTGCGTAACAGAAGGATTGAGTAGGGCTTTGTACAGTAATTGGAATAACATCTGAACTCGTCTGCATTGCACTGAGTTGTAATTGGATTCTTTTGAAATGAATTGGATTGCATGTATCAGGATAGGAGCTGGACTTATTCGCCTCTTTTGTAAACTGATGCAATATAAATAAACTGAATAAAATAAAATGAATTTTTATTTAAAAACACTTCATGCTCTTAAGTGCAGTTAAAAATGTTCTGAAAAGCTCTGACATTGACATTATTTGAACTAACCAACTAGTGTGCAAAGTTTTCATACACTCAGCTGATACAGAGCAAAATCTTCATTGATTTGGCTTTTATCATCCAGCCACCTCAGTAATGTTAGCGTTGACTCTGACACTAAATATAGGATTTAGTTCACCAGCCAAAGTGCTGTTCAGTAGTAATGTCAATACCTCTCTTGAGGTCTACGGTTGTATGCTATAAACTTCACTGAAATAATCTACTTTAACATTAGAAAAATTAGCATTTTCTGAGTAAATGTAGTGAGGAGGCTGAGTGACTTTGTTGAAATTTGCTGAAGAAGCTTAAAGTGAGTTAAACATTAGCTGAACTTTCAATATTAGTTGAAATATTTACAGGAAAAAGAAGTGAAGAATGGCCTAATGAGCAGACAGACAGAAAAAACAGAAATATGGTATAAGTATAAGGAAATATAAAAAACTGAAAGGATGCATAATTAATTTTAATTGAAAGCAAATCATTAATTTGTAAAAAAAAATTCTCAGGGATACAGAAAGTATTGATTTATTCATTCATAAAAAGACAAAATGGATTCATAAGGAGACATAAAAAGACTAAATTGACACAAAGGAACTAAAGAGAAATATAAAGAGACCAAAAGGACATATAAGAAGACAAAAATGATGCATAAGGAAACATAAGACAAGAAAGCATAAAGAGAGACAAATACAGCAAGTCTGCCAAAAGATTTTAAGGAGCACATGTTTTTGAAGAATTTGAATAGATCTCCATGAGGACAAAATGTAACTAAAGTTACATATTTCAAAAAGTATATGTTACAAAAAAACAAAAGCCATGGCCTTAATGTCCTGAATGAGCTGACTGTGTCCATTGGAGACTGCAGACTCCAGAGAGTTTATTCATTTTTCCATTTATAACTGTATGTATTCATACACTCACTGTATGAGGTACACCTGTTCAGTTGTTTGACACAAATCAGCCAATCAAACAGCAGCAACTTATTGCCTTTAGGCATGTAGATGTGGTGAAGACGACTTGCTGAAGTTCACACCAGGCATCAGAACAGATAAGAAAGGGGATTGAATTGATTTTGTTGTTGGTGCCAGACGGGCTGGTCTGAGTATTTCAGAAACTGCTGATCTACTGGGATTTTTACACACAACTATCTCTAGGATTTACAGAAACTCATCAGACCAAATAATGTTTTTCAGATTTCTTATTGTCCAACTTTAGGGAGCCAGTGTGAACGGTCGCCTTAGTTTCTTGTTTTTAGCTGACAGGAGTGGCACCGGTGTGGTTAGCTATTTGTGTTAACGAGCAATTGAACAAGTGTACCTAATAAAGTGCCCAGTGAGTGTATATTAACTGTGGCACTTCACTGAAGTGAGTAATTTTCCACTCAGCTCACTTCTAACTGGGAGGCAGGGAGAGAACGGACAGTGAAATGCAGTGTGGGCAACGTGAAGAAACAAATTAATAGCTGTTGGAGTGAACAGGCAGGGCTGAAGATGAGTGTTGTTTCAGCAGATCGCTCAGGCAATATTTACCTCGAAGCAGAACGTCTGTAACAAAAGGCATTTCTGACCTGAGATAAGTGTTTAGATTGTTTTCTCTTTTTCAAACACTTGTTAGTTTAATTGTCTGCTGTTCAAAAACAAGCCGATCAGGGTAAAAGGAGACATATCTCAGCAATGGTGGTGTAGCTTTGACCACAGTAACACAGAAATTTACCTTTTGCCGAGCTCCAAAACTTGCGTTAGAAACTGTCTGAGGTAAAAATGTAAGACAAACATTTGCCAGCATTCTCCTCTAAAGTTGTTATCAGTGCATGTTTCTTCAAAATCTTTTCTTTTCAGTTTTGTTGTTTGTTCAAAAGATAAATTTTGCTTTTTATTTTGTTTTTGGTAACCACTCAAGAGAATGGAGTAAAATGTGAAGTTTGAAACTTACAGATAATCTTACTTAATCTTTATCTTGAGCTAAATTATAAAAACTACATTCTGCATTGACAGGCGACAGCAGCAATCCTGCCTGTATATGACACACTGAGAGATTCAACAGACTGTGTTTAATCCCACAAAAACAAAAATCATCTTTGTTTGCAAATTCTTTTTTTATTTTGCCTAACTTCGTCCTTCACATTTGATGTTTTTCATCAGACATCTGCTTTTCTGGAAGCCCCTGGTTCAGAACCTTAAATTCTATTATTTCAGTAATAAAGACTTTTGGATCTGAATCACTGCAGAAACAGTGAAACTCTGGAAACCACAATCCTTGTCATTGAACAACATCATCGTTTTAGAAAACCATTATTTGTAGGGTCTAAAACTCCTTTTGAACCATATTACATTTCTCCACTAGGGAAAGAGTATGAAATAAGATTCTTTCTTCACTCGATCATCTTATTAAATTCATTTGAATCGTCTTGCTTATTCAGATCACAACACAGAGCTGACACTTCATTCATTTAGTAAGACTTGTATTGAAGTATTAAAATAAGAAAATGTGCCAAAATGGTACAATTATGACGGCTAACTATCATAACCTGAAAAATCAAGCATAAGTCCGGAATCCGAGTTGGGCAGATGTCTTTTTAAATCAACCTACCCTCATTCCTTATCCTGAACAGATCCGTTGTCACAGATGTTGCAACAAAATGTAATAAATGACACTCAAATTCAATTTGCCACCAAATGGGAAACAAGCTTTGTATCAAATTAGGTATTAATTTAGAAGATTTTCAGGTTTTATTTGTCATTAGTAACGAGTAGAAGGTTGACCCAAGTCGAAGAAAACCAAAACAAACAGATGACAAAACTGTGAAACAAAGGTGATTCGGTATTTCTGTTCTGTTATTACAACAAATTATCCATCCATCCATCCATTTTCTTTAACCGCTTCATTCCGGGTTGCGGGCAGCCGGTGCCTATCTCCAGGAGTCACTATGCGAGAGGCGGGGGACATCGCAAGTCCATCGCAGAGCCACATAGAGACAAATGAGACAAACAACCATTCACACTCTCACTCCCACCTAGGGACAATTTTTTTTTTTTAAGAGTTACCAATGAACCTAACATCCATGTTTTTGGTCTGTGGGAGGAAACCGGAGTACCTGGAGTAAACCCACGTG
>JAOXNZ010000117.1:9327445-9347863 GCA_028566095.1 Kryptolebias brasiliensis | reverse complement strand
AAACAGCTGTTGTATTTTTGTTGTTGGCAGCTGCAGCAGGTACTGTAAATGTTGAATTTCTGTCAGCTCGGATGGCTTTTGTCTCGTGTCACCTCCTTTATTGTGTCTCAACTTTACTGCTGCTGTTGGAAATGAATTTCCCTTTTGGATAAATGAATTACCCCTGTGTTATTTTAGAGGAAGGAGAGGGAAATGGATCTTCTTGATGAATTCAACTAAATATTTTTGCCTCAAAGATCTTTAAAAAATATCCAGAACAGCAGCTGTGAACTGACAGGAAAACACTTCTCATCAGTCCTAATAAAGCACCGGTTTGTGTAGCAGAAAAAACAGACATATACTCACAGGGCAGAGAGGGAAACACATAATTTAGAGACAACTTTCTTCATGATGACAATCATGCCAACCTTTCATGTTTATTAATCCATTAAAGGAGATTAATGATGTAATTCCAAACTCTGGACTCATCTTTGTCCGGAAGGTTGCTGCAAAAGTGGAACACACTTTTTTTATTACGTTCTTCCCTGCCAAGAGTGTAAAAACATCTCCCAGGAGCACTTGAAAACTACTTCAGCTTTTATTACAGCAAAAACAGAGGTGTGCACTAACTCATTTTAAGGACAGACCGGGTATGAATTGAATATAAATGCAGATTTAGTTTATTTGAGAGCTTCCTATAAATCACAACTGTACTTTGGCAATTAATTCAGCAAATGTACCTCCATTAAATACGTGAAAGGCACAGCTGAGGTGAGTGACTTCTCATTTATCGGCACTTTCAATAAATTTCTGTTAAATAATTTGTTCTGATGCAATCAAAGCAGTTAGTTCTGGGAAGCATATAACAATGTTCTTCTATAAGTGAAATACATTTCAGCAAGGTGCCTGTTCGATGACTGGGACATTTTATTGCAACATCAAAAAGGACATAATATACCTGTCAGTCTTTGACACGGCCGTAGGCAGAAACCAGTGACTCAGCAGTTATTTCACAATGGGTTATGGTTCTTGCTTGCAGAACACATTTTCCATTACTGGGTACAGAATTAGAGTAGTAACCATGTGGTATTTATAATAAAGTACAAGTACATACACGTCAAAAGGAGGACGCAGCCTCAGAAATGACCACAGCCACTTAAAGAAAGTAGTCAGAGTCACTGCAGAAAGTAATCACTGGATGCACTGCTAAAAATGGACAAATCTTTCATTTGAGAGTGAATCAAAACTTCCACACGTCTTCTCTTCTCTCACAGAGACGTCATTACCCTTCCTGAGGGAGGCTGAAGGAGATGATTAGGATGAGAAGATGACAGTTTGTTTTTCTTACCGTCATGAGAAAATGGAAACAATAGCAGTAAATGATTGGTGGCAAGTCGTGTCTGTATCATTACAAGCCTGATGTGTCCACGATGAGCCCAACCAACCACAACAGCTCCGCACCGCTCTGTGTGAGGTTAAATTACTCATTTCTATGGAATTACAGCTTCAACCTTTTAATGCACTTTGAGGCCAAGAGAAGAGATGAGAAGTTTGGAGAAAGCCAGAAAACCCGAGTGTATTTAGAGGGTTCTTAATCAAGTAGCATGGCATATAAACTAACTATAGATTTCTTGTTTTGTAGATTCAGCTTCTCGAGCTTCATGTCGTCTTGTTTTCATCTCTCTCTACTGCTTGTGCTTGGAGGAATAAAAAATAAATAAATCAAAGAAGTAAAACAAGTGAGGCGACAAAGCAATGGAAAAAAAAACCCCGAATGAAGTCGATGTGAAACGACACTTTGATCTGTTACTCAAGACAACAATCGATTGTTTCACATCTTCTGTAATAGAGAGTTAAAAAAACGATTAAGCAGGAAATGCTCTGGGAAGAGGAAGTAATCATCAAATCACAAGGCGATCTTTTTACCGACAGTTATCACAAGAGATTAAAAAAGGCACGAATTGATAAAAATAGACTGTTGTTGAGGATGTTTTGTTGTCATTATTCCATTGTATCATTTATTTCATATGCATTGTAGTTGTTCAACTATTTTAATGAGCATTATTGTCTCAGCATCTGGGATCAACAGTTATTGTCCATTTTACTTCATTTAATTTAAAATGCATGAGAAGATATTGGAAAAAAGTGTCAAACAGCTGACTTTCATTAGTAATCTAATGTGTATTATTATATAAAAAAAGTATTTTTACAATTATAATATAATATAATTCTATAATACATTTTGTTTTAAAATACAACAGATAATACATCCATGTTATGTTTTACTGTTTGTGCTTTCATTTTTGTAGCTAATTTCTTTCTATTTGATGTGGCACCAGTGATGAGGTTCACCCAGGCCTCCACATGAGCTTTGAGCACCACTGAATTTCCAAATCTCGGTCCCCTGCTACCTCCAGCCACAGCACTTTGTAATTTATCATTGTCTGGGTTGCGCAGCTTCAATATCCATAAAATGATATATCTGCTAATTCCCTTTTAGTTGACAGAGCAGCTGCAAGGCTCTGATACAGAACAAGGAGTCCAGGAGCTTTTCACAGCTGACCAAAACGATTTTGTAGCACATATTTTCAAGCAGTGGAGCAGTTTGTGGATTTCTCAGTGGAGCATCACTGCTGGGAAAAGCAATTAATCAAAGAGAAGACTGAATAAAACTTTGCAGGCTTGTTTTTTTGTTTTCTTGCAGGCAAAAGACAGTCCCACAGCGGAAGAGGATCACTTTAAGGTTCAGTTATTTGTTCTGCTTCTATTGCTCAGTGCACAAATGACTTAGCTACTCTTTGTTTTTATGAGGGAGGTAGAGAAGTATAAAGCAGAATACAATCAGATTATTTGAAGGCCTAATGATGCCCCGTAGACTTCTGGTCATTCCAGTTTACAGTGATTCATGCAGTCGGGGCATACAGACAGAAAATAACACTTAGGACTTTAGGTTACAGCAGACAGGCAGCTAAAAAAAGCCTCAGCTGCTCAGTGTGGAAAGCAGATTGGCTGTGAAAGATGTCCTTGTTTTCTCATACAACGTATGATCACACCGAGTATCAAGAAGTTGCATCTGACAAAATAAATTTAAAACATTTCCATATGTCACAAAAATATACAACAACACATAAAGAAAAAATGCACAGAACTGTCTGATCTGTGTGTGATTTGATTATAATGACACTGAAACTGATAAATTAACAAATGAATGTTTTCATGTTTGGCATTTTATCCAACTCTATTATCCAGCAGCTGTGTTGATTTCAGTCCGCTATACATTATTTAACTTTTTTTTTTTTTTTTAACTTAATAAATATTGGGAGTTTTGTAAAAAATGTGGATCCAGATCTTTGATTGTGGTTGACTGAACACAAACATATGTGGAGTTGGAAGACCTGAGTTTAATCACCAAGTTTAAAACAGAGCCTTGTGGTACCTCTCACTGAGGACTTCCTGCTTACACCAAACCTGCCCTGTAACAGAGGATTCAAGGAGACTCGCTGAGTATTTAGTTGTATCTTTTAAAAAGTACATCCACAGTTTTCCAACCACAAAACAAAACTTACAGATTAAAATTCTGATTTAAACTGTTGATGTAAAAATCTGTGGGTACATAACTGCTAATTGTAAAAACAGCTTCCTCATAACAATTTTTATTACATCAGTGCTCTAAAACTAACTAAAATAAAAACCTAGCATTCCTCCAAAGAGTGCATATTGCATGCCACTTTTCATGCTAGAGATAAAAATAAAGATCATCTTATGATAAGGGATGACGTTATAGCCGTTCTGGTCAGACCTTGTAAATGACAATGTGTGCGATGATATGCTTGGAGTATGTGCTGTAATCACTGTCACCTACAACCACATCAAACTTTAGCTCAGTATATGTAAATTTGACTAAGTAATGGCAGATTTGTGTTGGCTAAGGTCAATTAGCTGTGGCAGCCATCTTGAATTAGGGTGACTCCAAAAGCTAGTAAGTAGATGTGTACATTCACTGAATATTTTCTGAGAACTTTTCTAAACTCTGTCTTGTGGTTCATGAGATGTTTTGCTAGAAGACATAGAGTTGACTCTAACAGTTAATGCCAAGGTTTTAGCAAAGATCTTGCACGATGTGTAGCACTCAAAGTGTGTGTTGGGGGTGATGCTCAGCTACTACCACACCAAAGATAGCTCAGTATTTGTACAATTGACTGAGCTAAGATCTATTGGCTGTGGCGGCCATCTGGAATAAGGTTGCCTTTAAAAGTTAAATTGTTGATATACATCCAGTGAATACCTTCTGAAAGCTTCAGTAAATTTCATTCGGAGGTTCATGAGATAGTTTGCTGACAGACAAAAAGACTTGACTTCAATATAGCAGTTTTAAAAACAGATCTGATCTCTTTAGCACTCCAAGAACAAGTTGGGCAAAACTCTCAGCTACTAACACGCCATATTTTTTTGCTTAATAGCTGTAAGTCTGACTGAGTTACAGCCATTTTTGTGTTTTCTAAGGGCAGACATCTTGAATTGGGTTGATTCTGAAAGTTAATCAGTTGTAGATGTACAGACAGTGATTACTTTCTGAGAGTATCATTACAATCTAAGCAAAACAATAATTACTAGTTCAGAGATTCGTAAGATGGTGACTAACACACCTGCTAAACATCAAAATGTTAATGTAAACTCTTCATCTTTAGCCTTTAACGTTTCCATGCCTGGCTGATGGATCTTAGTCATTTTTATTCATTCTCTGATAAACATTTAAGTTTCTATATGCTGATGTAATTGGGTTCCTAATTGCCAATTAATGAAAAAAGTGCATTCTTTTATTTTGTGTCTGGGATTTCTGCTTCATTTATGAGCAGAATATCTATCAACTAGAAAAAAAAGTTTATTATAAGTGAAGTAAGCAGCTGAGTGTCTGCTGTTCCTGAAGAGTTGCAGTCTATTTTTATTTTTTTTATGTTCCACTTTTTCATGCAGTATTGACTACAAAAGGAAGCTTCACTCTTCAGCAGTCGCGCTATGAAACCTCCTTTAATCCCTCTATAAATGTTTCACCTCAGTGCAGGTGAGAAATTCAGTGTACAAAAAAAAAGGCCTTTGTTATAGTCTAACATGTTTTGAGTAAATGGACCTTCGTGACCTTCACAACGATCACTGCAGCTGAACTGCCCTGCAGCTTGTTGGAACGGTCTGCTCCGTGTGTGCTGCTGGTGGTGCTGGTGAAGCTAAAGACCCAGTCAGTGTGGGTCAGCGGTGACAGAACACAGGCACAGAAATCATTTCTGTGGTTCAGCTGAAAGGCAGCCTTTAAAGCTAACAGGGTGTCACACATTGTTTACAACAAGTGCTGTATGTTCTGCTAAGTAACAGCAGCCTTCTCCTGAGGAAGACTTTAAATTTGTTGCTTTTAAAGTTTGCCACTGAACTTTCATGGTTGTCTCAATTTACACATTTTACAACTCATTTTGTTCATTTTTTAAAAAAAATTGAGTTTAGTTTTGCTTCTTCTTCTTGTTTCACACCAAAAATTAGTTGCTGATTGCTGTTCACTTGTGTTTAATTTATTATTACATCTCGTAGTATTTAAGCTTCACTGTTTACCCATTGCATTGCCATTTAATTGTTGCTTGTGTTTGCTGTTCTCCATGCTCTTGCCAACACCAGTCCGCCACTTGGTTTTTCTTGTTGATAGACTCAGGAGCTCTTTAAGTTTATGAACGAGGGTTTGTGTCAGCACCTTACTATTTATTTACCACACATTGTGATAATCTCAGATTCTTGTAAACTAATGCAGAGATCTTAAGTTTTCCCAAATGCCTGTATGGTTCTCTTTTGTGTTGGTTAAATGTGTGTACAATTAGGAGTTAAATAAACCACTTCACTTGGTATTTCTGGGTGCATATAGGTGCAATACAATCAGATTATGTTGCTTCACTGAAGATGTCTAGATGAAGCATTGCAGTTAAAAAACTGAGAAAACTGGAATGTTTCCGGTGCAAAAAGGTCATTTTGCAGCACAACATTAGTAAATCCCTACCAAAAAATGTGTCTTGGATTTGTTTTTTCATGCCTTCAAACCTCTAAATTGAAAAAAATTCAGGGTGTACTTATTTTAATTTAGTACAGCTTTATGTGTACTAACTTTTGCTGCAACCTTCTGTCTTTCTTGTACATGTTCATTTTGTACAGGTGAAAAGACAGGACTTCACTGTCTTATCTCTACCCCCAGCCCTCACCCCCTCCAAAACATTTAAATGTCATTTGGTGAATCCTGCAGGAACAAAACACAAATACAACACCGTACCACTGTGTGTCATCCTCTCTAGTGTCTCTGACTTTCGGAAGGATTACTATGAGACATCAGTTCCTGTAAAAGCACAAAGGCTGTAAGATTGACAGCACTTAGTGGTTCAGTTTGTGCAGCAGTTTTAGTGCTTTCATCCGTGGCAGACTGCCAGGCGATCTGATAGGACGAGGGCAGAGAGGTGAGAGATTCAGCTTAATGGAAAAAGGTTGTTTTTTTGTTGTTTTTTTACTTTTTCAAAAGAAATATGTCTCCTGATATCTAACTCTCATTTCTTCAAATTTTTGTCCTTTTTATGGAGTCAAAGGTTTATTCTGTGGATACACACATAAACCATGTGCACCATATATGCCCCCAAGATGAGGTTGACAACTGAAATATGTTTTTGTTACCTAAGTATTTCTGCAAATGATTGTACAACTTTGGACATGCCAGTCTTCAGAGTTTCTTTAACTTCCTGTGACCCCCTCCTTACAGTTCCTGTGGTTACATGGTTCTTCTGAGTAGTCTGTGAGAAATACCAGATTATGGTCTGCTTTATGTAATATAAGGGAGAAGAGAAGATGTATGCGTGTCTGACACTGAAGTAAAAAAAATCTGACACTTTATTTGCTGTGCTGGAAAATGAATGGTTTGAAAGTCAGAAATGTAGCAGTGAAGGAAACCTACAACCCCAATGCTGGTTAAAGCTCTATCACGCAAAGAAGAAGCCATATGTGAACACCATCCAGAAACACCTCTGTCTTCTTTAAGCCAAAGCTTATTTAAAATGGACTAAGGAAATGTGGAAAACTGTTCTGTGATAAGATGAATCAAAGTTTGAAATTGTGTTGGAAAACCAGATGCAAAATACTCCAAACTAAAAAGAAGAGGAACCATCCAGCCTGGTAACAGCCCAAAGTTCAAAAGCCTGCGTCTCAGATGGTATGGGGGTGCATTAGTGCCTCTAGCATTGGCAGCTTACACATCTGGAAAGGCACCATCAATGCAAAAGCTATGTAATGTTTCACTGTGAATAAAATGTGGTTTTATAAGATTTGCTTATCATTGCATTCTGTTTTCACTTACATTTCACACAATGTCCCAACTTTTTTGGAATTAGGGCTGTACTCAGATTGTTGTAAATTCTATGGTAAACAAGTTGCAAAAATAGTACTGTGTTTTTGTCAACATTGCATCAACGTATTTTATAGTAATTTGTCTTCAGGGGGGGAAAGATGTCAAATTGACATCCCGTAGAGTAAATGATGTGTTTTAATTAGCTGTAATCTACTAAATATTTTTCACTTACTTAATAAAGAGTTGACTTTTGCTCCTGCTGGTTTGTTCCAACTCCTTTCTTATGCTGTTAACAATCAGTCTGACAAATTGAAAAAAGATGGGGAACAGTCATGAATAAAACAGTGTGACCCAACCTAAAGATTGTGCTGACAAGCTGAGGTCCATCACAGGTCACAAATTTAAAAGCTTATTGGTATTATTTCCCCAGTTGGCAGAGAGGATCACTGCTATACTGTTAGTGGTAACATGATGGGTGACAGACATCAGAGATGAGAGGAAAAGGCATCAAACAGAGCAGCCAGAACAGCGTCCTGAGTGAAAGTCTGCCAAACAGCATGCAGGTAAAGCACCGGTGATATGCTGATGATGACAAGACACACAGAGACTTAGAGGACATGATAAAGGTGGCTCCTTGTTTAATTTTATTCACTGAGGGAGCAACAAATCTTTCAAGCTTTTTGAAAAACGTTTGCTAATGCGTCCATGTGAAATCCTTATCATGAAACACACAAACTACAAAAAGAATAATCAATACAGAAGCATGAGTTTGTAATCTCAAGTAATGCTTGAGTTGATTTCTATTAAAACAAACACTAAAGTATCAAAAAACTATGATTAAATCCCATAATTCAGACTGAAAACAGCACAGCCATGGCAAACAATAAAACTACATTTGGTGTGAAGAAAATGTGATTTCCCAGCTGTCATTGGAGAACGATGTTCAAAGAAAAATTGCTTCTGTTGTTCTTACCCAACAGCTTACTGAAGTCTGTCTGAATGCGTGTGTGTGTGTGTGAGGGGGGGGGATAGAAAATCTTCTGAACCAACACTTGTTACTTGTTTGTATCAAGATGGTGTGAGGTCTGTGGAAATCAACAGCAGCAGAAGAAAACAGATTTATATAACAAAAACAACTCCTCACTTTTGCAAAAGAGCAAATCTTCCCATGTTTTAAATAACCAAGTCAAAGTTTTTGCTGCCACCTACAGCAACATAAGTGTCCGGTTGAACAGAAAAACAACTATCATGTTGTTAGCATTGAAATAAACTGGGTAATCACAGGAAATTTGATTGTTAGTTGCAGTATATATAGCAAAATGACAGAAACAGTAAGGGCAAACACAAACGGATGCATCCAAATGCACAGTATGCTCTCACAAGGAAGTGACAAAGTGTCTGCAGCTGGTGAAGCTGAGCTCAGAGTGGTGGACTGTCTCTACTTCTGCAGAAACACATCAACACATGAGGAGAAAAAAAAATGTATGCACATGGTGTTGATGGCATCCTCGGGCCAACAGCTTCATGTTTTAATGCATTTATTGTTTCATATTTATTCACATCATGTTGACAGTTTTGTAGGAGTGGAGTTTTAAAGGAATCAAGGAAACCGGCTGACAAGTGGTCCTCCAGAAATCATCTGCTCAAACATATTTCTAAAACCAAAAAGATAGTTGTCAACTTCAGGAGAAAAAGATTTTCCCTTCAAACCCATCACTGTCTTGGATGTCAAGTATATACTGAACATCAGACTGTTCACTAAAAAGGTGGTTAGCAAACTTGAGGAAGATATTTAAGATGCAAAAAATGTTCAAGGTTGTGATGGCAGTTTCCATCCATTGAGCTATTGTCTGCAGTAGTTTGCATTAATACCAGAGATGCCAGCAGGATCCTCAAACTCCTCAACCAAGCACAACGAACCCACACAGAAGTCATGTAATGTGTACAGCTCACAAGTATGGACCTTATGCTGCTCTGCACACTTTTCACACCTTTGGAGGAACTTTTCCAATTAAATGCCTCTGTCATTGGTGTATGTACAGAATTGTAAAGATAAATAAACCAAATTTTGGAACAATTTGCAATCAGACCGCAACAATCACATAGCATAAGGAACCTACATCTATTAGTCATCACTTACTGGGAGCATTAAAGATTAAAATGGCCTAAGATTGCCTGTACAGACATTTTATGTACACTGCTGTCTCATCAGCCTTAACAATGAAAATCCGTGCATTAAAACATGAACATCTGCACATAAAATCTTTGTTTACTGTCAGTACTTTACTGTCCCCACACATCAGATTATTGTTTTGCGATATGAATCAGAAATATTCAATCCCAGAAATGGCTGAAAATGCTCCACCTTTTGTTTCACAGAAACGAGGCATTTTTACTATAAACAGGAGCATTACCTGGCATGTTTTTATGCAGTAAAACAGCAGAAATAAAAAAGCACATCGGTACATTCATGGGGGTGAAATCAGTAAAGTTATTCATAATGAAGTCTAAAACTGGCTGGTATCTTAAAGCGTGCAGCAGGATTTCAAATGCTAATACTCCCGATTTACAAAGTTTTTTTTTCCTCTCCCACCATTTACTGCTATGTCCTTTATTTGAAAATGTTTTACAACTCATCATTTATGTTTTGGGAACAATGTCTGGATTGTATTTTTTGGAAGTGCGCTGGTTTAAGACAAGAATAATATAATGGTCAATAACGCTCCATTTCACTTGCTAGTCTTTTTATATCTTATTTAATTGTCTGCTGCTGTGACAAAACAATTTTTACAAGATCAAAAAAAATATCTACCTAGTTTGCTAGATTAAGTGATTAAAGCAAGCTATCTTAAATTTTAATAATCCCTCTAATTTACTGCAATGAACCAAATAAGTCACTATTTTAGTTTTTTATTATTCAGCAAAATACACTCTGTGGCCTCAAATCAATTTGCTTTCGCCACACTAACCACAGCTAAAGAATGGCAAACCTTACTTAGCAACTTGCTCTGATTCATTATGACTGACCTATTTAACCACTCTATCCATGTCAGAGGAGAGAGAGCGGGTAAAAAAAAAAAACATTACTGTTTCTGAGATCAACAAAGTATCGTCTAGTCATTATTTTCCATGAGGTGCAATTTAGACTTCATGTGCTTTTTTTTTTTCTCAGAAAAGCCGTCCTTCATGTTTAAACAGCTAGAGACTAGTTTGAGCTGCCCAGAACAAGCCAGAGTCAGTCTGAAATAAAAACACCTGATGGAGGGGAAGAGGAAAAACGGACATTGGTTATAAGAAACAGTTACTCATTCACTTTTATTGCCAGAGGGACAAAAAATTAGTTTATGGAGGGGAACATATTTAGAACGAACGTAATTTCAAAGGTAACACTTACTTGACTTCACTTAATTTTTTTTTACAAAATAATTTACACTCTGTTTTTGAATTAACACTTATTCAGTGCTTTTAATTTTACTTTGCACTTTGTGTGCTGTTTTTTACAATAACCACACACCATTGAGCATTCTGTAAACTGGAGGTTTAGTGTCTTGCCCAACAATAATTGGAGAGGTGATGAAGTGAACCACAAATCTTTTAAATGGAAGAAAGATTTTCTACCTATAATTCAGGATAGAAAGGGTGTAAATCTGTGTTTTTCATACTGAGTCAATAAATAACAAAGTCTCTGGACAGATGGTTCAATAAAGTGATTAAACAATTTTACCACCTTGCATCAGTTTTTATGACTCAAAGCTTCTTGTTAAGCACAAAAATGCTTGAATGCCAATAATGCCCTGATGTCACAAAGCGACAGGCAGCTTTCTAATTGCTGCACAGGGTGAGGAGTCACATTCTACAATAAGCAAGGCTCTGGCACAAACTCAATTCTTGTTAACGAATCAGTTTGGCTAAATGTCGAGGAGCACTTGCTGCTATGTGGTTTCTATGGAAATCCTCCTAGAGATTTACTTCTGCACACCTGGGGTGTTTCTTTAGTTTGATGCTGTTTTTCCTACGTTGCAGCACTTTCTCTGGTTACACCAGCTTTATTGGGGGAAAGTTCTCCTTCTTTCAGAATTGACTGTCTATTGATATTCATCGAAGCATTCAGTTGGTATTTTCCTAAGTTGGCATGAGTGAGGCTGGAACAGAGGATGTTTATCATTTCTTGGGCTTGAGCCGAGCGTAGCAACATTGTTTGCACTGGCAACAAATGCTAAGGGCGCACAGTTCAGCCATCAAGACGCTCTGCACTTTGCAGGTTGTCCAATCCTATTGGGTTGGTGGAATTGGGATTTAATAGAGCAGCTGCAGCAATAAATCCATTAGAGTACATATAAAAAATATACACCCAAGTTAGAAGGTTCTTGCACGTTATAATTGTCCTGAACAGAGTACAGAGTTTGCAATTATGGGAAATTAAGTACATATCTCTTAGTGACTCATATGTTTCAATAAATCATAAACCAATTACTTTAAAAAGGGTGACTGACACTGGCATAAAGAACATTGGCTTTGGTGATTGTGTTACCATTAGTGGTGCCCCACCGCCACCTCAGCATTTACTTCAGAGCGAAGCCTGTCAGAGCAGAAAACCAGAATCAATACAGAGGGAGTCCACACTTCATAAATAAATAAACACATAAATAAATAAACAGTGGGAAAAATAAATGAGCAGTGCTGTAATTACACTTTGTGCAATAGATTTTGTTTAATGGGACTTTGGGAAAGAGAATCGACGATCTTAGCACAACTGAGTTTTTATTTACACTGGGAGTCTACAGGAGTAACAAAACTCCTAAATGATTTGAAGATTTCATCACACACAAAGATGGCCGCTTCCCTTAATGTCAATGAACAGCTCAAGGGTAAAAATAAACATACTGGCTCATGACTGGATTTTTAAGAGCAATTTAACATCTTCACAGTTTTTTCTAATGTAATCTTCTGTGCTCTGACAGGGAAACATGCAAAGAATATGAAGAATTCCAGTATGTAGATGTTGTATTGATTTTTGTCCTTTGGTTCTATGTTTTGATGTTTTTTTGTAAAAAAAAAAAGTACATATTTACATTTGCTGGTCTGTTTCCTTCCCCTCAGTCCCGCATGTGGGTCCTTCTCTTCTACCTTCCATTATCAATTATAGAAAATGCTGCACAACACTAAAACTGCTAAATTCATTGTCTCCTCTTAAAAACTCAACTTTCAAGCACACTGTGCATTTTTGTTGCTGAGGTGGGAATTTAGAAAAGATCTGTTGTCCCTTTGACTAATCCGACTCTTAACTGCTTTCTACAACTTGCAGACACAGATGAAATATTTTATTTACTTCAAAACTCAGTGTTTTATCCCATATTTTGAACTTCAGTGCCAACCAATATGAGTGTGTAAAATTTGACAACATTGCCTGAGGGCCTAAGCCCCTGCAGCTGGCTCAGGCCTGTTGCTTCCCTGCCAGGAGTGAGGCAGCCCACAGCGAGCTGTGACTGAGCATGTCCATCAAACAGTGAGTCCAGGTTTTAATTTGTTTACTCTCTGTCCCTGTGTGTGATTCTTGCTCTCAAGCTGCAGGGTTTTATGATGTCTCTCTGCGGCCTGTACTGCTGACCCGTGAGGAATTGTTCTGCCAAAGCAGACAGCTACATTAATATAAAATGACCAAACAACAGCTGACCGGGGCAAAACCTTACTTAAAGAGACCTGCGAGAGATGAATCTGAGCAGAAACTGCTCTGCTGGAGAAAAAGAACAAGCAAGAACCAGTCTGCTTTTCCTGCATATCACTAAAAATGAACTGATAACAAGTAGATTTTACTGTGGAAGTAAGCAGGCCTCATTATATATTACTAAGCTGTAGTCAAAAGATTTTGAGTAAGCGGTGCAGGCAAGGCAAGATGAGCATAACTGCACACCCCTGTTCACTGAACAAGGAAGAAAGTTTCTTTTGTATTATTTCAAAAACTGAAGACAGGAAGTTATACCAAAGACCTGTCACCAAGGTGTCCTTAAGACAGGTATGATCAGTAACAAATATGAACTGGTGTGGTTACATTTCTGAGCCTCAATAACTTAGATTTATATGTTTTTCATTCAATTATACTACCCCAAAAAAATAACAGCTTGAGATGTTGTTCAAAGACCCAGTTTTTGTTTGTTTAATGGACATTTTTATCAATAATTGCTCTAAACTTACATCTGTAACTATGTACAGCTCAAAAGTGGATGTCAAGAGTCTAAATTTGAAATTGTCAGCTGAATCAGATCATTGTGCAGAAGGTTTTGATTGGTTAAGTATTGATTTATTTCAGAGGTGAAACATCCTTGATGAAACCAGTGAGGATTTTGTAAATATGAGAATATATCTGGAAGAATATGAGTACATTTTAACATCATAAACAAAGGTGCTTGGACTCCATTTGGCTCTGCTTGCTGTTCTGTTTATTCTGATTTCTATTAAAGAAAAAGTCCTTCCGTTTCCTTCAAATATATTAGCACCTGAAGTTGTGCTCACACCAGTCCAAGCTTCTGCAGCATCACTTGAATGCATTTGTGTTATGAACTCCTTTTCTTGTTTTGCTGTTTCTTACACATTAGCCTCATAAAACAGCCTGAAGCCATCAGCTAGAACATTAAAACCACTGGCATGTGAACTGATCTTATGGCAGTGCAGTTTTCTGCTACCACCCCTCCCTCATCACAACCATGTGCCTTGCCATGTTGAGGGGGGATAACTTTCAGTTGTTCAGTTCTTAGAGATTACATTAAGCTGTTGATTGAAATCCACTGTTTTGCGACATAGAGTGTCTCCAATAATAAAGTTTTTACACAGTGATTAAATTTTTTAATTAAAATTTGAGTTGTGTCCCTGATGACAAACCTACAGATCATGACCTTAGCTCGGAGCAACTCTATTGTGCAGTTTTGAAACTTAATCAGTCATACTGACTGGCACTAACTGCTGAGCTGAAGTCACCCTGAGCAGGGACACATGCTGTGGATCCATGATCAGTCCTTGCTTTAATGACTGCCAATGCTGCTGGTGAGTAGTGTTTTGTTTTGTCCTGAGATAAAACCAGCCGTCACAGCAGATGGAGTCGGTGCAGCCAGGGGAAGCGTCAGCCTCTGTTTAAACAAATTAGCCACGGGCAAAACCTTAAATATTTTACTGCTGGCTGCACAGATGTGTTCATTGGATCATCCATATCAATGTTCCTGAGCCTGTCAGGCAGTTTTAACCAGATGGCTACAGTCAGTTGAGACAGGAGCTGCTGAAAGCTGCAGTGGTTTTATTGGTTTCACCGATGGAGATGCTGATAGCTTCATGCTAATAGTAATTCATAGCCTTGGAACTTCTAAAAATGAAAAGTCAGTGAACAAACGTGTTTAGTGACACTGATAAAAAAGTGTTTAATACATGTAAAAGAGCAAAGCGGATACATGGAGACTGATTATTTAAACACCAGCTGGCTACGCAAGTAGTTCCAGTTGAACTTGCTTGAACTGTAAACATAGGATTAATTTGCAGACTTGGTCATCAAATAGAAGAAAGTAAAAGATGCACGGTCCAATTTCTCTGTCAAAATTAACTCTGCTGTAGTTTATTCTTTTTGGTGAAATAAACTTTAGGTCAGACCTGCATCATTCACTCGATCCTGACACTGCAAAATATTGAAGTCATCGCTGCAGAGGAGCTTTTGAAAGGCTTCATAACAATAAACTTCATATCATAAGAACATGGTGCCAGCGTCATAATCCCTGTGGAGGTTTTTATTGGCTTTAAATTCTGTTAACATCTTTAAAATGCTACAGATAAATCTCACTGACTCAGTGTGAAGAACAGTTTGTAAAATTCATTGAAAAATAATTTTCTACCCAGCAGGCTACTATGTTAAACTGTTTATGAAGAGATTATTAATGATGTTGAATCGATAAAATGTTAATGCTGATTCTGTTTAGTCCATCAACAATGGACTCTGTAAATAAATCACTAACAGACTTTTGGGTTTGGCAAGAATACAAGTGAGTTTTAGTTTGCTAAACACTCAGCAGAGCTGCTTACCAGACAACCTAAAGAAACTTAAAATGTAAGTTTATTTACAATAAATAAAGGAAAATAGGGAAGGAAAACCTATCGCAGCATTTAATAAACAGATACTTTCTGTAACATTTCCACCAAATCCTACATGTTGAGATCATCCTCTTGAGTAAATTGGATCGCATAGCTGCTGGTAATAAAGTTATAAACATTATGCTGATTGGAATATAAAACCTGGGAGATTAAAAACGGTGCTGGAAGAGGTTCATGTTGTCAAGACAAAATCATGGCAAGAGCTGTTTGAATTCACAATGCATCAAATACAGATGAAAGGGTTCATATTTAGATATGTTTGAGAGGCAATCCCAAATGGTCCTTCTGCTTTTCACTTTCTAAAGTCCGTTGTTGAGGCAGAAAAAGACCTTTAGAATAGGACACATGACCACATGAACAGTTTTTTAGTGAATAAATTGACCCCATGTCCCCAACAGCCGCACTGGTTCCACCAATGTCTGTCTCATGTGATGTGGAAGATGATTTTGACATTTACTCATCCTTTATAATGAAGGGGATGGTCTCTTCAACAGAGGATGTAAAGGTCTCTGATTGTTCTGTGAGTTACAGCAGCTTTGACATACATTATTCTCTCAGGTCTGTTGTCTTTTTTGAAAAACATCTTGTGAAATTGGTGTTACAGTGGCAGCTTTTTTTTCCTTCCTAATTCAAGGTGTTGATTCATAGAATGATCTGGCTAAAGGGAAAATCTTTGTAAATCGTAAGATCCTAAGAGTCCCTGTGGTTTTTAAAGACCCTGATGAGCTTCAGAAAAAAATACCCAGTGTTTCTTGTAAAGTTGTGTTTCCAAAGTGTACACAGTTACCCACATATTGGCAAAAGAAAATACTGATTGCTGTGTTGATTTGGAAAACGGCTTTATGACTATTTTTGGTTTGGATCCAAAAATATGGTTTAGGTCAGAAAACAGGTCAATTGTTATCTGTTTTTCATTTGTGGTTTCTGCTGCTGAGCTTCACTAAAAATATCCAAAAAATCAGGTACTCGGCAGACTAATTAGAAATGTTTTTTTCCATCCAGGCTTTTTACAACAACGAGGAAGAGGAAGTATGAAATTATTCAAATGAAAAACAAAAGAGGACAAGTAAAAGCTCCCATTCTTTATTTTTGACTGATAGCAGACCCAAGAGACCTTATTATATAAGCATTTTCCTCTTATTCTTTTGGGGGTTTGTTTGGTTTGTTCAGTCTTTAGGTAATAAAATAAATATACCCTCATCCATCCATCCTCATCCAACTGTTGCTGTTCTTGAGTCTATTTTTTTTTACTAATCAAATATTATTGTATAATATTTAAATTATAAACATTACAAAAGACTGGATTGTTTTTAAGTGCTGATGCCACTGATCCAGCTTTCAATCAGGAGAAATTTATAATTAGGAAAATAAGTTTCTCATTTCTCATTGATTTTTTTTTAAGCCATGAAGGACAGGACACGGCTGAAGGGGCTGAGGGAGGATAACATTTAATAGGCTCAGTATCTTACCCTGACAAGAAGATGCTTACAGAAAACTACACCATCATGTTTGTTATTTCTGTCTACCTTGTGTGTTTTTAATGTCATGGTAACAGAAATACCTGTTGCCCAAAGTGAGAGGGTTCAGGGTCCTTTGTGGGCTAAATTGTGTGTCAGTGAATATTTAATATGACTTACCGGGAAGAGATGAGTAAAACAGATGTTTTATTGTATGTTTATAAAAGAGGTTGAATTTATCCCATAATAAACAGCACATTCACTTCTTAGCATATAATACATTATTGCACTTGTAACAAGATTGTGTCATCAGCTGTAACATTTAGAGAAAATGTCTCTAAAGCATCACAGAAAACCACTTTATTTACAAGCTGAACACCTCAAAGAAGATCTTTTCTCATTATGAGGACATTTATTTAACTTTTATTAATGTGACAAAAGTGAGTGCCTAAGGGTTTGTTCATCATCAGGCAATAATAAAGCATTGAGGTACCAGCAAGGATGATGCACCACATGTAATAAATGAACTAATTAAAAATGTCTTCTTTAATACACAGCAATATGAATTTATGTACAGTAAATAATAAACAATTAAAAGAGGAATGTTTTTATCCTAGCTGTGATATTTCTTTGGTTAACTAATCAGAAATCACTCTTGGCAAAGTTGATCAACAAAATTAAACCCCTCATAGTCATTTCTTAATCATGTTTAATTATGTTTAATCATATTTTTTATGATTCTTATCATAAAATGATATTTTCATGATTAAACATGATATTCATATGATCATAATTACCATGTAATGGGTTATTAAAACAGTGGTTTTCAAACTGTGGGGAACAATGCTTGGGGGGGACAGTGTCATGACATGACGATGTGTCACCACTCTTATTTTTTTATTTATTTTTTTGGTGGGGGGTTCCTAAAACACTCTGGATGTATTCCTTCATTGTAAAGTGTCTCAAAACCTGCTCTTTTTCCAACATTGTCCAGCAGCAGGTGGACAGATGGTTCATTTACCAAACCATCTGTCTCATCAAGCCAATTCATTCTAGGAAAGGAGAGAAATAATATATTTGGACCAACCAAAATGGTAGTTTGTGATGCATGTCAGTAGTATCATATATAAGACAACATTACGTATAATCATAATCACAAGCCATTTGTCATACAAACATGAACAAACTTTGTTTTTTTATTCAACCTGAGTTTGTGCTTGTGGAGAATTTCAGATGTAGGTCAAAGCAAAACACAATTAACTGGACTTTCCTCTTCAAAGGGGTCCTTAAAGTTAAATCTCAGAGCAGGCTGTTCTACCTTCTGATTTCTCCATACGAGCACATCACGTCTGTGTTTTCTTTGGCATGTGGATGCGACGAATTTAACAGGAAATCCAAATAAATCCCGTTATTTTTTTCATCCACCTCTGTGGTTAACAGAGCAGCTCTGACGTGCATTCATGTTCCCAGCATCAAATGCTGCAGGAGCTCAGCAGTGGTAGATGCTATTATTCTATGGCATTAGGCAGAATCAGACAAGTTTCTCCTTGTCTGATCAAAACCAGAGCAATGATCGAGCTTCATCGTGTTTGCTGGAACTTCTTGGGGTTGGAGGCTAAATTTCTCATGAGGGTCTGAGTGATTGCATGGTGTGAAAGAGAATTGGCCTCATGAAGTGATTTTTTTGGGGGGGAGATGGGGTGGTTGGCCTGAAGTCAAGCACAGAGGTGCACTGAGTCAGAATAAATGGATTTTCTGCCATAAGACCAAATTATGCACAAATAGCAAATCTTTCCCTACAGAATGGTCTGCACTTTGCTCATGAAAAAGTCTGTCAATATGAAAAAAAAAAATATGGAAAATGCTGATAAAATCATCATAAAAAGTCTAATCTAATAATAGAAAACACAAAGATATTTAGTTTATTTTATGAACAATGAAACAACTTATTGTTTTGTCTTGTTCAAATCTTTGTCTTTGATTGTTTGCTGGATTGGATATCTGCCTCTTCTTGATTACAGTGAAGAAAACAAAACATAAAATTTTTTTTATTATGATGCTTTTTTTCTTTCTTCACACAATTACACAATTCACACAAGTTGTCTAAGTTGTCATTGTCATAGTCAGTGGATCCCCCAGAGATAGCCTTGTCCCCTGCCCCTCCTCCCCAGCAAAAAAAAGTCTTGCTCTGCCACTGCATGAAACTATCTCATCTTGATAACTAAAAGTGCAAACAATCAGTGGCTAAATACACATCTCTGTTGTACGTTTGGACTCGGACGTTTCTTCTGGCTCTGCAGTGAATCCCTGACAGTAATTTACTACACAGTTTAACTTAATGCATCCTGTGTTTTATGATCTGTTACAGCATGAAGAGTTTTATTTTGCTCTCTGACAGACAGCAGAAATAAAAACAGGAAATGTCAGCTTTTTATTAGCCTCTTATAATGTGGCAGGGCAATTTGTAAAACAAATTGTCTATAAATAAGTTTCTTCAGGCCCACATCAGACACTCTTGTCTGCTCTTTCAAAGTATCATGCAGGAGAATTAGAAGCTCTCCTGATAAAGTAGATTGATGTCAAAAGTTCTCAGGAATGCAAATTTAACATTTATGGTGTCTGTTTACAATGGATTTTTTTTCCTATTATTACTCCCACATGTTAAAGAGCTTTTTGTACAATAGCAATAAATCTAGAAATGAAAGCATCACCAGGTTAATGTGGATTATGCATCTCATTAAATGCTTGAAATTGCTGGGGTCACTGTGGTATAACCATCATCCTTTACTGAAGTCTTTCATGCATTATTAACAGACTGTGACGTGAAAAGCTAAGCCCATATTTGATCATTATTTGGAAAACTAAATTATTCTTTATGAAAATACATAAAGTGTTTCCTTTCAGCTGTTTTGTTATTTCTGTGTTCACAGATCGTTCGGCTGGTTGGTGTATAAATCATAGCTGTTTGTTGTTCAATTCAATCAACACTGGCCAGTTCTATGTTCATTGATCTGAGCGGAAAGAAAAAAACAAAATTAATCTAATTAATCAAGGCCTGATTGTTGTTTATTTCAGGTCATTTTCATTTAATTTCCTTTAAAACAGTGTGACATCTTGATTGTTTTTAAGATGCCTCTTTGGTTTTAGGTCTAAATTAACTTCTATTTCTCCAAACTGAGTTTGTTAAAAGAGCCATCTACAACAGGTAAGATATTAATTGTTCACTTTTTCTACAAAACTCTTCAAAAGATCTGAACTACTGGTTTCTGGAAACAGTTTCTGGTGTTTTTTCTGTTCTGATTTCACTTTTATTGTACTTTTATTGGTGGCTTTCTCACTTCTCACTCTGACATCAAAAGCTTTTGTTCTCTTAAATCTTGCTGATGTATGTCTCCACCTGTTAAGAATTTTTATGGAGAAATAGCCCTTCAAAGGAGACTGTGAAGGACACAATTAATCTACAGTATCATTTGCCAACTAAACTAAAAGTGACAG
>JAOXNZ010000117.1:9298706-9323030 GCA_028566095.1 Kryptolebias brasiliensis | reverse complement strand
GGAAACCGGAGTACCCGGAGTGAACCCACGTGTGCACAGGGAGAACATGTAAACTCCACCCAGAAAGGCCCCAGGGCAGGATGCGAGCCTGCAACCTTCTTGCTGGGAGGCGACAGCTCTAACCACTACGCCGCTGTGCCACCCTCAGTAAAAGAGTGCTGGTGAAAGCAGCACACAAGTACCTTTTTTCCCCAGCATGTTATTTTTTCCACCTTAATCACATCATTGCAATTAATAGCAGTATGGACATTTACTAAGTCACAGACTAATGGCTGAAATCCAGGCAACTTTCTTGGAAATGTTTATTGTGGGATCAGAGTTGCAGTTCAGTTCAGCAGCTGTCAGTGAGTTAAAGTAGCGACTCACTTATCAAATCACAGCTCCGCAATTTGCGTTGCTCCTAGTTTTCCCAGAACAGCACCATAATTGATGTTCCTCAAGATCAATACGGAATAATTATGCTGTTTTCCTTTTGCCAAACACAGTGTTTGAGAGAAGAAATCAAACCCTAACAACATGTAATTACTGCTCTTTAAATTACTGACACCACTGATATTACTAAAAGAAGTCATTGTGTGTATCTGGGCTGAGAATTGTTTGTCCTTTATCTTTTGTAAAGACTTTCAACTCCACAAAAAGGGCAAATAAACCCTATGCACCGTCCAGAATATAATTTCCTATAATTACAGAAAATTGTCTTTTTTGTATTTATTTTTCTCTCCTATTAAAAGGACCTCAGTTGTGAGGTTAAACTCTAGAGCTGAGCGTGTTTCACAGACATGTCTTCAAATCAACATTTACAGCACGGTAATCTTTAATCTTTGTTAATCTTTTAAAATATGTACAAACATGCCACAAACAATTTAGTTCATTTTGCGGAGAAATAATAATATTTAATCAGTGGAATGCAATGTGCAATGGGAGCTCCAAGTCAATATATCTTTTATTTGAAATAGTTAAATTGATAGAATATTCATGTTTTTTCCAAAAAGACTTACAGGTGAAAAGGATATTTAAGCTGGATGAGTGTATTATGGGGTGGCATGTTGGTGAGCAGAGTAAGAAAGTTGAATATGTTGGCACCTCTGAGAGGCTCTGCAGGGTTGTTTTGTTTCTGCTCTGTGATGGATGAACAATCTGTCCATCCCTGCTCCACTATCTGCTCCAGTGACCCAGAATAAATGAGTGAGCGACATATTTGTTTTCTACTATTTCATAATAACCGAAGCGAAGAAGCACTACGCAAAGGTTTATTAATAACAGAGTTTTGCTTTTGATTTATTTGAATAGTTTGCCTGTTTTGTTAGCTGCTTTGTTTTTCCTTTTTCTCTGTTGTCAGTGACCCAGAGAAAACTGTCCACCACTGTGTCTGTAAAGACAATGTCTGTCTGAGAATGGGATGTTTTGACTACTATTGCCTTAGAGAAAACAAAAATATCTATTATGTAATATATATCATGATGCAGTTCTCTCAGAGAGATCCAGATTGCATGACTGTTTGAACCATTTGAAACTAGGATTGTCCAAAGAAATTCAGCTGTCATTTCTTCAGTCCTTCATTTAAACATGAAGTAAATACAGTAACTTATAACATCTATTGGTGAGCTAGCAAGCAGTTTGTACATCTGCACCCTGCTGCTAATTAACCTGTATGGATTTAGTCTCATCTCCCCTTCTGCATTTTAGTTCAACCTTTTATGAGATTTTCCCTGAACTACCTACTGCCACCTTTTGTTGTCTGCTTACACTGTTCTTTGTCTTCATCTGCATTTGTGGTCAAAACTGAGCCAAATATGCCAAAAAAAAAATTCAATCAAATATGAGCTCTCAGAGAACTGAGGCTTTGAACCTTAATCAGTTTGTTAAACTTATGATTTGTGTTAAGAAAAGTCAGGCGATCCAAATGTCAAAGCTTTGTTTATTTTCTTACAGCACGGCCCGTTTCCCAACACTGGTCCAGTGTTCGTGTAGCTCCTCCAAGCACGTTCCATTTTCAAGCTCACAAAGTAATAAAAGGAGGCTTTAGGGAGAAAACAGACTAACAAACATGTCTGAGCTGTTTGCAGTTGATCTCTGGGAACCTGAACAAATATTTCAAACTGCTTTACTATCACAAGGCAAGCTCTCCTTCAAATTCTTTGATTTTTTTTTTATTTGCAGATGTGTGTAGCCTACATGAGTTCAGATGGGACAGTGTGGAGACAGACTCCCAACAAGGGCAAGAAGGTGATGCAACAGAGCAAAGAAGTCACAAAAGGAACACTTTCAAATTGTAGTAAAAACATAATTCATGTCTCATAATTGCATCAGCAGTGGATTTTCTACATGTTTGACTCTAATCTGATGGGTTGGGTAGAAAAACAGACTCTGGCTCAGTTTGTGTGGCTGAAACATTGACGACAGCTGAATGCTGAAATGTTGTCCAGGACCCTCACAGCACTCGGCGAGTAATGAGGAGGTATCTGCAGTCAGGACACAAGTGTTGGGAACTGAATTTCAAACACATCAGCAGCCAACACCTCTCACAGTCCTGAGTCTTTTCTGACCACCGCCTCATCAGTTTTGTAGCAACAAACTGCTTTTTTCTTTTTCTCTTTTTAAAGGTTTCAGAGGGACCCATGAGGCTGCATAATGTTTGCCAATTTAACAAACCAACAAATTCAAACCAAGGAGAAACTCCTCAGAGCTGTAAAATCCATTACACGCATATAGGTGACAGGAAAATGACTTTTCTACTGAACCTTGCAAGCAAAAAGGAGAAGTGGTCTTCAAGGAGAAGTTAAAGATAAAAATGTTACTGATTACTTGTTCTTCAGGATGTGTTGGGGAGTCGATGCTCAGTTATTACCATACCAATGTCTGTAAAATTGAGTTATAGCGTTTTTGCTTTCTACGGTCATTTGGCTGTGGTAGCCATCTTTAATTGGGCTGTCTCCTAAAATTAATCAGTTGTAGAGGTACATCTACTGATTACGTCCTAAAGGTTTCATTAAAACCCATCCAGTGATTCCTGACATATTTTGCTAACCTTACAAATAAACACAGGCAAAAACGTTCACCTCACGCCCGGGGATAACTGCAGTCGACTGAAAAATGGGAGAAAATGTTGCTTTTCATGTTGACCGAAGTTTTGACATTAAAGAAAAACTCATTTTTGCTACTTTAAAAAACTATTTTCAGTCATTACTGCTGAGAAATGGAACTACCCCTGCATTATTTTCATACTTTCTTTTGGCAAATTATTCCACTTCTTTATTTTCTTCACTAAAAAACACACAACGCTCTAACTGACCTCATTTCCTTTTCTCCTTCTATGTAAACAGATATTTAGTGATGCCTTCTAAAAACAAATATTTCTAACCATTTGGCCAGTAGGTGGCAGCACGTGTTTCACATATAAGTCAAGTCGGTTTTACAGCTGGATATTATGAAATAATTTTTAATACAGATTGCATTTGTAGATTCATACTATTCAGACAAAAGGTACTGAGAAAATAATAATTGCATATGTGTGCTTGTGTGGTATTTTTCAGCAAAAACCATTTCAGTTTTGACAAAATGGAATTTTTCCCTTAAAAAAAATCTTAAAAACAAACACGGAAACAAAGCAAAACCAGCATAAGATAAATAAGAACACCACCGGTGCTTTAGTAAAGCAATTAAAAAGAGTATCATGTACAATCTCGAGTTAATTATTCACGGATGGAGTTGTTTGAATCTTTGTAAAAGCAAATTGTTCTCTGAAAGGTCGCGGTACATGTTGATCTTTGCTGATTAAAGGTTTTCAGGAACTTCTGGAGCAGAAACCTCAGCCTCGAGGACATCCTGCAGACATTTCACTCCTTCTTTGGATGCTATCAAAGACAACAAGAGAAGACAAAAAATTTCCGGTGAGATCAATACATGGTCCATTCAAAAAGACAAAATCCGACATCAGGTTACAGTTAATGGCCTGCAGGGATTTATCTGAAAATGTGCATCTCTGGGGAGCAGAAGAAGGAAGCAGAATCGATCATTTTCTTTTGATGAACTTTAGTGGGATGGCAGACAGTCTGATAACAGCGAGTCAAAAGCAGATAGGCAGGAAAAAATAAGTAAAACACATGAACTGCATTAAATGTTCACTGACCTATTGGACAACTCCAGATGATTAACCAACCTCCAAGTTTGTGATCTGAAACTAACCCCTGAATAAGGACACTTGACCTGCTGTCCTCTTTAATTAGGAGTTTTACCTATCAGAAGTACTGGCTTTGGCTTTTCCTTGGAGCACAGAGAGTCATTAGAGATATTTGTCTCCATTTAATTTCCATTTACTACAGATGGGCAGCAGAGGAGACACAGGAACAACATCTGAATGCTGAGGAGACACGGTGCAGGCTTGAAGTGCAGGACACGGCTGGAGGAGACTCCAAAAGGAGGTTTAGAAAATGTAAACTCCTTCCAAATGGTAACAGCTTCAGTAGCTGCTAACGGGAGGTGAAAAATCCAAACTGGCAAAAACCGGCTTGCTAAATTTCAGGTAATACATTTTTAATGCAACAAAATTGCAACCGAACTGTTTTTTTAAATGACCTGTAGGACACTAGTAGTTTCATTCAGTTGTGTCTTTGGAGTCTTACGGTCTGAAAGATCTGAGCGCAGTTGTGCGTAGAAACACACAGGGGTGAGAAAAGCCTGAAACCAAGAAACAAACTTCTATTAAGCTCAGCTTCTGAGGCAAACAGATGGCTCATCATAAGTACTGCAAAACCCATTTAGAATTTCTTCACAGCAGAAACAAAGTGAGAGAGGGTGCAAATAATCAATCATCCAAATTAACTGAAGATAAGTGTGTTTGTACGGCTTCACAAGGAAACAAAGAAGATTTAATTCCATTAAGAAGTTTCATATAAACAGGTTTTTGCTTAGCAAGAGCACTACACTGCACCGACTGCAGCACAGATACAAGGAGTGATAAATCTGCTTATGCAGCACGGGGGGGGGGGTCTTTCTGCACACCTAACGCAATACTGGTCTGCAAGCGTCCTGGGCTGGCTCTCTGTAAACATTCAGATGATTTTCATACTAAGTCCTCAGGCCTGTTTGTCTTCATTTTGACGTGTCTTCCTCTTTACTAGTTTCTGTGCTTAGAAGCGAACCTTAAAAAACAAACAAGTTGCTGCTAAGTGGAATCAGTTCAGTGGATAATAAACATTTTAACACAGCTGATTTAAATTAACCTAAAGGTTATAAACTCACATGACTTAGGACACAGTTCTGATATAATCTAGAAAAGAATTTCCGCTCCTTTTATCCTCAGTTTAGTATATACCAAGTCACACGTGTGGATCCTTTTACAGCTTTCCAACAATAAGTCTCGGGCTGTGAACCAGGCTGCAATTGAGCAGGGAGACTGCAACACATAACATACCAGTATATTTTGGAAAGATTTTTTGTTAGGTTCCTTTAATTTTTTTTTTTTCTTATTTTCTATCTCCAGTATTAAAAATAGTTGGTATCAGAAAAGTTTGGAATCCCATTTGCAATCAGGTAAATAAAGAGGAAAATGTTGGTAAAATAAACTGGTAGTTTACAAACTTATATTTCACCTTTTCATATTTTAAAGCCTATGATGTACTGTACATCATCAAAAAGGTTTTAGATTCAACTTCGTGCTCCTTTTGGATGGTTTCGTTGCAAACCAGCCACTTCAGTTGGTTTATTCTCTTCACACCAGAAACACATTTAGAGCTTTGTCAATCTGTGTCCAAGTTAGTGTCCACCACATAAACCTAACTTTCTCAGGCATCAGACAAACTGAAGACTTCCTGCTGCTGTCTGGTGATGTCTGATACTTACAGCAGCATTCAGCGCCTGGTCCAGGTCTTCAATGATGTCAGCTTCATCCTCCAAACCAACAGAGAGACGGATCAAGGTGTCACTGATCCCCAGAGTGTCCCTCTCATTTTCTGGCACTGATGCATGGGTCATGATGGCCCTAAATTAAGATAGAAGATGATGCATGAATGAGAAATGCGCAGAAAAACATCACAAGGGTCCAACAGAGAGCAGAGTTGGGTTGTATGAGTCTAATAGGGAACGTCCTCTTGATCTCTGCTGCCCTCTTGTGGTTCTTTACTTCGAGTTGCAGCCCAAGTTATAGCAAATATTTAGGGGTGTTGCACAAAAACATTAAAAAGGTTTTTTTACAAGTAGAATTTATGTCAAATACTCTGTCGGGAATAAAAATAAAAAAAACTCTTCAGATATACTTACGGATGCTCTGCTAAACTTTCATATCCCCCAAGACTTTCTGCTACTGCAAACATCTAAAATAAAACAAATAAAACATTGGTTAAATAATGAAAAAATAAAAAAAAGTGCTACAAAACGTTCTTATGTGAGCCTGTTAATGACAATTTTTTTAACTTTCAAGCATCTTTTTGCAGTAATTTGGGGATCAATAGCAGTAATCATAGCATAAAACTTTATCTGAACTAAAAAAGGGTTAAAAAATCTGGCACCTCCACAACAAAATGCCCCAAAATAGTACTTTAGAACTCTGCTACTCCCTTACAGATGTAGTATAGAGTTGATTTATTAGTTTGTTTTATTTTATGTACCCTTTAGTTGTGGATATCCGGTCCAGGCATTTACCACAAATTCCCTGAAGCCTCAGAACACCACTCGTTAACAAGAAAAAAAAAAAAGAAAAAACATTCAGACTTGAAAAAACTGTTTTTCATTAATTACTTTAAGGCTGCTGAGGAAGGTGGTGGCGTGCTTGAGTTTCCCCTTAATGTAGAAGGTGATCATCCCTGGACAGCCGGTGCATTGCCTCTTCATCACCTCGTACTGAGGGTGGGAGGGCAGGCCTGCGTCGAGAGGAAAAACACAACAACAGAGTCAATAAATCCATCCAACCTCTGAAAGGCAAGAAGGTATATGTCTTTCACAGGCCTCCCACACACTTTGTTTATCTCTCCAGCTTTGAAAAAGAAAGTGATGTTTCAATTTTTTTTATATTTGTGCATAAGACTGCCTAAAAACATCTTCAGATTTCACATGAGTGAGGAACTGATTAAAAAAGGAACAAAAGGGACTTTTAAACAGTCTTTTTGAAGAACTGGGCATGTAAGTAGAGGTTAAAATGGGTAGGTCAAAGTTCACGTGTCAAAGGGCCAAAACGTTGTGTGTGAGGTAGAGCTTTATCCAACAGCAATACTGTCACTAGTCATTATACAACACCAGTGTGACGTGTTTAAACACATGTTGATGTGGCAGTGACCCACCTTTGTTTGCTCAGAGTGAATTACCAAAACAAAAGAGTTTGTGCTGCAATGCAGCCCCATACCACGTTACGATCACCACCATGTTTAACAGATGAGACCCACTTCTCTATAAAGTTATATTTTGATCTTGGCTGCATTGAGAACTATTTGTAAAGCAGACTGCTGCTTCAGTTGATCAATAGCAAACTACAGAGGGAGAGGCAGTGCTCATTTTAAGGATTAGGAATGTTTTCGTTGAATGGCTGCCACAGAAATAATTATTGTTTTGTTGTTTTTGTAAAAGTAGATTCAAATTTTTGAACGAGAAACACTAGAAGTTGCTTATCATTTACTTTTTGACCTATAAGCTATTACACACCTTACCCATTGAGTGATTTTTGCAGCTGAGGAGGATGATGATGATGAATTAGACTTTCCTCCATTTGCACCACTTCTATTCTGAGGCGTCATGATACTCTTTCCCAAACAATGAAGACTTTAAAAACAATCTGCATTCTCCTAAATAAAACAGGGCACTTGCAGAAAACCCCAGTTCTCAAATCATTGAGCGACAACTCACAAAACCAAACTATAAGTTCCAATCTGCAGCTAATAATAGATCAAATCCTTTTACCACAAGAGGGCGTTTCTCTTTTCTCTTTTAATGCTTATGCAGAAACATAAACGGTTTCTTTGAAATAATTTAAATGGGGCATATTAACTCCAAAACCTGGAGGTTTTTATTAAAATTCTGCAGTTTTGACTACTTTAAAACAAATGTAGATGCAAAAAACACAACAGCCAAAACAGAAAGGTATTGAGTAATACAGTCATAAAGGGATGTTTAACTGATATGAGAGAGCCAGCAGTTGTGAATAATTATCAAACCTACAGTCTCAAAGCGGGGTGAAAGGAGAGGAAGGTCAGTCACACTGTGCACTGGCATCAACATCAGAGTAAACTGGAGCGACGAGTGCTGAATAAATAAATTGCGTAGTTAAAGGTTAGCGAGAAAACATGTGAGAAGATGAAAGGTTGGCTTCATGAGCGCTCTTTTGGTTTAACTTGCAGCGATTTTTGAAAATAAGCAACTTTTGACACAAAGGAGGTTGAATACACTTTACATAAGCAGGACTTTACTGTTCTGAAGAGACTTGTTCAAATCAGAACATAAAACGCTAATTTATTCTATTACTAGAAATGTTACACTGGCATTCTTCCAGACCCCATAAAATAAAATAAAAAAGCACTACCTTGTGCCCAATATGCACAAGGCAGCTTTATTATGTGGCACAGAAATAATGAGAGGCATGTGTCAACTAAACATGAGTGCACCTGGGAAGAGGACGCGTTCCACTCGGGGATCAGCCTCTAGAAACTTAGCAGCAGCCATGGCGTTCTTAAAGTGCTGCTCCATGCGCAAATGTAGCGTCTTCAGTCCACGGTTACACAAGTAGCAGTCAAAGGGAGACGGTACACCTCCAAGGGCTGAACCAAAGCAAAATCACATGGAAAAAAAAAAAAAAGAAATAAAGAGGTTACAAACAAAGCCTCCCAAAATCCAGGCGAACAACAGAACCCTGAACAATCCCCTGCCATTGAAAAGGTTTATTTAGGTTCAGAGCTTTGGCCTCTGGAGCGTGTGTTGGTTGTTTACTGCATGAATGTAGGACCAAGCAGCCTGTTTATCAAAAACAAGGCAGGTGGGAAACAGCATTAAAGAAACAGATAAGAAGCAACTGGTGTCAGCAAATATTTCAAACCATAAAACATTCAATCAGTTGACTAAAGATGGTTTCAGCATTAGTCTCTTATGATACTATGAGTTGCATTTATACTAGAAACACTTGGTATTTACTCACAATTTTGTAGAAACCTTAGTCGCTCGTGCAGATCATCTCTGTTTAGCGAGGCCATACCCATCACTACATCACTGTGCCCTGCCAAAATAAAACACAGAACAGCTGAAGTCACAAGGAGCTGCTTTGGTTGGAACAGAAAGTCAAGACTGTGTTTTTGTCCCATTATATTAAGCTTTAAATTGAAATATTTCAAAGTATGCTGTGACTTTACAAGAATAAAGTCCTGATATTGGTTATGTTTTTATCTAACTGAACAGTTCACAGCTATTTACCTGTTCTACATACAAACCTGTTCTTTTTAACTCATCTTCTTCAGATTTTTTTTGTACATTTGTGCCACTTCTGCTGAATTACATATTGGGTACCTTTAGGTCATAAGTTCTGTTCTTTTTTTTTTAATCAAATAATTCGTCTAACACATTATTATTGCCAGTAAAGAGGAATAAAATTACATCTTTTAGTATAATAGTCTTAACAGTTGTGACAAAACAGTTTGCACACTTTATAGCTTAGGTGAACTCTCTTTCCACTATTGTTTATGACAGGAAAAGTTGTTTTATTGACAGACAAGTGATAAGAAACTTCTTTGATAATAACGCATGTCTTTTTCTTCTTGTAAAATACAAACATTTCAGTGTTAAGACTCTTATTTTTGGATTTAAATGACAATGTTGTATTTTTGCAGCGCTCTATAAAGTATATATATATATACACACTTTTATTCAAGTAACTTCTTCTTCCACTACAATAAAGTGTGTTTGTATTGATATAAAAGCTGTGTTGTTAAAATAAGAACATGTTTAAACCTTACCGTTCATATATTTGGTGGCTGAATACATGCAGATATCAGCTCCTAAAGCCAAGGGGCGCTGAGGATACACAAGACAAACACACGAGTTAATCATTCAATAGGTCCTTTACGCCTGAACTGGAATATGAGTGCAGGAAACAATTACAGCGCGGTTTCAAAATCCAAAGAGCAGAACAATGCATCACCTGGAAATATGCTGACATGAAGGTGTTGTCCACCACCACTACTATGTCTTTGTTGTGCTTGTGCACCAACTCAGAACAGGCCTTGATGTCTACGACCTTCATCATGGGGTTGGTTGGACTCTCCATCCACACCAACTACATGAGAGGAAAGAGAGGGAGTTGTGTCATTACAGCAGCATGTGAGGTGTGACTGAAACACATCCCAGCTTAACGACAGGTATTTAACATGTAGTTCAAAAGGGGTTGTTACACAAAGTGCTGACTCATGACTGACTGCTTTGAGTTAGCAGAAAAAAAAGAAGCAGCACCAGCAGATCAAAACAGACAACACAACGCTTTATTTTTCATTCTTTGCTCTTATCATATCTCTCCTTGACCTACCTTAGTGTTGGGCTTCAGAGCAGCCTTGAGCAGCTCCAGATTTGTGAAGTCAGTTAAAGATACATCCAGACCAACTTCAGCTGCAATTCTTTGGAAGTAGCGGTTTGTGCCTTTTTTTTTAATAAAATTAAAAAAGAGAGGAAGCACTATTTAATCCTCTCATGTGATTTCACAACATAAGCCAAAAAAAAAAGTCTATCCATCAAAACGAATGATCTGTAGTGTGAGAAAACACTGCACAGCTGGGAGTCTCACCTCCATACACATCATCCATGCAGACAATCCCTTCACCTCCCTTGAGCAGGTGAGTGATGGTCACCGTGGCTGCGAGCCCCGAGGCGAAGGCAAGAGCTGCAGGAGGGACGAGAAAAGGCACAAAGGTGGGTGAAGTTTAAAAGCCTGTCTTCTGTTATCAACTGGAGGAAATTTAAACAAAAATGAAAAAGCTGTTTTTGAGGCAATAATCAAAACTAAACTTTTACGTGCTCAGATGTGGTTTACTTACAGTACTTTGCTCCATCCAGCGCCGCCACGGCCTTCTCTAGGCAGTTTCTGGTAGGGTTTCCACTCCGGCTGTATTCAAAACCCTAAGGAGAAAGACATTTTTTTTTTAAATCTTTATGACTATCTCGGTCACCAAAATGTCCAAATACAAGTGTGTGAAAACTGCGTTGCAACTTGTTAATAATCTGCACTGAATCCTTAAAAAACGCTTGTGACTTTTACAACAACAGAGCTGTTCAAACGGATAGGCCAAGTCTGAAATTCTGTTGTCTGTTACGAAATACATCAAGTACTTGGTGACTGTGGCTAAAAATCATTAACCCTCCCGTGGCCTTTGGGTCAAATTAACCCAAAGTTGCAAAGTTTTCTCTTCCTCGCTTCAGTTACGAGGGCTTAAACAGTACCATACTGAACTACAGCGTTTGAGTTCTTCTTTGTGGTCATTATAAGATGGATGCTGATTTGTTAATAACTGTAGTTCAAATGTGGAGTTCACGTACTTGACTCAAAGTGAGGAAGGCCACCTGGAACACCAAACCTATCTAACAACTGAACCCCTGCGCCCCTCCAGCTATAAGACCTTGTTTGGTTTGTACAAATCATTTACCAGTTCACAGAAAACAGCCTTCGGAAATACATTAAGAAAACACAGATGTTTTACAAAGTGTCCACTGGAAGGAGGGTTAGGTAGAGAGAGAAGAAAATGAAATTCAGTCCCGTTTGACAAGTTACTCCATGTATGATCTGGCAGAGTCAGTAGGTGTGGTTGCCTTTTTAACTTCAGTTAAACTGTGTGTAGTTTTTCTTGTTACTATCCACACACCTTTAGATTAGTGTAAACACTGAGAAACATCAGCTGGAGGGGGTGGGGGGGAACTCAGCTAACCTCAGCAGCTCAGTAGGAGCCATTTCCTTTTTGTGTTTCAGTGCATTGATCCAATTTGAACTCTGTAAACCAGTTTGTGAATAACCCACTCTATAATCACTGACAAACAGCAGAACGCAAAGAAATGAACAACATGGGGGGAAATAATTGTAAAGGAAGCAAAAAAAAACAAAATAAAAACATGCTGCTTTTAGTTTTGTGTTGCAGATAACGGCAACAGGGTCATTTCTACAGTGAGAAAAAAAGTAAAAATCAAAATAAACTTAACTTAATTATATCTCCATTGACTTCCCTATCAGTCTACATTGTAAAAAAACACACGTTTTACTACAGTAATACTTCTGGGTGTGGGCTTATTACATTTCAACATATTCCACTGTTGAATCAATTTATAGCTAATTGTAAAAAATGCGTTTCCGTCACGTGCAACTACCAGATCTTCACTCCTCCTCCTCCTCATCAACATCCTAATCATCATGATCCCTAAATAACCGAGTTATATCAGGCTACTTACGGCGTGGTGTCCCGGTGAGCGCTGCTTGAAAGTAGTAGACAGGGATATCGGCGGAACCACAGCCATTGACGCCCACTGCTCCGGCTCCTGGCCGACGTGTATGGCATCCGTGGCGAAGGACTTGAAAGCCGTGCGGAAGCCGGCGAACACGCCGCTGGACTCGTCTCGTTTGTTCGTCGGCTCCATCGCTGCGCGTCCTCAGCTTGAGTGCGCATTACCGCTTCTCGGTAAAGGGGAAATACTATTTAATAGGGCCGATAGGAGAGCTCGCCGCTCTCAGCCAATCAGCGCTCACCAACGAGCGGCGGGCTGCTCTGATTGGCCGTCGAGCAGGGGGGCGTCCGGTCCGTGTTACGACAGCACGTTGTTTCCCTTCCTCCTGTGTGCTGCGTCTGATGCAACGATTCTTCTTGTTTCAGTCAGGGAGGAGGCTCATATCAGGGTTTTTTGTTTTATTTTCGCAAACTAATAAATTAGTTCAGACCTAAAATCCTACCTAAACTCGTGTTCGACTAATTAATCTTTAAAGCCATAAAGTCACGTTATAAAAGCAAGTAATCTAATTAGAAAGTACATTAATCACCATTTCAGCAGCTGCTGCAGCCTGCCTTAATTAGAAATTGGGTGTATGGTTCATGCCATGTAGCAGGCAGGGAAGATGAGTCAGACTGTAATTCCCTTCTTGAACTGCAGGGGGTGGAAGTGCTCTGTAATAGCTAGTGAAATCTGCAGAGTTGATCAAACACCACAATATTTCTATTTATTTGCTTCTTTGTGTGTATTTAAAACAAAAGGATCAGAGCTCTGTCATTTCAAGTGGGCACTGATTATTACTTGAAATAAAATTAAAATTTTAGAATAAATTTAAAACAGAGTCACCGATCAGCTGTTTCTATTTCTCAGTATGCAGCACAATTTCAAAATGATGGCCTTGCTTAAAATCTTAAAATTCAACAATACATCAAACTTAAAATCATTTTATTTTGTATTTTCTTCAGTCATCATGCATTTACATGTATTAATCCCAAATGTGTTTAAAAATTATCACCTAGTTTTGGCTAAACAACAAAGTTAAATTGTTGTAAATGCCAAGATCCTTATAATGGTGTTTAACAAGACTGTACAAGTTCTTTTTAAACAAGTGGGAGGAAAAAGGTTTAAATGTGTTGATAAATGTATAGTTTCTAGGTAAAACAAAATTACAAGCTCCGTGGCCCCAAACACTATTATGTAAAGAGATGTGCTTTTGTAAAATTCTTCTTTATAAAAGGAGTGGGTAAGTAATCAGGCCACATTTTGGGAACTCGCACTTTGTACACTTAAATTATTATTATTAGTAGTAGTAGTAAATAATATTAATAATATTTTTAAGGCTGATAGTTTTGAGTGGATTTCAGATATTACTAAAACTATTAAATACGTGTATGTGAATTTAAATAACTATACATATTTCACATCATTAGCCTTGTTTTTTGACATCAACAGCAGCAGCTAAGTTAACCCTAAGTCAAATGACCGTTTGTAACCTCTCCTGAACTCTCGCGATACTTCGAGCCGGAAGCCACGCAGCGAGTCTTTCGTACGAGTAAACTGTAGGGAGAGCGATAGTTTAGGACGGCGGGAGGGGAGAACAGTTTGTTTTGACAATAAACCGGTAAGCAGGAACTCCTGCTTGTTCGTCTCCGGACAAACTGACGTTGTACGTATCCGGCAGACATTTAGTTGTTAAAATTAAATGTTGTGTAGTTTTCAGTACTTGCGTAAAGACCTCAAGCCGGCGAATCGCATCCGTTCGCCCGGAGGGTCATCGTCAGCGGCGACACCCTCCGTGCCGTCAGCGTCGACCGTTTAGAAAATAAAAATGACCGGAGAGAAGATCCGCTCCCTGCGCAAGGACCAGAGGCCAAGCAATGACGAGGACTTACTGGAGCCGGACGAAGAAGCTGCCACCGGGACGTTCACCGCCTCCTCCAACAAGGCGAACAACAAGAGCAGGGCGAGTAAAATCTTCAGCAACCACAAGTTAATCAAGTCGCCATCCACGCAACAACAACAACAACAGCAGCAGAACCAACAATCGCAGATTAATGCTAACACGAACACGCTGTCAACATCGGAAGTTATCGACGACAACAACAAAAACCCAGTTATCCGAACTGAGCTGGACTTCCCGGTGCATGAGTGCGTGTTTAAAGGAGATGTCCGACGCCTGTCTTCGCTCATACGGACACAGAACATCGCCCAGAAAGACATCCATGGTGAGTTCAGCAGCTGTTTCTCACATCAGCCCTGAAGGCAGGATCCATAAGAAAATCAGTTACAGTAGGATCTACCAATTTCAAGGTCCAGTGAAGCTTAGTTTTAGCTAATGGGCCATCAGTCTCCATCAGCAGAGTGGAAGTAGGCGATGCTTCACCCTGATAGGCCTGGCTGGTTCACTGATGTTTTATTTAACTACTTTGCCTTAAATCCAGTTGCTTCAAGTCAGCATAGCAGAAAATGTGAAAGCAGTCCACAGCAGTGAAAACATATGATCAGCTTATCTGTCACAAAAACTACTTTGTAGTAAGTCATCTTAAAAAAAAAGAAAAAAAAACCAAACAGGATAAGTTGGTCCCAGCTTTTATATTAAGGCGTGTTGTATGAAACTAAACTGATATCACCTCTTCAGCGGGGCAAAGTCTGCTCAGATAACATTGCAGTTTCCAAATAAACCCGCTCCTGGATCGCCAAAATTACAAGATTATCTTGCTCTCACGCCAGTATAAAAGTGTACATGTACTCACTGTCCACACTGGATGAGCTCCGTCCCTTAAGCCCTGACATGGTGGAGTTCAACCTGTACCCATCCCACACTTTCCTGCCATGTTGTAGGTTGTCACGGCTCAAAAACAATGTTTTTGTTAATCCCCCTCATTAGTTCAGTTTTTATTACAGCTAAAGCTAAAGAGCTTAAGTTGGCATTATGTGTCACCAAAATACAAATATACTAAGCACATAGAAGTACGGTTTAATTATCTTTACCTGACATACAGTATTGGCTATCAAAACACAAATAATTTGATTTAATCCTTATTGTAACTAAGAGAAACACGTATTGAAGTTAAAATTAGTAATCTGATCCACTGATTATTATGAAGAAGTTAGCAACTACGAGTAATGTTTTAGCAGCTTTTATCTCTTAGTAAACAACTTAATATTTTGAAAAAGAATTTAAAATGTACTTAAGTTTCTTAACATCCTGACTTTGGAATGTGTTACATTTTCACTTGTAATAACATGTAAAAGTTTTATTTTAAAAGGAGCGTTTCTGGTTAATGGATGTTTAAAATAATGTCAAAGAAGGGTTTCTGTCTCCGCATTTTGTGCAAGTATCTGCGTGGCGAGATCGCACCAATTACCGCCCCTTACTGAACCTTTGAACTGGAGGAATCTCCACAGCGAGGGCACGTTTTCTGTGGAGGCTTGTCCAATTCCTGCAGGAGAAGCCTGAAAGAGCTGACCGAGCAGTTCAGCTTCCTCTGAAAGCTGTTTCCCATGATTATAAGACACATTTTTACATCCTAGAATGAAAACTTGAGCTTTTCCACAGCTGAGAAATGTCATTTTTGCTGAGCGCATTTCTGGTGTGTCAGACTTGCCATGCAGCTTTTATATATTGTGTCAGTTAACGGGCCATGTCAGTGCCTGTTAAATTGAGATTATATTGTGTTGCAGCTGGTGATATGGCTTGTCACGTTAGGAGAAGCCACAATTGGCAGTCATTAGCATATGATTTTGAATTTAGTGAATTCTAATTCACCCTGAATGTGGCAGATTGCATGATGCAGTTTCTGAACTCTCTGCTGTTATTGTCAAATGCAAAATACAAATTTAGTTTTCTCTCTTCTTCAGGAAACACACCGCTACATCTCGCTGTCATGATGGGACACAAAGGTGAGCAGAGTTTAAATGTGGCTGCCGTGTGGCATATTTTGTTTCTGTCTGCGTTGCCCTGTAAATGACTATGTCTGAATGAATTTATGACTCATGTTTGTGTGTTGTGTCAGTAGATTTTGTTTTTTCCGCCTCTCTGTGTGCATTTGTCTGTCTCTGCACCACCAGACATTTTTGTCACAGATCACTACACAAATCCCTGAAGGGTGATGTTGTTGTTGTTGTTTTACTGGAAATTCTCCTAGCTAAAATCAGAACATAAAAATGTATTTTTTCTTTCTTATCTTTGTTTCACTTATCCTTTTAATTTGTAGAATATAATAAATAATACTGTCACTGTAAAAATAGGATCCTCTCAGCAGCTCATATCCTACTGTGACAGATGCTACACAGCTGGATCAGCAGTAATAACTTGAAGCTTCCATTGAAGGAAGTTAGTCCAGATAATTGTCAAATAATATTTGCCATGTGTATTAAAATTAGCTTTCTGCTTTGTGCCACTTGTGATAAGTTGTGTGTTAAAGAAGTGTTTCACATCTTCATTCAACTCTGATTTTCTATGAAAAATCAAAGAGCTAATAATTGAATTTAATTTTGACAACCTAGAACAACATTAGTATTATTGAATGTGTCATGATTTATTAGGCCTTTGTAAAACTCTTTACATTGATTTCTGTTTTTAGATGAATTGCAACGGACCGAAAGCGTGAGCATAAAACATTAAAGCAGTGTCTATTTGTGATTCAGCTTTTGCTTATGTTTAATTTCTCAGAGACTTCAGAATGTGCTTTTGAAAAATTAATTCTCCTATTTTTGCTCCAGGCGTCTGATGCACGTTTAATACATGCACAGTACTTACTTGTTGTTTACATTCCCCATGTGTTTAGTGTCAGTCATTGGAGCACAGGTTTCCATTGATTTCACATTCAGTAAGGTCAATTTCTGTCACTGGCGTCAGGGCCCTGCCACTACCTATTGGTAACTCAACCAGCCGAGTGACAAAGTGTTGTGGCGGAGAGGATGCCACAGGATTGATTTTACTAATTAGGATGCCTCTCTCCTGCCTGACTTGCCCTTGTCCTCCAGGGATGCTTTGGCGAGACAGGCTTAAAGCTACAGCATGAGATCACAGTTTGGGTGTGGCTGCCCTGCTGGGATGCAGAGGACAAGGCTCTCTTTGTGCACGGCTTTGCATGTGTGTGTGGGTTTATTATTTACTGGACCTGCAGTGACGGTTATGCACAAGAGCAGTTTGAAAAACTGGAAGAGTCACATTAAGGGAAATATTTAAGAATGTACGAAAAGCCAGTCGTGCAACACTGGAGGCCGAGCACAATACAGAGCAGATGGCTGGCGTCCTGTGTGAGGTGTAAGAGAGGTATTGAATGAAACCTGCCTCCTGTAATGCTGCTCTGCTGTTTGATTGTGTGGCTGAGAGTGACTGATGGCAGGAAAAAGCCCTTTTAAAAATCTATTCAGAATTGACCAGAAGTGGTGGTAATGGTGTTTTTACAGCCGGCAGCCCCATCTGAAGTCACTGTGCATAGTATAGTATTAGATTTGTTCATCCCACTCACTTATTACTTGAATTCAGGACATTGATACAGCTATTGAACATGCAATCACTCCAGAACCCCACAGGGTTACTTAGCTTTTAGTGATTAAACTGAAAGGAAAGCAAAGCATGGCTTATGATTTAGACTGAAAGGATGTTTATTATTTTCTAGTTGATTAAGGATTGTTTTAACCATAAAATACATCAAATGTGCATAATAATTGTAGTAAATAAAGGTTGTAGTGCTCAAATGGGGATCACAGTAACTAATTTGTTAAAACTGCTGTCAGGTGACCATCAGAGCTTAAACTTTAGCAAGATCTTATTGTTTATGATCACTTAGTTTATGAAGTTTAAGAGTCTTTGTAAGTGAGATTGATTCAGCATAATGAAATGCTACTAATTCTATCCATAAATGGAAAGTTGTTGCAGCTGTTGTTACAAATAGAAATGTAATAGAAACCCTTTGTTTATACTACCTCCATTATGACTTGAAATATCATCAGCCCATCATGAGCCAGATGAGGCACTTAACATGCCCTAATCCCAGACCAGAAGCTGCTATTTGTTTAGCTCAGGACATAAGGCTCGGCTGCTCTTTTCCACGGTTTTCTACATCTGCTAAATGTTGTTGTTATTACACAACCATCAGATTTAGCAGAGTGATGTAGAGGTCAGAGGCCTAAGGGAATGGAAGGCGAGTATGCATCTGTTTGCCTTCCTTTTCTTGACATCGGGCTCTGTAATCAGCTGTTCCATCCCCGGGCCCTGTCACAGAGAGGTTTGCTGACCTTGAGCTGTTTGTGTTTCATTCTGCTGCTGAGTTTCTTTTTGCAACTTCAGCCTCTGTTTAATTGAAACATGCAACATAAGTAACATGAAAGCTAAAGTAGAAAGAAGACAGTATTTCAATCTGTGCTGGATTTCACCTTCCCTGTCATGTCTCCTTCTTCCAATGGTGTTGCTTAAAAATGCTTTTAAAAAGAATGCTGCAGAATTACTTTGGTTGTTGTCCCAACATGCCTTTTTCATATTTCTGTAAATACACTCTTTGGATAGCCTTGCTGCTCTCTTGTTTTGTTTGTTTAAGTTTAATGGGGGAAACTTCAAACATGTTCTTCTCTTTCATTAAGAATGTATGAGACCCCGGCCACTTTCTCATTAATAAATCATGTTGAGTATGTAGCTGGTTGAAAACATGTTTCATTCAAAAGGCACAAGTTATGGTTTCAGGTTTGCTCTGACTACTTATAACTGTTTTTTTTCTGCATTTATATATAGGAGTACAAAACCTAGTTTCAGTGAAGCCTAGGCATGCGTGTATGAACTCAAATACTTAATTTGGTATTGTGCATATTTGCAATCTTTTTACCAGTCTAATTAGTCATTGGAATGTCTGGTTAACCAGCTGCAAAATAAGTCCTGGCCCCATCATGTGAAAGCCCAGTGCATCCGCTCGGCCCTGTTAGCATTAAGCCTCAGTTTGCAGGACTGGGACTACTCTGCTGGGACAGAGTTGTACAGATGCCAGCATTATATTGAATGATGTCACAACAACACTGACAGCTAAGCTGGAACAACAGACTTCACTTTCGTCTGGCTGTAGTTTGTTGACAAGCTGCCCGGAGAGCAGAGGGATTTTTCGGCTGCCCTCAGTGCTGATCTTGTCATAAAAAAAGACTGAGGCTCTTTGGGTGTTTTTTTTATTTTTATTTGTTGAATCACAAGTACAATTGTTAGGGTGAGTTGCGACTCTTTTTATTCCTCAGAATCTGTCTCATAAGTAATAATCCAAAAGTGGAGGATGCAGCATCTTGTGTAACTTTAGATCCCATATGACTCAGCTGGTTAATGGGTCAGCTGTCATCTCAATCCTACATACGGTCTGTCCATCTGTAAAACGTTTATTAGAATCCACTATAAAGTGGTCAGATACGTTTATGATTAGTGGATCAGATTAAACGGAAGCCTGCAGGAACAGAAAGTGAAGAAGTGATATAATCTTCTCAGTGGAAGAGGAATATGACCAGAAATCTGGTTAATCTGTTCTGTAAGTAACCATAGCAACATCAAAGATGTTGAGAATAAGTTCATAAAAGAGTGGATGTTTTCTGTCCTGGTATATTTAGTGTGAATTATAAATGAGTAGCACCCATATGTTAGAATAAAACAAATATAAAATAATCTCACCAGTTTGTAAATAAAATACTGAACTGTTTTTGTCTCTCTGTGTCTTTGTTGTCTCTGTTTGTTTAAAAGGATGTTATCTTGTCATTTTTAGAAATTATTTTAAAGACACTTTTTGAGGTTTTGATGCTGAGGTATAATTTGTGCAAGTCAAAAATGCACATACAAACAGTTCTCAGAGCACCTTGTGATTGATGTTTGTGAAACATATCTGTTTTCTTCTGTCTTTATGATCACGCGCCTGTCTTTTTTACAGAGTGTGCACATTTGCTTCTGGCCCACAATGCACCAGTGAAGGTGAAAAATGCTCAGGGATGGAGTCCCCTCGCTGAGGCCATCAGTTACGGAGACAGGCAGATGAGTAAGTATCTGTAACAAACTGACTGCTGCTGCTTGGTTGGTAAGACACTGAAACTGGGTTTTGAAGCTTCACCACAGGTTCCACGTGGTCAGTCTTTTTGGGAAGCCATTGTGGCTTCAGTCCAGCTCTCAGTCTGAGTTTTTTTTTACGGTGTGAAAAACCTTGATGGGGCAGAGAGAAGTTTTGATACAAATCAGCAAATAGCCCTGCACATTCCTCCACACTGCTGCCTCCCAGCGAGGCCATGATGGTGGCCGGGCTCTTTTGTTCCTCAGAGAGGGGACATTCCTCAAGGCCCTCCGGCTCTGTGCTCAGATGAAAGGATATTCATTAGATAATTCTCCCACACTTTATTGGCTGATTATTCTCATGCCCTTATTTGCACGTTACCACATACTGTTCATAGTGGTCAGAATTTTGATTTGACTTTTTCAAAGAATTTCAAGAATATTACATGTAAGCATAGCTTTGTGCAAAAACTGACAATAAAAAAAGATTGAACTTAACAAATGTGAATCAGCAACCTGTGCATTTTGTTGTGGAAATGTTTTAGCCAGATTGAGAAGGTGCTAAATCAGCATTCTTAAAGTCAAATTAACATACCCAGATAATGTGGTTGAAGGTTGATTTTTTTTTTTCAAGTTTTAGGTTTATCTGCACTCAAATTGGTCAAGGCACTCTGTGCAAGCTTCAGATTTTTTACAACAGGCTTTAGGGTAACTGGAGGTAACTGAAGAATCTGAGAGAAGGGGGGGACAAAGAAAATTTCCAAAATAACATGATGGGTGGAAAATGTACATGGTTATACTGCTGTCCAGTCTACATCCTAACGTATCAATTTGCTGCCTGTAGTTGTTAGTTTTTTTTCGATCTGTCAGATAATAGGTCAACCAGAAAAAGCTCAGTACCAACAAACTGAAAGGAGCCAATGTTGCTGCCTGATACAATTCAAGAATTAACTGATTTTCTTATGTGGTAGCCTGGGACCAAAACATTTATCCAATAAAATGGCTATACGGTGAGAATAGGTAAATAATGTGTAGTGGAATTTGAACTGAGACTTGAATAGCATCCTGGGGACATTTGAGAGCTGACAGGTACAGGATCACCCTTCTGGCAGATGTTACAGTGGGTCAGTCTGAATCAGCTGACTGATATTGGAAGCTAATTGGACTTGAGCCTCAAATGTACAAAAGCAAAAGTGTACCGAGCTTGGCCACTGTAGTGACAGTTTAACGGCAGGCGGCTGACTGCACACTGTAAAAGAAACCCTACATATAGGACTTGACCTGGCTGTCACGGTGGCATTATAGCAGAAACGCGTTGATGTACGTAAATCGAGACTATTTTCTCTGTTCAGCACAATAAATGTTGAGTCCTTTACAAGGTTAGCCTGGCAGAGCTCTGCAACACAGTTATTCAGTGAGATCTGACTCAGCATTTGTCAGGACTTTGTGAGGGAAGCGGGGATCTAGAAGCTTTTGTTTGTTTCGCAGACAGACAGACATCATGGCCTGAGTAAGAGTGGGACTGTTTTGGTCTAGTTTCAGAGGTCTGGAATTCACTTGTTTCCCACAAGTCATGATAGATTATTTATTTCTTTACTAGGTAAAACAAATAGAATGCCATTTAAGAAAAATCAATCTTAATGTTAGTAATGTTAGTTTAGGGACTGATTTTTTTTTTTTTTAAGTTGATACCCACTTACATTTGTTGTGGCTGGAACATTTGTCACCTGAGTGTTTTTTTTGTTTTGTTTTTATCTAGGAGTCCAAATGTGTCTCAGACATAGATGTGTTGTGTTCAGATAGAGCTATTTGTGTCCTTGGTTGTCTTTCACTCACACAGCTGTGCTGCCAGCCTCAGAAAGCTTTAAAGACCGTCTCAGAGATTGGTGTTATTAGCTGCTTATCCAAGGGAGTGTCAGACTGTAATGTTTTCTGCAGTGCGAATAACATGACACCAAAACTATCTTTTGAAGCTGTTAGAATTTATGACAGGTTGTAATAATGTTTGGGTGGCTTCTTTGTGATGCAAGTTTAATTTGTTTTGAAAAAGGTGATACTTGTATTTATGGAAAATACCACAGAGTTCATATCTGACCACCATCATGCAACACATTCAAAGTTGATGCATCTTTTTTTTTTCCTTTGCACACCAGCATCGTGTTGGAAAGACAGAATGAAAGTGGCTCTGTTAAATTTGTATAAATTACCAAAGGGGAACAGCAATGATGAAGGGTTGATTGATGTGTTAGAAGGGTTTATGTTTGTGTTTCAGGAACCATTCTTTAATACGCCATGGGGAAAAAATGCTCTTTTTTGCTGACTTATTGACTGGATTTGATGTATTTCATATTTATAATATTTGTCTATTTTATTAAGCCGGGTAAATCACACATGGTTTTATTTTGGACATTACTTAACAGTTTTTTCTATGTTACCTGTGGCATGCCAGTACAAAGACTTTAAATCAGACCCATGATGCTAACTGTTCCCTGAGTCTTGGAGGCCTGCCATCAGCAGTGGTTAATTTAGATCAAGAGACTAATTGTTGAAAAGCAGTACTTTATGGTGATGGGATTGACTAGCAAAATTATCTTGACATAGTCTATTCTCATTAGCGTGTGGGGATAGAATTACAGAGATCACTCACCTTATTTATGCCAGGAAAGTGTCCTTATCAGAATCTGTGTGAATTAGTGCCAACATGGACCGACAGCCTGGTTCATTGTTGAAGCTGTCGCAGTTGGTTTCTCTGCTTGTAATTGTTGGGTGGTCCAGATGGTGAGACTGTTCTTTTTTTTTTCTTTCTCATACTGAGAGGTGTTGAGGATCAAGAGATGCCCCATCCAGTGCTTGTCAGCATTCATTAGGCCTGACCACAAACATACCCTCACCCTGTAGTTGTGTCTTTGTTAGTTAGCACGTGTGCCCTCGTGTGTATCAGTGTGTGTGTTCATGCCTGTGCTCTCATTTGGTCTAGTTTTACCTCTTCTCCTTTTCGGCCACATAAGGAGTCCAAGTTAAACAATATAAACATGTTTGCATAGGCTGGGTCATTACCACCATGTAGAGGAGCCTTGGTGGTATTCAGGCTAATGATAATTATTTTATGTTTTGTTTTGTTTTTTGTTTTTTTGGGGCGGTGTTAAAATGTAGGCCAAGCAAATTTCCCTTTTTACAACATTTTCAAGCCTATAACTGACACAGTCTGGCGGTTATTTATTCTCTGGGTTTCATCAAAGAGTAGCACTGTGTCACGAGCAACTGATGCCCCCACTTCCTGAAAAAACAACATTTTAAAAAACTCATAGTAGTCAGATGTGGGTCTCTTTAAATTTTATTCTTTCTTGAGAGGGCTAAAGATCCGTAAATGTGTTCTAATGTGACTGGTCATGGTTAAGAGCTCCCTATGAGCATGCCTCTCCCTCAGGTTGTTAAGGAGGTTAAAGGCACAGCTCATTACCAGGCAGCCTCATATCTGCCAGGCTTGTTCTCTTTGAACTTCCTGGAACGCTCTGATCCCTGCTGGGGGTTTGACTGAATGATTCTTTGAGTGTCCCATCTGGCTCCAGGAAGTTGGCACATCTCTCAAACAAAAGCCATTGTTACTGTAGTGTAAACTAGATGGTCTTTCCTGTATGAGTTTTCATCGTTGCCAGTATTTGCATGGATCAACTGTTAATTTAATGCGGTTGACTTGCAGTATTTTCTTATTGATTTTGACCTGGCCATTATAAGCTCTAAGCTGGAGGGGCCACATTTGAGTTACTATGTCGTACAATAACAAAACATCAACTGTTAGTACCTTTTGTTGTGGAATAAATAATTATCAAATTGTGAGATGTCTGTTTCAAAGAATCAGATAAAGATCGATCTTTGTCTTT
>JAOXNZ010000117.1:9276767-9291702 GCA_028566095.1 Kryptolebias brasiliensis | reverse complement strand
GTACCTTAGTTTGTGAATCCAGTCGCACAGTAGTGTCCTACACACACACACACCCAGACACACACACAAATTTACAAACATTTCAAATTATCTTGTCCCGCTGGAACCTTGGGGTAGGACACAAGTCTCTCAGACAAAATAAACCTCACAGAATCTCACTGTTGTATGTGTTTGAAGATAAATCCTGCAGAATCAGCATGGATATCTTGGCAAACTCTAAAGAAATTTTGCATGGTTTGGTGAAAAACTCCCATCTGATGGTTTTTTTTTTTTTTTTTACGCTCCCATCATCAGCCACTTTGCATGGATTTGAGTTCCAGCACTGCCACCTACTGGTGACAGCTTCAAAGCTGCACCTTATTTCCACACCTCTCCAACCCAGCATCCCCTCACTGCAGTATTTTCCAGAGTTTGCTTAGCAAGCTCTTGTCTAAACACCGAGCATAAAGCCAGTGACACAGTAAAGACAAAGCCTCTCAGCACTCAGTGGATGCCTTTTAGCTGCTGTTCCCTCTTGTTCTGGGCTGGGCTTTGTTTCATCACATGGCAATTTGTTGCCATGCAGTCTTTTTCTAGCACAGGGAATTCCTGCCTAGTCATGTTTAAAGTGAAACAGCTGCATTAGCTTCACAGGAGGAACAGTTTCCTGCTTCTGTCTGAGTGGGAACTAGTTCCTGTGAAGTGGGCAGCAGCTGCGATGTAGGCGTGTTTACAGCATTGAGGGAGACCAGGTCAGACTGTGGACACAGCCAGGCGTGCAGGGCTTTCAAACTGAGCTTGATGCTATTGATAACTTGGATGATTGCTACCCCTGTAGCGGTGCCATAGAATGAGTTGGGTGGGGATCAGCATACCAGGAGATCAGGATTTGCTTTTGTGTGTTCTGGTTTCGTCACAACAACATGCCAAGGCTAGTACACAGTGCACAGTGTGCAGGGAAATATACACATCTGTGATGACTGCAGCACCAAACAAATATTGTGACTTTAAAAAAAAATTCTTATATTTTCAGGTGTTACATCATTCACGTCATCCTGTCCTGGTTATTTACTGAACAGCAGCGTACAAAACATGTCAGCCAAATTTTCAAACTTGAACACTTGTAAGAAGGAGTTAATTTTGGGAGAATGTCAATTTTAGGATTAACAGGATGGCACTTGTCCCAGATCCAGTTCAGGGCTGGCCAGAACGAGTTGTCCAATCCTAAAATAAACTGACACTGAAGACTGATTCAAGGAGGCAGAGCGGAGACTGTTCTTCAGTGTGAGGATGAAGTTTCTCTGCGCTTTTGTGAATTCAGCTGCTTTGATGGTAGAGAGATTCAGTGTGAGTGAATAAAAACTACCTGGAGCATGAATCTGACCCAACTACAGCTGCACTACTGCTGAGTTTGAACAAGCGTGAAGTTTTACACCGCCTTGCAAATAAAGGCCACGCTTTAATGATGTACTGCTGTCTGTTGTTATTGAGCCGCTGATAACTGTGAGTGGCTTTCAAATATTATTATTATTGATAAGTAATTATTGATTAGTGTTGACCTTTCCAAAAATTAATTTGAAGATTTACAGTAAAGCCATTCATCCATTTTCTTTACCTGCTTTTCTGTGCAGGGTCACGGGGAGCTGGTGGCTATAAAGGTTTCTTTATCTGCCTTTATTTTTTTTTAATCCTACTTTTCTGAAGCAGTCAAGTGTGAAGCTGAAAAGGATTTAAGACGAGGACTCGTATGTTCAGGAGGCTGCAGAAATGAGTACAGTTCTCGTTACAGTACAATGAGTACAGTTCTGTACTTGTTTCTGCAGCCTCCTGAATGCAGGACTCCTTCGTCTTACATTCTTTTTGGCTTCACGCTTGGCTGCTGAATGATTAGGCAAACGTTGAGAAATGGTGTCTGATTTCAGGTATTTGCGTGTACATATGTATCATGGTGTACTTTGGGTTTTTTTTTGGAAGGGGTTCTTGGAAATTCAGGGACATATGTCAGGTTACTATAGGTTAGTCTGCGTTGCCCTCTAGTGGCCGTAGGTAGCTGTGCATTTTTTTTTTATTCCCTGGAAATGAACTAAACAGATTATGGCAGTTCGATCTAATATTTTGTCACTGATACAAATATTATGATTTTGCCACCCTATTCTAGCTAAATAAATTTGAAGGAAAACAAAGATTAGCTGAAATGAATTTAAACTACTTCCAGTTTTATTTTTTTGTTTAGTCTATTACTGTTACTTCTTTTTATTGAGTTATTAACTGAACTTTTGTCTCTTTTTTTTTTTTTTCCTTTCAGTAAACTAGAAGGCAATCTTTGACTCCCCCCTCACCCAACACTATATCCTGGGAAGAATATATCACTGCTGACAATGGAAAGTAGGTGTTGGTTTAATACATGTAATTAAATAGTCCGTTTTGTCTACTGGAAGAATAAATTACACCGAGTCTGTTGCTGCTTTTTCCCCAGACCACCTCATCTAGGAAGAGAGCTGGTCTGCAAGGAGAGCAAGAAAAACTTCAAAGCCACGATAGCCATGAGTCAAGACTTCCCTCTGGGCATCGAATCGTGAGTTAAAGCTGACAAGCCTGTATTTCTTACCTGGTGGAGAATAGAACAGAAATGTGTTAAAATGAGAATGAAGAATGGCGACCTTTTGTGTGAACAGGCTTTTTCCTCCCACAGGTTACTGAATGTTCTGGAGGTAATTGCACCCTTCAAGCACTTTAATAAACTCAGGGAGTTTGTTCAGATGAAGCTCCCCCCTGGTTTCCCCGTCAAACTGGGTAAAGAGAATGAAAACATCATCACTCCATATTGATTGTTTTCCAAAAACGAATTTCTTCTCATTGTTTTCATGTTTCTTGCTGCAGACATCCCCGTCTTTCCTACCATCACAGCCACGGTGACATTTCAGGAGTTTCGCTATGATGAGTTTGATGGATCCATTTTTACTATTCCCAACGACTATAAAGAAGACCCAAGCCGCTTCCCTGACCTTTAACCTCTCGCCCTGGACTTTGAACAGGCCACTTTATTGCTACAAAACATACCTTTTGAATCACAAACAGACTTTGTAGGTCTGCAGGTTTTGATGTGATGTGGCAGCCAAGGCAGGAAGTGCAGGTAGCTTTGAGAGTCGGATCATCTCATCAGTCAAAGGGCATTGAACTTAAACGAAAGGCAGCAGAGCAGGTGAGTTGTATGTATTATGGGATATGAGTAGCAAAAGAACACCAGGTCAGTTGATTTGTATTTAAATATGTAAGTAATGTTTTTAAAGGGGCTCTCTTAAACCGACATGTAGTCAAGCACTGATATTATTGTGTGAGATACTCGAGAGGAATTCTGCTCAGAGTTTATTTTTTAGGTTCTACAACAAGTGCACGCTGGACAAAAAAACAAAAACAAAAGACCATGGAGTCACTTTTATATAAAATCTGAGGTGCAGGCCTAAGTAGTGAGAAAGGAAATCATTAATTTTCAGAAACTGCAGTAAAAACCAAAAGTATAAATTAGGCTTGGAAAATAAAGTTTGATTTGAACAGAATTCCTCTTCTGCACATTACAAAATTCTGTGATTGTGTATAACAATGGTTTTCATGGTTTGGAGTAATGTCACTGAATATTTGGGCACTTTTTAGATTCACTACAGCTGCTTTACTTCAGCTGCGTTTAACGACACTTGTTTTGTGATATTAAACCTTTAATCCTGCGTTTTGGGATATCAAAGTGTCATCGAGGCAAAGCAATGCTGCAGATTTTTATGGTACGAGTGGCAGTGAGTCTTAAAGTTGTTTTTTGTCACCTTTTCTAAAACTGTGTAACTACAATCCTGTTCCAAACGGCGATTGGTGATGACAAAAAAGGAGTACAACATTCATGCGGTTTTGACACATGAAAACCAGGCTTTTGCTATTCACGGTATATAGTTCTGTTTTAGTTGGATATTAATGTTTTTTTTTTTACTTTTATCCTTTGAACTGACAAGCTTGACATTCTCTGCAAGAGGGAGAGTAGTGTAATTTCTCTTTTTATGTAGCAGTTTGTGAGTTAAGTCAGGAGTCTGTTGGTTTATAAGTGGTGGTACATTTTGTACATACTTTGTTTTGACGAAAAATCTCTTTAATTTTCCTGTTATTTTATTTTCCTTCAGTAATGATCTCCCTCAGATATGTTGAAACAATCATTTCAGCTGTACGAAAAGCAAAAAGCACCTGGAAAGATTCGATCTTTAAAACAGAAAAGAAATGTTTCCTTGGTGCTGCTCTGATCATGAGCTCGTCTCGCTGGTACAGACTGGTGACTGCAGGAGTTTTTCCACATCCCAGCTTTTTGAAACATGCTTATTTTGCCCATGTTTAGTAAAACCAAAAGTCAGTGTCATTGTTCCTGACATGCCATAGTTTAGATAAGTGCAGCTAGTGGAAGTGTGCCTCTTCACCAACTTAATGCTTTACTTCTTTGATGCTGTTCTGATTACGTTCTTTGTAGGGATTCATTCATCCATCTTCATGTCAGCTGTACAGCAAAAAACTGTTGTATACGTCTGCAACACTATTTTCATATAAAATGTACTAAAATAAAAATATCTAACAGTCTGCTTTTCTATATCCAATTATTGATGGAAACAAGTCTGAAGCGTAGCCTCTCCTCCAGTCCTGATGACAAAATCTACAAACTACATATTACCACAAACACCCACCTATGTTTAAGAAAACCCAATGAAAGTATTTTTAACTGAAAAATAAAATGTCTAGTATACTTTTATTTCACCAATGATGCCACAAGTTAAGAGTTGAACTCACTTTTTATTTGTTTCCTTTGAAAAAAATCTATTTCATCATAACAGATTTCTATCTACAATCCAAATGGAAGAGTTGTAAATAAGTGAGCTGAGATGTGACGGTGCATTCAGAGGTAAAGCCCAAAAACAAAATGTGGTGCAAGTACAGCTTTTAGATACATTTTACTGTCAGGAATTCAGTGTGACAGAAGAGAAACAAAAGGAAAATCCAAATCTTTTATGAGTACAGACACAAAAGTTTAAAACTATATTTTGTTATTTGTTTTTGTTTCTTTAAAAAAAAAAAAAAAAAGATCAGATTAACTCCTTCCTCCATGTTTCTACTCTTAAGACACAAACTTGTTAACGTTGTGGTACCAGGCACAGACATGTGGAATACATTAAAAAATAAAAACATTGAAAAAAACATGACTAGTCTCAGGAGGCTTAGTCACTCATCTCCATGTCCTCCTGATGATGATCGTCACCATTTAGCTTGGATTTTTTGGAGCTGTGAACCTCCTCCCTCTCGATCTCCTCCTGGCCTTTAGGAGATGTGACAGAATCAGAGTCGCTCTTCCTCTCATCATCTTCTCCCTCTCCCTTTTCACTGTCATAACCTTGCTCCTCCTCATCATAGTCTCGGGTCACCTGTAATGCAATTTCTTGTTACTAAAAATCTTTTTGCATGTAGAGTACATTTAAAAAGCACAAATACACAAACGTTTTCAAGTTTTACAGCAAAGCTTTGGTCTTGATAAACACTGAAGTACTAGTTTTTAACAAGATACAACAAAACGTAAAGTATGAGGAAGAATCTGTGATGATCTGGGAGTGTTGTCACAAAGTTGGATATCTTGAGCCAACATAAAACCAACTTTCTTTTCTTATACTAAACTTTGGCGCTTCAAGCACAAGTTTGAACTGTGAAACCTACCACTTTGAGAAGAATGAAAAGGGTGATGTGCTGAGAATTATGTCTTGGTCATCTCAGTCACTTAACATCAGCAAGAGTGATTTTACCAAACAGTCTGAATAACTGAGTTACACATCGACGCACAAGTGCTCTGGAGAGGTCAAACTGTAAGGTTGGAGGCTGCTACAGGCTGCTACAGGCTGCTACAGGCTGCTTTAATGATGTACTGTCAGGAAGGCCCTGAACCTGTGTTCAAAGCCAAAGGTGGTCCAAGCTCTAATGACTATCGTTGAACGTTTGTCTTGTATTGAATTGCAGTTTCCTTTAAAACTGGTGGTTTTGCTTCTTTTTTTTTTTTACAGTATAAATACATTTTAAACAAAAATGTGCTTCAAAACTTAAGTTTGATTGCATCTGTACTTTCAAGAGACACTTAGACACCCACTAGGTTTATAATAAAATGTTTCTACATAAAAATTCGCTACCAAACACATACCTTTACATCTCCTTTCTCACTATCAGACTTGCGGTCCCGATCACGCTCTTTGTCTTTGTTCTTTTTCTTGCTGGTTGAGCGTTCTCGTACATCTCTGCTACGGTCCCTGTCCTCCTTCCTGACCCTATCCCGGTCCTTCTCACGGTCCTTGTCCTTCTTTTTTTCCTTCTTGTGGCTGTTAATTAAATAAATTTAACTTTTAGTTGGGGTTGTACTGTAGTTAGTGTAAAAAGACAAATGAAGGGAAAATAGAAACTCACCGCCTTGGTGATGGAGACCTGGAGGGCTTTCTCCTGGGGGACCTGGAAGCACTGCGACTACGCCTGTGCCTCCTAAAGATACAAATTTTTTTGACTTTATTTGTTGCTGTGATAAAAGCATCATGTAGAAGAAAAGCAGGTTGCTGCCTGCCATTCACCAACGTAAATATTGTAACAGCACTCACCGATTGATGCTTCGAGACCTCCTGGCACTGCTGTAGCTCTTAGGGGGCGTCTTGGACCTCTTCTTGGACTTTTCCTCCTTCCGCCGATCCCTGTTCAAAACGCAAGCAAAAATAAATGAATTGGCATCTAGTCACAAATTCAGGAAACAAAGTGTCATACTTTCTAGGAGCAAAAACATTTGTAACTACACATTTGTCATGAATACAGCTGGAAGTCACTCTTCTGCAGAGATTAAAATATGCCCAGAAAGACCTTCAGTACATAAAGAACAGGAATGAAGTGGCAGACCTAGATCTACTCAGATGACTTTTATCCTGAGAGTGAGTCCTCCTCCTTCGAGGGCTTTTGGACCTCCTTTTACTTCTTGAAGTTCTTGAATGAGATCTACGCCGAGACCTGCTCCTTGAACGTCTGTTTAAAGAACACGAGGCACATTTTCAGAACATGACTCCTAAATTTTTTACAATTTATAGTTTGTCTTAACAAAAGGGAAAATTATTTTTGTCTTTAATTGTTACAGTTTTCTTTTACCTGTGTCTTGATCGAGACCTGGACCGTTTGCGCTGTGACCGCGAACAGGATCGGGAATGTTTGCGCTTCTCCTCCTTCTTATCTGGAAAATGTTAAGATGTTAGAAACGTACATAACTACCAGATAGCAGACTTGTTGCATACATAACAGGACAAATATTTAAAGTAAACAGCTGAATTCAATATTTAATAAACAGGAAACAGCACTTTTTCTATAAACTATCATTTTAGTATCTACATTCAGGGTTAGTAGTTAAATACACACATATCTAGGAAAATTGTGATTTAAAGCTAAAAATGTCTTGACAGTAAACTCACTTCCAGGTTCAATAGCATCTAAAATCAGAGACTGGGCCTCTCTGACTTTCTTCATGGTCTCTTCAATGTCCTTGTTGGAAGAATCTGGTTTTAGGGCAGAAGTCAAGCTCAGTCCACTGGCTAATGGATTCAGTCTGCAAAAGTCAGCATTAAGATTCACTTCAATAAAATTTTAATGACTAGAAAGCAAACACTGTCTAAGATGAAGTGCAGGTTCTTACTTTGGATCCATAGACTGCATGAGCTTCAGGAAGTCTGCTGAAATAGCCTGAGAAAAAAAAACAACTTTCTTACTTACTTACTTTCCATTATATACAGTATAATGCTGTAACTATGGCTGTACTCTATTCTTACCTGTTGGTTCATGTTAGATCCTACAATTCCCATGGCAGCCATTTGTTCTATGTTGGGAGCTCCAAGACCTCCAAATGGTGATGCTGTCATCTGAAATGTTGCACATTTACACTTTTAATATTCTGCAGAGACAATTTTACCATCTTTCCTTTTTCTAAACACATATAAACGGTTACTTGTAATGCAAATTCCGGATGAAAACTAACCGATACCAGAGGATTAGGTGTTGGAAGAAGACCTCCACCAGGCATCATTCCTGCCAAAGCGTTGGCTGGAGCCAGGAGCGACATGGCTTTAGATTCATCAGGAATAACTCCTGGAGAAATACATAAACAATTCAGTACATGCTTGGAGAAAATGCTGACAACACTAAGACAAGACTTGCAGACAAGTCACCTCAGTCTAACTACTCTGTAGTTAAAACTAAATAAAAAATCCACTTTTTGTCTTGTCTGTAAATCTTGATGGCTGATTTGTTTTGTGAAAGTATAATTGTGGGATTAGCAGCTATGAGATCAAAAGTTACAATACACACTGTGGTCAACACTGCCAAGATTTTATCACCTGTACTTGTTTTTTAAGTCATGAACCAAACGTTAGCAAGCACAGCCAGTTGTCCCGTGGGATGTGCTCTCAAATTTCATTATGAACAAGCGACTCACGCCGGCTGCTTCGCTATAAAGCACACAAAAACATTGAGATACAGAAAACAAAGTTCATGATTTGGGTGTAGAGACAATTATACATTTCAACATCACTTACCATAACCTACAAAAAAACAGAAAAGGTTCAGTCATTTTACCTTTTCCAGCCTTTTGTTGATCCCACAACAAAAACCACTTTGTACTGCTAACCAGATACTGCATTGCTTGGTTTAAAAGTATGTTACACAAAAACACTAAACAGTTTAAAAAAAAAACAAACAATCTGAACTAAACAATCAAGGTCTATTGCCAGCAATGGTTGTGATAAAAATCAAAACATATGCTTAAAGCTGATGAGAACAGGAAAATCTTATGAGATGATCATCCATAGCTGTGCAATCTGAAAACAGGCTATTTTTAATCTTACATTTTTCACATTTCAAAACAGAGAGAGAGAGAGAGAGACGCGCAGACACACACACACACGCCCATCCACACAAATACACTCAACAAAAAAAAAAGACACTTGAGAAACAGGATAAGGCTGCAGAAGACAAAACTGTTGGTGGCATTTTCAGCAGGGCCTGGTAAATAGGGCTGGCTGAACCAGGAAAAAGAACTGTAAAACACAACAACAAAAGAAACACCACCGTTAAACATGAGTCACTCAACTCATTCAGAGTTATGTGTGGATCAGGCAGAGCTTTAAAACTAGCACTTCTACGTTAACGGAAAAGTTGGTAATGCAAATGATAAACAAAACATGTCTTTGGTAAATTCAGCATTTAAATGCCAAACAGTGTGTGCCTTTTATGATCAATAGCCACATGACATGTTCTTACAAACCTCCACATCATCCCACACTTTTAAATTCTAACCTAGCATGCACAGCTGACTTATTTATTTAGCATGCTTTATGTTTGTTTAGGGATGTCCTCAACATTTTTGTTCCATTTCTTTACCATACACTTACAAAACACCAATTTTAGATCCTGTATATAGTGCCTTTCCAACATTGTTGTGCAGAGGTGTATTGGCCAGACCAAGTCAATTTATGTTGTAGAAGCCAGTTTATTTTGGGTGTTTCCTTAACGCATCTGCATTAAGATGGAAAAAGCCAGACTCAAAACACCCTCACAGGTGTTTTTACCAATTGATTGGACCTCTAGTCAAGACTGTGCAGACCTCCATCACGCTACACAGTAACATCTCACTCTCTGATGGACCATTCAGGGAGGGGTAACTTATTGCAGGGGTCAGGTCCATCATGGTCCTAACTTACACCTAAAAGCAGGCCTTATCTAACAGTGTATGAAAACATCTGAGTTTGTGCAGAACTTTGACTGTAATTGTAGAAGACAAATCTCTTGTAGCAGTAACTTCAATGTGTACTCTTAATTTTGGTTATATAATATTTCTAGGCATAAATGCATTTTTATGCGTCAGTTAGAAGAGCACAACACTTGTTAAATGCTGGTGAAACAAAACTATGCGCTTCTTTATTTGTTTTACTAAGTTGCTGGATGCTGCTAGTATTGGCATACTGGAATTGATCAAAATTGGTTCAAGTCAATTTGGGGAAAGGTTGAAACAAAAACAAACAAAACAAAAAAATCATAAATTGTTCTTTTTAAAATTAAAATGGCCAAATATGTCTCCAACAGATCTACTTGTTCATAGTAAATAGTAATAACATATTAAGTAAATATTTAAAAAGAAAGAAAACATTGACATCATTTGAAATTGTACAGAAATGCTCAGCACCCTCTTCCCCCACCCACAGATTTGAGCTGTGTAGCTAATTTATTTTCTTACAGAAAAGATGCCTTGAACAGAGAGAGAAAAAAAAACGTTAATATTTTACAGCAGAACAAGAGAAAGAGAAGGGGCTTGCGAATCTGGTGCCATTATTTTTTCTAATCTCCTGATGGCAGCAGAAGACCACTTTCAGCCAGCAAGGAAGGGGCTCTCTGCAAATGACTTGTCCACTATGAAAACCACAACACAAATAACAGAGAGAGAAGTTTACAGCTAAATTGTAAGACATAGACACAAATGTACATTTCCCTGATACATACCTAGAGATGCCAAGCACAGAAACGCTCAGCAAAAGAAATTAAAAATAGAATCACAATGACTCAGACTCGAATAATGTTTGCAGTTCTATCCTTTACACCTACAAATGTGATGTATGCTCAGAAATAGCCACGTGAATGGCAAAGGAATAAAACAGACACCCACCTTCAGCAAAAGGGACCACAATCAAAGCTCTGTCCACGAAAACGGTGTTCGTCAGGTGCTGAGACACTCCCACCGACTCGGGCTCATGGAACTTTACAAAACAGACACGTGAAGTCACAGGCAAGGGAGAGTCACTGGAAGAAAATACAGATACGTTGTGCAAAGAATACAAACACAAACAAGCAACATATCCTCTTCAAGCTGTCACTGTGTCTTCGGTCATAACTAATTTCATCCTGGATTCCTGTTCTCTGCGTTCTTTTCTCAGCACAGCACACCATCCAGAGGGTTTTAAAAGCACCCTAAAAGTGAAACTGAAGTTATATTCACCAGACTGTGTTTGCACAAGAACTGTTGAGGGAAAAAAAGGTTTCATCACCAGGGATCATTATTAATTTTGTAACCCTCCCCCAAGAGGTTACAAGTTCTGACCTGTGCAGCTCTGAATCGTGACTATATTGTTGCAAACCTTTTTTTTTTTGGTTTTATTTTATTTTGAAGAGCTGACTGAGAACACTTCCCACCTGTGGAGTAACAAGGGCATCATTTAATAGAATTAAAACAAAAACAAACACTTTAATCCTACATCCAGGGGTGGATTCAATGTTTCAGCATGTTTAATTGACAAGCACATCAACAAACATGGTTCTGAGTCCAGGGTCAAAAAAACAAATACTGATTTTGAGCTTAATGTACAGCTTTGCTTGTCAATTTAGATGAACAAATTTAATTGTTCCGCTTACACACCCGATTTAAAGAAGTTACCTGCCTCAACAGATGGATATCATTTTATAAAATTGTTAATTAGATATAAAGTCAAACCAGGTGTGCTGAAGCAGGGAATCATAACACATGCAGGGATGATCCAGCTTGGGAAATACTGATTTAACATGACATTTCAAAACTTAAAAAATATCTATAAAGCCGACTTGTTAACTGCAAGCCTTTGTTGGTGCAAATTAGCAAGAACGCGTTGCAAATTTATACAAAAAAAGGGGAAACCCTACGTGTTTTAGGAACATGTACGTTAAGGGAACATCTTAGACGCGGGTAAACTTTAGCATTAGCACAACATTAGCATTAGCATACAGCGAGGCCTGTTCAGTGATCCAGGCCTGAAGGAGCGGGTATTATCGCTGGGCAAAGAAATCTTTATCCAGCAATAATACATGATACTCACTCAGGTGGAAACAGTTTCAGTTCCTCTATGGTTCCGAGAAATTCAAAAAGAGTCCTCATTTGTTCGGCCGTTGTGCTCGGGGAGACATTTGTCACCTGAATGACGTGCGTGTTGGAGCTCATCTTCACAAGCGTCAATCAAGCTAGCAACTAAGTGTAAAATTAAAACTCAAGCTGTTTTAGGTTTACAGTGTAAAAACTATCGGGCGAATACAAAATATAGCATCTCTAGTTACAAAGATGTGGATATTGAAGAGCTGCCGAATGGCCGCAGATGTCGTGACTTGTGCGGCTGCGCTGCTGCTTTCAGGGACCGATTTTTACCCTCGTAGTTGAGACCTTCTTGTGGGAAACACATTTTTTCATCTTTGATGAAAAAGAATGAATGAAACAAAGGTGCCACTACATCATGTTTGGGCACGATGATCATTTGAATTGACATATACGTAAAGCTGTATAAACAGGATAAAACGAAAAATGAGCAAATTATGAAAATTCTGTTTTAAACATCACATAGTTCATATTTCAATTAGTACGTAAAGTAAACACTGTCACGTGAACTTGTTGCTAAATTGTTAGCTGGTGGCTTCTGCTGGTGATGCTCCTGTGTGTGTCTTTACCTCAAAATGACAAAACTGCTAAAGTATGAAAACACCACGCTGGTGGTAAGACTAGAGAGGTATGCACGAATATGGAAGTCATTTAACCAGTCAATCTGTTCAAGTTTCTGCCTAGGTTTAGCAAACATCTAGGCGCAATGTTATTCGTCCGCTAGCTAACCTAGCAGATAGCATCCTCCTTACCATGGTTATCAACATGTTTCTACAGTAAATTAATCTGCTGTTCATAATATTTTACAATTGTTTCGCTTCTGCTCAGTTAATTGAAGTGTTGTCAGGGCGGTGGCATGAAACCAATGAGTTTCGGGCAGCTTAATCCACGCCGAAGAAGGTGGCGAAATTAACAGCATGAAACTCACTTACTTCCAGTCTTTGCTCCTGCAATTTCATATTTTGTGCACGATAACAACATCATTTAGTTGTAGTATTAAAGTACTTAGACACAGGTCTACAGTCAAACTATTTCCTTTGCACAAACCCACATGCAAATTGTCATGGCTTGAAAATTTTATATATGTTAGTCCAGAAATGTGTTCAGAGTGCATTGTTCATTGTAAAATACAGACTTAGATTTATCAAAACATATTTGTAGCTGGGCTGTAAAAACTATCTTTCATATCAGCCAAAACAAATGTTCAAAGGGATCATTTCAAAGCTATTTTTAAAGAGAACATGTAATGTAAATTTCACTTGCGTTGTGCTTGGGAGCATTTATTTAGTTTAACTATTATCTTAAGAAAACTTATTTCTTTCAAAGTTGTTGTGTGTTCTATGATAACCAGGAGTTAAGGGTTAAGGAGTGTAATTTATGTATTTGCAGCCATCTTGAAACACATGAGATGTAAAGATGAGTTTCTCACTATCTCTTTTTTTTTTCTTACAGGAAGATGTCATCACTTTATGATTAATGATCTGCACAAAAGATGAGTGTTTTCCCAATTATGTCCCACCTAACATGACGCCAACGGGCCAGTATGGGCTTCCTAAGACTTTTAGCCAAAATCATGGGTAGGGTCAGTACGTTCAGGTCTTATCAGTTTGTTCTCCTCCTGGCTGCCACACTCGCTGTTGTAGCTTTTTACTACTTTGGCTCAGAGAGACACAGCTTCTCCAGCACCACAAAGAGGATAAAGCAAACGCAGGCCAACAGCAACAGAAATGACGCTGACCTAACCTTGGACACCAGGATTGCACACCTGGCTGAATCTGAAGAGCAAGGAGGGGAAGAGCGAGATGTAGGAGCGGAGAGTGAAGTTTTTGTGTCCAGGAAAGGGGATTTGAAGACAGGTGACCAGCAATACCATGCTCTCATGATGTTCACAAAGGTGGACAGAAGTAGAAGTCTGCAGGATAAATTCAGAGTGGCTATGTTGTCGATGGTGAAGCACGGACGTTTCTTTGAAGGAGAAGTGTTGGTGCTTCATTTTGTGAGTGACCAGGCAAGTCAAGAACTGGGTGAGACGATGCTGCAGGAGTTTCTCCAAGATGCATCATTTAAATATGAGGTAAGAGTTGACTCTGTTAACCACTGATATCAGCAAGACGTCCTCCAGACCTGTGATTTCATAATAGATTTTAGATAAACGTCCTTATGACATAAAATTCAAATCACCAGAGTTTGACCTTTTGTTCTTGAGTAGTAGATATTAGGTAAAACGTTTCTATAGTGCAGTAAATAGCTGTACATGTTTATTGGAGGATTAAAACAAAGTATTGCTATTGAGGCTGTGGTTAATGCTGAGACACACGGGGGCAGTGTTTGCCTGTTAAAATGACCCGTCACAAATGTGGAGATACCTCGCTTGTTCTCCTAGCCAACAAAGAGGATTATGTCTCTTGCGTGTTTTTTTTAAATGTCTTGCCCAGATTCTCCTCTTTTGTATGCATCTCACGGCATACAATCAAAACCCCATTTACAGATTTCGCACTCCTTTCCAAACCTTTCCTGAGAATCTTTCCTTTTTTTCCTGCCTTCAGGAATGACTCATTATGTAAAACATGCTGTGAGGATATTCCAGTATTCCAGCTCTCTATTATTTGAGGATGATCCAGTTACTGTTTTTAATGGTTAGTTTACTCAGCTTGGCATCCTGGCAGTTTTAAGCCCACAGGTTGGATTACATATCTGACTCTGTCAGACTCTTTATAAGCATAGCTGAAAGGAGGAATGCAAAGTGCTGAAACATTCACTGGTCAGATATATTGGTGAAATACTGTGACATTTGCAACTGTAAGTAAGTTTGATATGTTACTGGGGACATGAAAGGCAATGTCCAATGTTGTTTTAAGACTGAATTAAGTTGCCAAACATTTATGTGGCAAAATTTTATTATTCTTTAGTATTTGTAGATACAGTCTTAAAAGTGATAGAAAGCAGTTAAAACTGTTTTCTGAGTAATAATGAGCATCATGTTGGTGT
>JAOXNZ010000117.1:9258112-9268767 GCA_028566095.1 Kryptolebias brasiliensis | reverse complement strand
ATATGGTACATTCATAAAGTTGTGCATCTTTCCTTAACTTCTCCAAATCCATTTCTGGACACCACGACTAAACAGGTCAATATTTTTCTCATCTGATCATAAACTTTCCTTTTACACTTTTTTGTTTGTTCGTTGGATCAGCTGCTCATTTTGTTGACGTCATTGATGGGTTAGCGCATGAAAGCCTAATACCAGTGCTGTACAGGTCCAGTTCATGTCGAGTTGAAGGCAAGATAATGGTGAGCTGAAAAAAAGGATTTGAAACGTTATATTGAGCAGTTTTTTCAAGGTTCATGATCTTTATGACAGTGTGACGTTCATCTGAACAAAGCCCACAGCCAACCATTAATCTTTCAGCACCAGCTGTGCCAAACACAGCTTTCGTCAAATCAACTCCTCAGTTTTTTTTTCTTCTGCCTGCTAACTACAAGCTGTCATTTTTGACAGTGCGTCTCCAGTATCGGTTATAATGTGCCCATGGTGCACCAGTCATGACTATTTTCCATCCTGTCATCACCATAGCTACCAGCAAAATAAAGGAAGCTGAAACAATGAACAGATGAGGGTCTGAATATCCTGGATACAGTTGTTGTGATTTTTCCCTACAAACAACACAGTACAGCTTTATGTCTTCAGATTATTGGTACAAAGATCAAATGCAGCACTACACACCAGTTTTCAGCACCGTTTTTTGTCTAAAAGGTAGTCAGTAGGTTGGTATTTCCTCTAACTGGTGCATTTTGCTTGTCTCTATTAGGTCTGACGCGCATAGTGCAGCTTGACCTGGACCTAAAGTACAGGACCAACATCAGGGACCTTTTCCAAGAATTTGACAAGTTCCCTCCAGGAGCAGTAATGGGCATCACCAGAGAGATGCAGCCAGTGTACAGGTAAACGCAACACGTCAAAAACATCAGCTACATATTTATCCATTCAACAGGAAACTAAACTCTGACATCTTCGAGTGACAGCTGACACAGAGCCAGTCTTCTTCCTCATCATGACTTGTGACAGGTTGACTTATGCTTAAAGAACTGTGAGACTCTTTTTGAGTGTCCTTGAATGTCTGCTTGAATATGTCAAGTCAAAGGTTCAGTCTTTTTATCCCTTCTCTTATTTTTTGTATTTGGGTTTATTAAATATAGTATATTTCCTATTATTGCATTATAATTTACATTTAATCCAACTTTTCAACCTATTTTGTACATTTTGCATTCACAGGGTCACCAGTATGGCAGGATAACCAGGTTAACTGAAAATCCAAGATAAACATGTACTTGTAATGCTGTTTGTTAATTTAGTAACACATTTTGAAGCCACAAAATATTGAGTGTGTTAACTGTTTTAAACCTGAATGGTTTTAGGGTGTTACAGCCTTTGTATTTTTCCAGGCAGATTGTTCTGCCATTAATTACACAACACTAAAATGCAAGCTACTTGAAAAAGTCCTTTACATGTATGTGTAATATTATTAGTAATCCAACAATAACAGAATGATTTGATGGTTTCATGGGTACATGGGTGTGCAGACCTTTGTAGCACACTGCAGGTTAGTCTTCTGCTCTTCATATTGGATAAATTATTGAGAAGTTGGCAGAATTCAAGCAAAGCGGCATCTTTTCAGGAGATGTTTTGTTCTTTTGGGATTTGGGTATATCTGTGTCTTTGTCAGATCTGTTAGGAGTAAATAAGTGATCTGTCCAACCGTCAAACTTCAGCTGTGGCAACACACTGTTTTGGTTCAAAATAATCCCTTTGTCTTGTACGCCAAGTTTACTGGACACTTGACATCAATCCGCTCATCTTTTTGAATTCAGAATAACTTCAGGAATCAGTGCCATCTCATGGTTTCGGCATCACTTGCTCCTGCAGTGCTTCTGCGATGAACATTATGACTTAATAACAGAGACGGTCTCACAGTCACAGATTCCCACTGATTTGTGTCCGACATGATAAATGTAAATCATGTAGATAAATTCTATTTATCGTTGATGTGGAAAAAGGTTCAACTAATGTTATAATTTAGCTATTTAACTCCTTGTCAGATCTGTGCTTACATTGTCATGCTCGTCTTAACTGGTTTCCTCTGATGTTGATGTTTTAGGATATTACGGTCATAACATATAGCTTCATGAAAACATGAACAAATAAAAAGGAATCAACAAGAAGTTTTTGTGGTTACGCACAAATCAAGTTTCCAGTGAATTTCTGCGAGTTGGTGTGATCTCATCTGAAGTGTTGGAAACATGGTCGCTTGTTTTCGTGTGCATCTTGATGAGCGTGTACGAGTGTGTGCTCACATTCACCAACACGAGGCTCCAACTCTCAAGCTCTTTGTTCCTCGGCTGATTTATTTTTTTTTCCATCCATCTCCAAGACACTAAAACAAACAGTCCTGGTTCGCTTACCTCAGTGTTACCAACGAGGCGCAGCATCAGAACAGGACGTCACAGCATACGCGTTTGTGTGTGGGGTAGTAAAACGGCATGAGGCAGGATCAGGTGGGATATTTCGGAGAGCAGCTGCTGGTTGGTGTAAACACAGGCAGGTGGTTTCCTCTGGGGTCTTTTGGACTGTGTGTGAATGAAACGGTGAAGCATAATGACTGTGATTTTAGCACAAAAGCAAATAAAGATAGGCTTGCAGTCAGCTGTCAGTGCTGCCTTTGTAGTTTCTGTTTACTCTTTTGGAAAACATTTTATTCATGTCGTACACTCGGTTCTTCCCCAGGGCTTGTAGGAGTTTATAGTTTCTTTAAGATCCAGAACTGTTACTGACTAGCTTTAACATCTTATTCTAACCACATGCCCACATCAGTCTTCCTTAATCTATTTGTCCATATAGTACATCTCTTATCTGTTTGTTTTTTTAAATATGACCGATCCTCTGCTCCATAAGTGTAATCACATTAATATTTTTTTGTTTCTGGGCACTGTAAAAGTGAAGTTGCATTTTTCCTGCCAGGCTGCAGTTGGCTCCTTCGTCTCCAAACAGATCTCTATCTCTCCTCAGCCTCTGTGACTGGGAGCTTTACCAACCCTGGGAAACCCCTGCTAATGTTGTTCCTGTGAGGCTGGACACACTTAATTTAAGGCAGATAGGCTCGGCCCCTTAGCTTGCACAGCCTCGCTGGCAGAAATCGTGCACACAACCTGTCAGAACTGGTTTTCTGTTATTGTCGACCAGCTGAACTGTGCATTGGGATGTTTTTGTGTGTCCACAGTCTTTGTATGGGGAATGTGATTTTGAACTTTGGTCAGTAGAACAAGTTGATCTTAAAACAATTCCAGTAACTGATTTTTGTTTTCCTCTTTTTTTTTAAAGAGGAAATTAAAGTCTGTGCAGCTCTGGGAGACATTGATGTCCACAGCTACAGCTTGGGCTCTTGAAGCATGGATATCTCTAAAAGTCAACATTGTGCCTTGTAATGTTTGCATACAAATCTAAACTTCTGACAAAACATAATATATTTAGTATTTACTCATTGCACCCAAGGACAGAGGAGAGTTTCATTTAGCATGCAGTCCAGATGGAAGGAACACTTCAGACAGATCTGCTACTTGTTTCCATTCGATTAAAAAAAAAGAAAATGCTTTGTTTAGCCCTCAAACAGTAGATTTCAAAATATTTTAGTCTTTGAAACCTGCTATTAGCAAAGCACACTGCGTATCTTCACTACTAAAGTGTTGCCTTGCATTCAGCAGAGGGGTCTCTCAACTCCCACTCTGTTTTAGTGTTAATGGGCAGAACATTATGCAGGATAATGTATCCTCCCACCAGTCACTTTCACAGCACATCCTGCCACTGAAAAGCTTGTTTCTTCCTCCAGCTGGGTCAGTAATTTTTCAAAACCTTGGAGATTAAACCCATTTCCCGACCTTAACGTCTCAGTCACAAAACCATTGAGGACATTTTTTATTTAGCCAGAGAAGATCCCACAGAGACACAATATCTTCTCTGCCAAAGCTCTGGTCATATAATGAGGTATAACTCTCTTAATACTTTGCGTAATGAGTCTTCATCTTGTGATTTAGCCTATCTAACAGATGAATATTATATATTTTACTTTTGTGAGCTACTTTGCGTGCTCACTGTCACATATAAATCTCTTATTTTAGTGAAGTCATGTTTTGCAACTGACTTCTAATTTGATCTTTGTATTGCCCAGCTTCAGCAGCTTGAAGCAGATAAGTATATATATATAATCGCATACAGTGAATCAGTTGAATTCAGAAAATTTGGATTTAAAACTTTTAGCAGCACCTTTAATTTTGAAATGCTCATTTCTTCCCAGAGCCAGATCATTGTGTAACAAGAAAGGATCAGACATTTCATTTCGTTTGTAACCCCCACCCCCCGAGCAAACCCTCTCCCTACGCCGCCACCACTTCCCCACTCCCCCTGTCAGCACGAGAGTTTTACTCAGCCATCAGAGAGCAGGCTGTTTCTTGTCCCAAACAAAGTGAAGGACACAGTTGTATGTGATGGCAGCACAGAATGTCCCCATCATCTGCTAATGCTTTCCATTCTTTCACAAGTCAAAGACACTTCACTTGAAAGATTGGCCACAAAAAGCTGGAGACGAGAGAGAATGGTGTGAACTGACAGAGTGGTTGCGCCAGTCGAAGCTAGAGGGTTGTAAGAGTCCGGACTGTACTGTACAAGACAACAGGAAAAAAAAAGGTGTTGTCTGTCAGGATCACTGCACTGTTGTATGAGCGAGTTTGAGCCCAGCTTCAGTTGTCAGACAGATGTCTGCACATTTGACTCATTCATCTTTTCAGTTTGGTTGTACAGAGAAATTTATAGCCTACTCGGGATCTGTGGAGAAAAATCAGGCTCAAATAACCCTCAGCTGAGACATTAGAGACCAAGATGCCAAGAATTTTTGGATAAAAGTACAAAAATTAGAATACTAATAACGTTTTGGTTGAGTGAACATTATTGACAAAACCATTGTTAAAATTGTAGTTGTTTCTTTGCAGTGTTTTTTATTTTATTGTTTTTTTGCTAAATTAAATTCATCTTTGCATTTGGCATTAGGCTCCACTAATGCTTCGCTTCTAAGTCCAGATGTAAAATGCTGATGAATGCAGGACTAAAGTTGTTTTTAAATGACTCCTAAAGTAAGACTACTTCATATCATTAAATGCCTGTTGCATCAAGTTCCTTTTCACTTTTCCTGCTGATTTCTTCTGCTTGCATGTAAGATGCAAGAACACAATCAAGGACAAAAGAAATGAGAATAAATAGCTTTTCCTTTTGTCTGTATTGTCCCAGTTATGATCATCTCTCATTTTGCTTGTAGCCTTGAGTGCAACATTAATAATAGTAAAGACGAATCACTCTATTAATAGTGTGAAAACTAGAAAATAAGCTTGGAATCAGATATAAGAATAGTTTATTTAACCTGAAGGAAATGGAGATTCATTAAGAAAAATCATACAAATCAAACAACATAATTAGTGCAGATCTGAATTATGTTTCATCTTCTTCTTTTCTTTGTTTTAATAAACATGACACAAAACAGCTTCCATTTTTTTCGGTCTGTTTTTTTTTTGTTTTGCTCTTGTAAAAACTTGTTTTTACAATCTCGCTCTGAAGCCTTACTTGAAGAGAGGAAGAAAGGCAATAAATATTTTACTTTTACAAAGAAACTTCATGTTAACTATCTTTGACTGCTGAGACCTAGTATTTGTTCCTCCTCTCAACTTGAAGGATTTTGTCTGCTATTCCCTTATCCTTCACGTCTAATAACCAGAGTGGGGTTTGTTACATATTATGGCTTTTGCTCACAGTAAATTCTGGTGATTAAAACGGCATCATGGAAAAAGGCTGCGTAAATGTTCCCTTGCTGAACTCGCTCATCCAGGACGTGTCTTGTGGCACGTAGACCGAACATCCTCAAAATGATAAATGCTCCACAAGGGCCTCAAGTCCCCAGTTCCCAACACAAATGGCTGCTTAAAACATGGGGACAAGCTCCAGCTGCTGAATGTAGGTCAGCAATAATATCAAAGCATGACTCAGACTATCTGCTGCTCCCTCTGCATATGATCAAACTGCACAGAGAGAGGGCTTTACTATGCAATGCAAAGCATATTTATTCAAGCAAATTTCCCACATACATTACTTTCACCAAGAAAACTGACTAAACATATTACCCCTTGGCAACTATGCATTCAGGATCGTTTTCCATAAATAATTTAATCTGCAGTAAATTTCCTCCAGTAAGGCAAGGACTAAGCATAGTCTCCCTGGCTGAAGGTACATTCCCATTTAACCTCATGATCAATAGGATTGGAACATTTCAGCACTAGTTGTTAGTGTGTGAACAGGAGCATTTTGTACTTTCAGACTGAACCACTCACTCCTAAAAGGAAAACAAAACGTAAAAGTACAGAACTGAAAAGGATGGTCTCCACAGATTCACCAACAATATGAACCACCACAGCATGAAGAAGAAAATAACAATGTATTTATGCAGTTATTATTACAGAATAACTGTGGAAGGATGGCAGTAAATAGTCACGGCAGGAAAAAAAATATTTTGCTCATCGGAATCAAGAGTACAGTTTTATTTTTTTCAACCAGCCATGAGCAACACAAAAAGCCAAAATTACAGTCAAGCGCCAAACTTATTCACAAAACCAAACTCTGTAGCACACTAACATGAAAGCAGCCTCCCACAGTTTGTTGCAGGGATGTTAACTAACCTCCAACTAACCTCTCTTCTTCCCACAGACACACCTTCTGGCAATATCGTAAGGAGAACCCAAACACCAGAGTAGGCGAACCTCCTCCGGATGGCCTCCCGGGCTTCAACAGTGGCGTGATGTTATTGGACCTAAGTGCTATGAGAGCATCAGCTCTCTACAACCAGCTGCTGAAGCCCAACAATGTGGCCAAACTAGCAGACCAGTATCGCTTCAGAGGCCACCTGGGTGACCAGGACTTCTTTACGATGATCGGCATGGAGCATCCTGAACTGTTTTACTCCCTGGCCTGCGGCTGGAACCGGCAGCTGTGCACCTGGTGGAGGGACCATGGATATGGAGATGTGTTTCAGTTGTATTATCGTTGTGACGGACCCGTTTACATCCACCATGGGAACTGTAATTCTCCAATACCAGACGACTGAGTTTGGAGTGACCTCATACCGATTCTAAAAAAGAACATTTACAGAGTAGTTTAAGGGAATTATCTTTTCTGCTTTTTTTGGGAGTCAGAATTTGATTTTATTAACTGTTGACATTCAGGACCACAGACCCTCCTGGTGTCACAGTTTTTGCCCCCTGCTGGCCAAGGGGTTATTAAAGAGCCATCCACCACCAGGCTTGTTCTGGTCCTCATCTTTTCATTTTGTGGAAAGGCTATGACATAAATAATAGTAATGTAAGAAGGAACATGCTTTTGTATTGATTTGATGGACCAGTGCAGCACCTTGTTAGAAAAATTATGCATTTTATACCTCCTTTTTTTTAACCCACCTAGTCCTGGTCCTAGGATGGTGGTAGAACGAGATCAGAGCTGGTTCAACTTCGGAACCAACTAAGATTTAATACTACTGTAGCACCAGATTTCCTGGTTCTGAATCAGCACTGGAACCCCTTTGTGGTGTGTTAAATGTTTTTTGTAAGAGTCCTCAGCATTGGCACCACTTCTGTCAGCCCTACTTTCATTACCCTGAATGAAGTATTCTGTAAATCCAACCTGACAAGTCGTGTATCACTGATGTCAGTGTCAAGTGGTTTTTCTTGATACATTAAATTATTTCCATTAATGTTGCTTTGAAAGCCAAATTAATTAAAATAAGTAAATTAAACAACTTTTCTCAAAAATAAAATTATTTACAAAAGTTTAAATGTTGGATTATTAACAGCAATAAAATTAATAAATGTGTTAACTGAGACCCGAGAAAAGTTTTGTACTTTTTCCGTCTGTTTTTAGTTTTTGTCTTCTCACTTCAGACTTCGGCTCAACAAAATTTTCTTCAAAGGCTCACCTGCATTATCCTATTTTTCTGCAACACCACAAGATGTGAGGTTTCGTCTGTTGTCATTTATTTCTCACCTGGATGGCTCAGAGAAATATCAAAGTGCTTTGTTCACAGCTACTGAACCCTGTGCAAACAGAGCTGCGTCTTTCAGGTGGATCTTCTTTTAGGAATAAAGCTGTTTGCGGCAGGCAGAGGGGATCAAATCCTAAAGTAGGTCGAGGAGTTTGGAGAGGTAAGGGTTAATAACGCTGGTGCTGATGGCCATTGTTAGTGTCCTGCATTTGGAGTTTATCTGAGGCCAAACACAAACCTCTCTCAACCAGCGAACACGTTTCAGAGAAAGTACCGAAGCCAGGAGCGTGACTGCAGATGCTGACCCACTTTTTAGTTTTTATGCTGTGCCGACGGAGCTGACGTACAGATTCAAAGAAATGTCAGCACTCAATATCAATCAGTGTCTGCGGTGATGCACAGCTTAACACACACACAAACACACAGGAGGGTGTACAGCAGTTTGATGTTTCAACAGTGAGCAACCGCATTAGTTGAATACCCTCCTCAGGAAACAAGTGTGACCGTGTTAACATATTGTCTTTAATTACTCCCTTTTGTTGTGTCAATTTATAGAATGAGACAGAATATTAGCTATCAGCCTTGACCCTTGGACAGAAATAAAAAATCAAGTTACTTGAATATATTAAAAGGCATTTAGATCATATGTTTTTGTGAGATAGAGAGTATTGAAGTCAGTTATTAAAATTACAAAGTTACAATAATTTTTTGAGCAAATATGCACTCTAAAATCCAAACTAAGAATACCTCAGATTGTAAATCTGCCCTTTGCTTAGTGTAAAAACTGCTTTAAACAAAAAATAATTGCCAATCCTGACCACTGATGATCGCGTGCTATCAGCAGATGATAATGAATCTCTTTAAATGCATGTATACGCTGTACATTCATTCATTCTTTCCTCTATGTTTTGGTTCCTGCTGTGAACCAGCTCTTACAATCGCTCGCCTGTATCTCTGACCCACCTCTGTCAATGGGAAATTAAAGTGTTTCATTCAGAGAACTACCACAAAAGGCGCTAAATGACTTGTCATTTTCTGGCAACTCAAAAGTCCTCCAAGAACGGTTGGTGTCAGCCTGAACGTCACTGAAAAACCACTGAGGGCTGCTTCTCCGATGAAAAGTTTTCACGTGCCTGTAGATCCCGTGGCTTCATCTACGGAGCAAAGAAAGGAAGTTTCCCGTATCACGTGTTCCTTTTAGAATTGAATGACTTTGCATGAGCAGAGTTGAAACCTGAAGCTTGTAGGTAGCTGGGGCAGCTTACTAAGGGACATTGAAACCAACATCAGGTGTGCTCATACTTGAGCTAGTATGTTAAAATTTTACTTTATTTCAGAAAACCCATATAAAAAACTACATCAGATTTTTTTTTTCTTTACTTTTTCTCACAGGTAATTGTAGTGCATCATATTATGCCCCGAAGAATTAATTGATTTCTCTGTGCTGCAAGAAAATTGGTCTTTAGAATAAACCTAAACATCCGAGCACTGCATTTGAGCTTTGTTGGGAACGAGAAATTATTTTGGGAGGTACATTGTAAACCACAGGCAACATGTCATTTACAATGAACAGACTGGAATATATTTGATCTGTTGCAAAAGTTACACCTATATTACAGCTATTTATTCACAAAACCTGAAATCCCAAGGCTTTCTGTTAAGATGTGAGCTGTGAAGGCTGGCTGGGAGCCTGACCCATATAATATACAGCAGCAGTGTCTGGGAGAAATTAGGTCTCTGTGTTGTCCTACTTCCAAGTGTGCAGGGAAAAATGTTCATCAGTGTCTAATCTTGTACTCAGCAACATTTTACATAAACAAGGATTGTTTTGTAAATCTAGTAAAGGTGTTTAAACCTGACCAAATGTTTACATAGGATGCTTTCTCAATAGGTAAAAACATTGAGAGCAAATCCATTTATACCATTCCCTTGTGTTTATAGTCAGTAGGCACATCCTTGATGTGTCGTTTTTTAAGTTCTTTTTGTGTAACTAATCTGACCGCAACAATTTCTGCAGGGCATCAAAATTCCAATGGTACGCACTGTAGGACCACAAGAGCAAGCAGCACATCTTGTTCGTTTAGAATAAAATACACCTTCATCCATCCATCTATCTTCTGCTGCTGTGGGGGTAGGGATCCCCAGTTCTCCCTCTTCCCAGCTACCTTCTCCAGCTTTATCCAGAGGGTCTCCAAGGTGTTCCCAGGTCAGCTGTGAGATATCATCTCTCCAGCAAGTTTTGAGTTTGCCTCACTGTCTCTTCCCAGTGCGACATGTTCGAAACGCCTCCTTTGGAAGGCACCCAGAAGCCATCCTCACCTGATGCCTAAACCACCTCAACCTGCTACTTTCGATGCAGAGAAACATCGACTCTAAGAACTCATCCTTTTCATAACTTTGAGTCCAATCATTCTGTGGAGGAAGCTCATTTCCACTGTTTGTATTCTCAATCTCATTCTTTTAATCATTAGTCATAGATCATGATCATAGTTGATGTTTGGATCGTAGATGAATCAGTAAACTGAGAGCTCTGTCTTTCAGCCCAGCTCTTTCCACCATGACAGATCAGTACAGCGTCCACAAC
>JAOXNZ010000117.1:9206912-9222042 GCA_028566095.1 Kryptolebias brasiliensis | reverse complement strand
AGTGGTGGTAGTATTATGGTTTGGGTATGTTTTCCTTCATTTGGATCAGAACAGCTCATTAAGATTATTGAAACCAGTACCTCTGAATAAAATTCACAAAGTCTGTCAAAAGAATCAAAGTTGTCTATGCAGAAAAAGAACGCCCATGCGTTCACAACTGTACATGAAATATACCAATACTGGAACAGTTTTGGTTTTCAGTTATTAAATTAGCCATCATCTAATCTGATTGTTGGTTTGTTTGCTTTTGTAATGTTATAAGATAAACATCAACCTTTTAAACTTTTTGTTTCTGCAAGAGAAAACCAAGGAAACCCAGAATAACAAGAAAACTTCAAAAATAATTTGGTGATTGGAAATGAATTTGTTGTGCTGAAATGGGCAAAATGATAAACCGATAAGATAAATTTCATTTAAATGACCTTTTAGTTAAATCAAATTACATTTACAGATTGAAACAATTCCCCTAAGATGTTCTAACTAAAGTCAACTTTAACAAAACAAAACATTTTCCAAACTTCAATTAGTATGAGGCTGAAATACATTTTTTGAGTCTGAACAACTAAACAAAGGAGTTTAATTGATTAATTGGAACCAAAACACAGAGGTTTATGCAACAAAGGAAACAAAAGACTTTAGGCTCATATTTAAACACTAAAAAAGTTGGTTTTCTTTAGTGCATTCAAAGTTCTGGACCCAATAAACCACAGTATGGGATTGTAATCAAGTTATTTACTGTCTTGTTTTAATTTTGGCTTTAAATACATTATAGAAGAAGGTGACCTTGACCATACAGACTGAGCAGGTCAGACTGATGAAGCTCTGGATTTGAAATGTAATTTGCAGTCACTCTGACCTTTACAGCCTCACAAATTATTACTCTGTGTAACCAAAGTGACTCTGCTGGAGAAGTTGGTTCACAGAGTTTCAGAAATCACTCTACATCACTGTTCTATGCTCACTTAGAGAAAGAATACACACTCTGTACGGCGAAGAGACCTGGCAACAAGTTGTCTGAGCTCATAATTTCCCCCTCTGCACAACAACAAGTGGGAAGTGAAGACAGTAGAATCCTTCATACTAAACCACATTATATCCAGAGGCTTAGGCCAGCTGCTGTGTGAGAGCTGAAGGCAACAACTGCCCAAAGACATTTCCCAAAGAAGCACCTCAAAGAAACTGTGGGGGGCTTTCCCAAAAAAGGAAAATTGAAGTTAAAACATGTCAAACAGTAAAGCTGGTTTATTTCATCTGAAATAGAAATTAGAACTTAAGCTGATAGTCGTGTCGCACAGGTGGTTAACATTTTAACAGATGGATACCACTATTAACAGATGGTCGTCTGATAAACTTAGCAGTGAACGTATCTGAGTGAGGGTACAGCATGAGTTATTAGAAAGAAAGGTATGAAAACTTACGTTCTTTACCTTCATCTGAACGGAGCAGAGGACAGATTGTTGAGCTGAAGTCGGTTTTAGATTAGCCCCCCCAGGTCCCCATCAGCCACATGTGGGGTTTTAATAATCATGAGCAGTTACGTGAAGAAGAGCACTGTTTTAAACATGGTGGGAAAATAAGTAAAGTTGAAGTGAAATAACGCCTTCTCTGGTCCTTGTGGAAAAAAAATAGTAAAGATGATGATTTGATAAACCCGATTTTGTCCCAATGGCGACAAAGTTATGTGTACGTTTTGTTTGAAGGTCTGACAGAGTTTGGTAGAGAAGCTCACAAAGAAACGAAAGGAGGAGGATGAAAGGCTGTTTCACATCACAGTAGGTGCAACATGAAGCTAAACTCACATGTGATTCTCATCCTCTGACAGAAATGTAGGCCACAGAAGGGAGGGAGGGAACCGTTGTGAATGGACAGGGTGAGATGTTCAAAGTGCTGCTCTGTGCTCCCTTCTTTCAACTTCCACTATAATAAATAATATAAACATGTTTGGTGCATTCATTTATGTCACAGTAAGAACTATTTTTCATTTATTTATTTTCAATTATACATGTAATGCAGGTCTAGTCAGTCAGACTGTAGACCCTCAGATGAAGTACCTTTGGGTAATAATAAACACATTTTATCCACATGAGGATGCAGGAGTGAGAAGCTAAATGATAAGCATCAAAATCTGCAGAGATGGACGCTCACCATTCCATTTTAAGAAAAACAGCTACTTATTTATTTATAAATCTTTGTGAATTTTGCTCTACTTTATCTTTCTGTTACATAAAAATGAAGTATTACATCAGGTTATATCAGGTTGCTGTTAAAATAAAACAACATTTCAGTGCTTAGCAAACATCCACCTAGTTTTTTCCACTTCTGTTGTCAGGTTTCAGAGGCAACAGGTCCAGGAGGAAAACCCAGACATCCCTCTCCAGCTCCTTCTGGGGAAATCCAAAGAGTTCCCAGACCAGAGAGGATCCCTCCAATCTGCCCTGGGGTCTCTTCCCAATGGGATAGGTCCAGAAAACCTCAAAAGCAGAGGTCCCCGATCTTGTTCGCGGCCCAGTGTCCTACATGTTTTAGCTGTTTCCCTGCTTCAACACACCTGACTGAAATGAATGAGTCATTGACAGGCTTCTGCAAAACCTAATGACATTCAGGGTAGGTAATTCAGTTATTTGAGTCAGGTGTGACACCTAAAGGGAGGCTCCCTGGCTCTACACCTCATGACCATAGTTGAGGGTTGGAATGTAGATGAACCAATAAATCGAGAAACTTTGACTTTTGGCTCACCATGACCAACCAGAGCTACATCCTCATTACTGCGGTCGAGGCCCAGATCCATCCATCCATCTCCCGCTCCATCCTACCATCACTCATGAACAAGACTCCAAGACACGTCACCTCCACCACTTGAGGTAAACACTCACAAAATTTAAAGACAAAACATGAGAATTCAAATTTGTTAAATTAAAACAGATTTAGCAGCTTTTTTAAAAATAGGTAAAACTTGCAATAAATGTCAGATAAACAGGAAATGTGTCCCAAATAGAAGCTTTAACAGAGAAAACTGTCTGAGCAAATGATGTTCTTCAGAATTAGATGAAGCAGCTCTGGAAATCAGCTGTAGTTCCTTAATGTGTTAACAGAAAGTTGGATATTTTAATAATTTTAACTGAATTTAAACTTATTGTGTGGCTTTGTTTTTTGTTTATGGTCTTTATGCTCTCAATCTGGACGTGAGGCTCAAAGTTTAGTCCAATTGTTTTTGTTCCAATGAATATAAAGTAAGTTATTCTTGTTGGTGATGTTATTGAACTCAAACCACATTTCAGTCTTTTGTCAATTTAGATTTTTTTCTTCTTTTAGGTCAAGTTTCATTTTGTAAACTGATAAATGGTAAATCTTGTCAAACTGGATTTGTTTTTTGCTTCCAGACATCTTTTATGTCATCCTGTTGAAGTGTTTTCACCCCTTGATGATTCTTTGTGTGCAATAAATTTAATAATGTTTAACCTCCAGGGCCGTATTTGTCCCCGAGGCTCTCACCGAGGCTTAAAAGTAGTCAACAAACAACGGGTGCTGTTAACCGGGTCACACTGACATTAACTCAACAGACGTGGCAACTGACCCGAGGATGACCGACCAGCATGGTGACTTCTGACAGAATATGTGGGATTTTGTTGGGTTTTCAACAATACCAAATACATTGATTTTAACAGGTTTACTGACAAACTTGGTTGTTATTAAAAATTTTAAATAAACATTAAAATTGATGCCAGCTTTAGTCCAAAAATGACACAGTTTGAATTTATATCTTTGTACCAACAGAGATTTCCAAAGAGATATTAGGTAGAAATTTGGCAGAACTTGGTATCTGGTTCAGCATGTCCTTAGATATTCCTAAGTAAGGACAGAATGTGTTACTCAAGATCAGAATCTGAATCATGTCCTTGAGAACCTGATAAAATAAATAAGAAATGTTTTCCAAAGAAAGGTGGCCATCAAGAATTAAAAAAAAACTACATAAATTAAAAAACATCATGGTACATCGTGCTGTTTTTAACATTCACGATCCTTCAAAACTGCAACAGAGACAGTTTTCAAAAGTCAGTTTTGTAGTACTAATTTGTAGGTCATGAAATGAAGAATTTAAACCAAACATTTCCCTACTTGCTTCCTTGATGTCTCATGGTATTGTAGCAGTTTCTGTCATCGGCCTTAAAATGAAGCCTTAGATTTTGTTCAGATTCAACAAACTTGTTTTATTTTCCCAAACAAAAGGCTGTTATCACTGCTGTGAAGCAGTAATGATAGTATCACAAGACAATGTTTATCTGAGACCTCTTTCTTACCATTTTAAATATCTTTTTATAATAATGTAACAGAAAATAACATGGATGTGATCAAATTAGATGAGAACTGTAAGGTCCCCAGTTGAAGCTGAGTACAGATGAGATTTATCCATCCATCCAGCTTCTACCACTTATCTGTGGTCGGGTCACGGAGGTAACAGGTACAGGAGAGAAACCCAGACCTCCCTCCCCCCAGCAACACTCTCCAGCTCCTCCTGGGGGATCCCAAGGCATCCCCAGGCCAGAGAGGAAACATAATCCCTCCAGCGAGTTCTGGGTCTGCTCCAAGGTCTTGTCCCAGTGGCACATGCCTGAAAACATCCAAAGAGAGGCACCCAGGAGGCATCCTAATCAGATGTAATTATTAATATATTATCCTAGAAACCACTGAGAGAATTAAACACTAAAACTGTTTGCTTCTTTTGTTTTTGTTGTTAAAAAATAGTTGGTGTCATATTTCTGTTTTTATGTCTTAACCAATCAAACATGACATTGTCCTCTATAAAGGTTTCACTTATAGATATTTTTGTTTCAGGCTTAAATCACTTTTTATGAGTTTTAATTGGCTGTATAGTTGCTAAGATAAAAAAATGTTGTGAGTCATCCTCCATGAGCGGAAATTTCTCTTTGTGCTGCTGACCCTGTCTGCAGATGTTTCCTCTGTGTGTTGTTGTTGCTGTTCCCCCTTCAGCACCCGGGGGTCTCTGCGCCTCTAATTCTGGTCCCACCACCACCAGTTGTTGTTTTTTTTAGAAGGAACACAGGTGGTTCAGGCAAATAATATATAAAGGTACTCCATGATGCTTCATCCTCTTCACACTCTGATGGTACAGGATGTTACCATCTGGGCACTAGTGGTGGTTTCCTGAAATTTAAGGGGAACTTTTGTTGTTGTATAACCCAGGAAGTCATGGTTTGAAAACGAAAAGGAGACTGGCAGCTCACCTATTATTAGGACTTGTCTGAAGGGTTGCGGGTTGCGTAAAGTAGGAAGTACAACTGTAAAAGAACATTACAGACAAATAAACACACACACAGACAGGCAAAAACATTATTGCCCTCATAACAATAATTAGTCACTACATAATGTCTTAGTGAAATGAAGCACATTATTAGATGACAAATGGACAGAAACCACCTGATTATTGTTATATTTTATCACCAGTGATGAATCAGTGTGTTTCATTGAAAAGAACATGTTGGCCCTTCCCCGCCTCACCTTTTTCTCATTCTTAATGTCACGTGGATGAAGCAGGGAGAGGGAGGGTCTTGTGACAAACTGGGCTACATGAACAACACAAATCAGACTTTATTCTAAGAATCCTCATCTGTCTCTGTGGAGGTAAACATACAGCAGCTTCAGGTATTTATAGAAGTGGTGAAGGATTTTCTCCTGCAGTATTTAGAGCAGAAGGAACAGGTCCTTCTAAAGATAGGAAGCTCCAGCTGTTTCTGAAAAGGTGGCCTGATTTCCACGAAAATTAGAAATGAGGACGCTCTAAGGGACGTCCAAAACATGCATAAGTTAGACAAACTTAGAAGCTATTGTTTTTTTTTAATACAAATGATTTATGTTCCTTGTTTAAAATCACTTGTTTTGCTCCAAATATTGCAAATGAGAAGCACAGAGATGGACCTACCTGCACCAATTGGTTCATTTTCATGTAGAAAATTCATTAGATGATTACTGCTGGACAGGAAGAGTTCATCAAACAGCACACGATTTTTATTTAAAGTCATTAAAGTGCATCTTAAAAAGCATTATGTATAACATTGAAGGCCTAGTATTCCTTAAAGGAATGCATATCACCCGCCACCTTTCATGCCAGAGTTTTAAGATTAGGACAGTTTATGATTAGAAATGACAAAGTTACAGGCTTTTTGATAAAACCTTGAAATTAACGTTATGCACAAACTCATACAATATCCTGAGATGTCAGACTCAGAGTTTTGTCAACAACTCTCAGCTACAAAACACTAAATTTTAACCCAATATCTGTAAAATTCATTGAGTTAAAGACATTTTTGTGTTGGCTAAGATTGCTCATTTGTAATGGCCATCTTGAATGGGATTGACTCCAAAAGTTAATTAGTTGTAGATGTACATCCAATGATTACTATCTGGGAGTGTCATTCAGATGTGACCATGTAAGCTTTCATATATTCAAATGATCTGACGGATTCATAAGGCTTGAAAGAAACCAAATTTCACCCTCTGAAGGTTCAGAGTGTCTGTTTGTGTGTCCTCAGCTTCTAAGAGGCTCCAGTCATTGAACGCAGCAGGACTTGAGCAGATCAATAAAAAACTCATCACCAGATTTCTGAGACGTCTGACTCAGGCGCCAAGACACATTTCCAAAACAATCAGATTTCTGGAAATACGCAGAAACTCAGCTTAGCCTGAATCAGACTGACCGGCACCTGTTTTGTACTTTGTACTTTGTACTTTGTATTTTGAGGAAGTGTCTTTTTAATTTGATTAGCAGTGGCACGAGAGGTTTACTGCAGATATCTAAATCTAGGATGAAGCATCATCAGCCTTTAAAATGAAAACTACCTTTAAGTTTTAGACTTGATATTTATTATTTAATGATTTAGTGGAAATAAACTCCAACAGCAGGCCACGTGAGAAACTGAAAATGGATACAAATTGTTCAGCTGAAAATTTATGGAAGAACTTAGGAGGTAATTGGCGCAAATATTTGCAATAATTAATTATTAGTAGAACTAGAAATAAATGCATTTTCTGTGAAAATGCAGTGTGAATGCTGAGCGCTGAATTACTTTACTGGAATGCTGAAACTGAGCTGGTAAAGCTCAAAGAAGGCTAAATGTATTAAAAAGCTACCAATAGCTAAAAGTAGCTGAAAGCTAAAAGTAGCATAAGAAAACAAAGCTGTAGTAAGTACACTGAATCAGATTTCAGTGAACAATGTTTTTGAATGAATTGAAGAGATCTGGATGTATTTCTATGGAGAAAATGTTTGTAAAAAAAGTTAAATATTTTGAAAAGTATAAAAGTTACAAAAACCAAAAGCTGTAGCTGCCATCTCCAGAATCAGCAGATTATCTTGATATGTGATTGGCTAAAATAGCACAAAGTTTGCACTCGTTAGATTAAAATAAATAAATAAATAAATAGGATAACAATAGTTTGAAAAAAGAAGCTGAAGCCCTTCATTCTATGTGGGGATTTTGTAAAATGGCATAAATGAAAAACTTTTATAAATAATTGCGTTAATGACTTGTTTTCAGTATGTTTGTGAATGTGTGTCTCATGTTTTTGGTTTGTTTCTGTGCATAGTTTCCTACATGGACCTGTGTGTTTCCCTGAGTGTGTTTGTGCATCACTTACACACTTTATATTCGTGTGTTGGTTTGAGCTTCTGTGTGGCTCTGAGTGTATCTCTATACATTATGTAACTGTGGTATTTAGCAGAACTTTGCCCCAGGCCCTTCTGGTGCAACCCGAGCAAAGATTCACAGAGACTTCTCAGCGCAGCGTGCTTCTGTCTGAGCTCTCGGAGTGGACATATGTGACAGTCTGTATTAGACACAATCATGTTCCTGCAGCTGCAGCTCCTCCACCCTCAACCTAACCTGCACCCTCTGGGGGCAAAATGACCTGACAGCTAAGAGAAATTACTTGTTTAGAGTTAAAAGTCTACAACAAATAGTTCATTTTTATAGAAAGTAAGAATATTCCAATTTGTCTTAGTATGAGTGGCTACAAATAAACAACGTAACTAATATAATGAATGCTGTAACACAGATTTTGATTCATTGTAAACAGAGAGATTTCACTGGTGCCTATAGGAAAATTGGAGCCATGAGATGTAATTTAGTAATAAAGACTAATAAATAAGCAAGAAGTAGTAGGAACATTACAACACAGCCAGTCTGCTTTGTTTATGACAAATGGTTTGAGAAGATGACGTTATATAGTTTAAATTTTGCCATGTTTGAATATGTTAGATAGAATTATGGCTATTTTTACTCTGTTTGTTTTCAGTGCCTTTCTTTGGCTTCAGTTTGAAGCAGATGTCCGTCTGGAAGTGAACTCAGCTACGTTTCTAACAGCAGGACACATAAACGCTGTGATGGGAGTATAAGTATAGTTTACGTTTCAGCAGACCTTTTGATAGCAGATCCTGATCTGAGTTCAGTTTGTAATCCATTAGTCCTTCCTACTGTGCTGAAAGTTAAAATAACGCTTTTAAATCCTTGCTGTGTTTGGTAATAAAACTATTCAAATACCAAGAGACTTTAGTTCTCCTCTCTTGCACGCTTGTTGTTTTAACCCCGACTCTCCTCAGTGTTTTCTCTAGTTGCTCTACAGAAGCAGGTCTTCAAAGAAGGCCCGTAAGAACTTTCTATCATCTGTAGTTCAGCCTGTTGTTCTCATCTCGTCTCTTGAGATGTGCCTGTGCAGAAACTGCGGCAGCAGTCACTATTTATTTCCAAAAGCTCCTCATCAGTACAGTTTTAAGAGCCAACAACAGCAGTCAGCGGGTAAGGGGTTGAACAGGCTGGTACTCCATCACAGGGTCAAACACACACAAGTAAAACTATCATTTCTGCACACGTTCACACCTAAATTTATCTTAGGATTACAAGTTAAACTAGCATGCATGCGTTTGGACTGAAAGAGAAAACCAGAGTACCAGGAGAAAACCAATGGGGAGAAGTTAGGCTTGTTCGATTTTGTTTTACAACATGATTTGAAGAGTTTAAGAGTTTTATCAGCAACACAGAATGATTTTGCTACGGTATACCACATGTCAATGTTTGTTAACGTATCCTTCAGCTGATGAGCTGTTACTGGTAATTCTACAGGTTCATTCAGTAAAGATTTGCAAAGAAAGAGAAAAAAAAAACATTAAATCATGTTTAAAGTCTTTGCCAAATGAATCTCTAGCAGAGAATTCTCTGAAATTAAGCTGATCAGTGAGCCACTTGATTTATCTTACAAGTTCAAACAATAGCATGAATGCTGTTTGGTTTGGAGTAAACAAGCCTCTGATCCCAAACTGGTACAATATTGTGAATCGTTAACTATTTTTGCAGCTTTCTATTCTAGGTCATGTATCTGGATTTCTTACTGTTTTCTTCTAATCAATGTGTAAATATGCAGCTCAGGAGAACGTCACACTTCTAAAAACAAAACCTTCCGTTTAACTTAAGGCTGTGTGTGAATTAATGCTGTACCTGCTGCTTAAACCTGCTGCTGACTCGGTTGGTTTCCTTGGGTGGAGGTAGTTGATTTCAGCAGATTGCATCAGACACAGACAGTGTGTGAAAGAGTTCATTGGTATGCACGGTGTGTTGTATTGTTCACAGGTGCTTCCCCTGCACAGGTCAAGTGCAGAACTTACAGTTTTAAAGAGTAAGAAACCGTCTGCTGAGCCATGAGGTCTGAAACAAGGTCTGACAGGTTGTAGATTTCAAACATCTCAACATGACATCATTAATGTCAGTCCTTTTTAGTTTAATTGAGTTTTTCATGTTTGAACTTGGCTGCTTGATTCATCTATTAATGCTTGTGTTGTACTGAATCAGTGAAAAATGTTCAATTTTTTGTGTTTAACATACATTCACCAGTCTTTCCACTTCTCCAAATAACATCATTTGGTTTTAAACATCATAAAAATATCCAACTGTTGCAAAAGAGGATATATCACAGAGGACATTTATTATCCCAAAGAACCTGCAGTTAGAATTAAAATAAAATATGTTCTGTCACTTTTTCTTTCTGCCTTGATCACCCTCACACTTGGAGACACAAACGTCTAGCTTTGATGACATGTAACTTCTGCTCTTTGTACCTTTTTAGTGATTTGAACATTCGTTAGATGTTGTGATGTATTTCTGTCTGAGCCTTTTTACATTTACCCCTGGGATACATCAGCTCGGGACAAAGTGAGGTCATATTGTCATGTTTGGGTTGCAACTTGTTTTTCACTCGTCACAGTCGTCCAGTAGCTGTGAATAAAGTTGCTAAACATCTGAAGTTGAAAAGAAGTAATTCTTCATTTACTCGTTGCCTAAAGAAATCAGTAAAATCTCCGAAATATAAGTTAAAACATAACGGCCTTAAACTAAAGGCAGACTCTTGTCTTCTAGTTGAATGTTGTTGTTTTTTTCTTTTAGTCCACCAGCAGAAACCAAGCAGCAGAACTGTCCTTATTGTGAAAAACAACAATTTGTTCAGTGGTAGAACAAAACGTGCAATTTCTGTAAAACAAAATCAACTTCTGTTTGTTTTCAAAGATGATCAAATTATTAAATACAGCGCTGCATTCAGTTTTTTTATTTGAGCATCAAAATCCTAAAGGATGGCAGATATTGTTTAGTCTGGTGAGTTTAATATAAAAACTGAGATGCAGTTTATTTCATTGTAACTATAATTGACTATAATAACTGATATATATAAATAAAACCAGACTTGACAAGGTATAATATAGTTTAATGACTGACTGCTTGAAATAATATTAATAAAAAACATTAAAAACAAAGGAAGAGATTTAATTCAACCCTTTAAAAACATGGCAGAATTAAAGCTTAACAAGTTATTCATAGCTGGGAAAGGCTGGGCATGTCTAAACAGATGACTGTGTGGAGTCGCTGATCACTCTCGCTATGTGATTTACATGGAAAGTAAACAATTGCAGTGGAAAAACCATGTTGAAATTTGGTTCCTGTATTTCAAACCTTCCTGCTGGGTCACCAAAACAGGCATGTCCAGTAACAGCCCAGCAGAGATTACTCAGTTTCAGCTGAAAATCAGGAAGTGTGCTCTGATTAAAAATAAAGCAAAACAAACAAAAGCAAGATGGAATTTACTGAAGAGCAATTCTTCCTTTTAAAAGGCAGAAAAGAAGGATTTACCCAGAACTGAGAATTCGTTTGCAGAATGAGTCAGAAACCGCTGATTATGAGACCTGATTTCTCCAGGGTGTATTGATATTATTGTATGAGTCATTTTCCTGGATTTTCTTCTCTCAGTTGTTGCTCTGTGGGAAATGCTATGAGACCTACAAAGCTGTCATTAAACAGAGATGAGTGTGTGTTTCTGTGCAGCAGATATGCAGCACCCTGTGAGTCAGCTGGTTGAGAATCAAGACAACAGCGCTGATTACTGTCTCACAAAGTTTTCACACAGTCAGCAGAATGTCTTGGTTGCCCGAAGCAGATAAACACAAAAAAGTCAGATACGGGCTGACTGGGGTCAGTTCTGCCACAAAATCTCCTCTGAATACTCCGAATACACTCACAGCACCAGAAACGACCACTGGAACTTATTGTGTGAATTCTGACTACTGATGTCATATTTGTTTTTTATTTTTACATCTGTTTTTTTTTTGCAATAAAACTACTTCTGCATACTTTGTGCAATTTCACCCTCTCATATATCAAAATGTTCAGCTCACAGAGAAAACGGGTGCTATGACTTTTAATTTTTGTAACTTTTCAAAATATTTAACCCTAATTTACAACTGTTTTGCAAATATTGTCCCCATAGAAACACATTGAGATCTCTTCAATTCCTTCAAAAGCATTGTTCCCTTTGAAATCTGCTTCAGCTAACTTGCACTATTTTCGTCTTTTTCTGCTTCTTTTAGTTTTTAGTTACTGTTCAAACCCTTTTAGTTTTAGCTAGTCTTGTGCTCCTCTTAGCTTTTAGCTAGTGCTCTGCTTCTTTCCTGAGTTTCAGCCTTTCCTGCAAATTTCAGCAGTTATTCAGTCCTCAGCATTTGCTCTGTATTTTTGCTGAAAATGCTATTTCTCCTGTTTTTGATATAATCTTACAGGCTGCAGTATTAAAACCTTTTTGATTAAATCCATAAAACTAATATTTTGTTCTTTCATGTTCCACCTTTAGACATTTCTATTAAAACGTCTAAAGGTGGAACATGCACACATGAAAATGGTTTAGATGTAACTACATGTTGTTGACAGTTTTGCATGTGAAGAGTCTTCGCTGCTCTCCATTTGATCATCCTCTGTATAGAAGCAGTTTGTTAGATCCAACAAAGTGGGCAGAGGTTGTCTTTTAACTCCTCAGTAAAGCAGTTAAACAGCCACCAAAAGTCCCAGATAAATCAATATTTACTTTAAAATGACAAGTAAAAGTAATTTGGAAACTACAGTAGCCACAGCAACAAACCAGTTGGTGATCTTGATCATCTTATTGGAAGTGAAATAAGAGCATTTAATCAATGAAGGTTAAAAGCAAGAATGTGAACATTTAAAGAGACAAGGACCAAAGCTGGAAATCCGTTGTCTTATTCCCGGTTAGTCCCAATGGAAAATGGTTCGAGCAGAACAGGGTGTTCATCAACAAAATAGCTTCTGTGGTTTGAAGAGCTAGAGTAATATAAAACAAAATGTTGGATTTATTAATGCAAGCTTTGAAAGAAATGTGTCAGAACACACCATGTCTCTGGGGGACACTCCATGGTGACACCCCCTGTCCACCAGTAAAGGACGTCCAAAAAGCACTTGATGGGACTGAACCATGCAGATATGGAAAAAGAAAGAGGTGTATTAGCTTAGAAATGAATCAAATCTCACTGGATCAAGCATCTGTGAGATGTAACACTTCAATGCAATTAAGTTCCTGTTTCCATCCTGTAAGAAGCTACGTGACCATCCATTCTGATCTGACAGTGAAAAATCCAAAGTTACAGAAAAGGTAAACAGCACAAGAAAATAGTCTAACATGAGACTTAACTCAAGTTGACTTCAGGAAAATCTACTGCTGACTTACAGCCCCTTTGGCTTTTAACCCACCGGTAGCTATATATTTTTTTTGCTGCTCTTATTGACAATAAAGACCTACTGAACTTACAGTGTAGAGGAAGAGGGCAACCTACAGCCAACAGGGAAAATGCCAGGTTTTTTTTTTTTTATTTTATTTTTTAGATATAGCTTTTGAGCATTAGGTAACTGAAAAACAATTTACAATACACAAGCAGGAACGGACAAGGATTCAAAAGCAAAATAACAAACTTTACCTTTAACTAGCATCTCATACTTGCATAACAAAAGACCTGTTGAATCGTTCACCATCTGGAATATTACTGTAGCTTTTAATTGGATCAGTTTAAATTTAGATTGCAAAAAATGACAAAATGTTCTGTTAAAAGTCAATTTTCTTTTTTAAGATTACACATATACGGACTAAAATGTGTAACTGTCTGTTTATGAATGCTTGTTTGTATTTATGTTTGCCCCTTTGTGAATTCATACATTAAATTGACAAGTATTAAACAAGCTGACAGCCACATACTTCACAGCACTGGGAGTCGTAACCAAATCTTTTTTTAAACCTAAACACCACACAACTGTCTCTTTTGGTGGGCAATTTGTGGCAGATTTTCATAAGTCATTAACCATTCCTGGAAGTCCTACTGCCACCTGCTCCCTCCCTCCTGATAAGCATCAACACATGTAAAAAAAAGAAAAACTGGAGTGGAACATCTTCTTTTACCTCAGGGGTTAAACAAGTGTGACTGCTTTTGTGTTTTGGTGAATCAAAAAACAATCAGCATTTTTAAAGAGATTAAAAATAAACCTTTTTATCTCAATGTAAGACTTTCACATTCTTATCAGGCCTTCTAGAAGCTTATCTCTGGGCTCGAGGCGTAAGGTATGAGAAGTCAGGACCCCTGTGCTTATCTTTGACTTGTAGTCTTCTTCTTAAACTGAGCTGCTGCTAAGAATCCTATATTTAGATTCCAACAACTTTACTTGGAGACACACACACACTCATCCCCCCCCACACACACAAGTTTACTTTGATCACAAGTGGATTCTGGGATTCTGGTGAACTCATTTTAAACTGTAAGCAAAACCACTGAAGGCAGCAGTAGAAAAATGTCTGAATGACACAGACATGATGCAATCTGCCAGGTCAGAATAATTACTGGGATCGGTTCTTCATAGAACATATGGGTGTGGAGGATGTGACCTGCTGAGGTGTCCTTGTGGCCATGGTGTGACTTTAACTTAATTTGTTATTTGCTTATTTAACCCACTTTGACCCCAAAAAATATAAATAAATATGGGAGTCGGGGTTAAATAGGCATAAAAAAATCTGAGTTGAACTATTAACAGCATCCCCCAGCATGCAAATCACCTTGTATCATCAATGGATCTTTGTGCTGAATATGAACAAAAAGAATGATCAATTATTGTCCCCTTTTTAATAAACCTCTGAGGTTCACCCGTAGGTTGTTGACTTCAGCTTTAAACACCTCTGAGGGTCTTGTTCCGGAGCCACTGAGGACGTGAACCAGAGCCAAGAGTGTAAATCAGGAGTCAGGATCCTCTGCTTTCTTTCTTCAACCCTGAGATGCATCCTGAAGCCGCACAGCCAGGCGACGGCTGGAAATAGCTCCAGACATGCAGGCCAAGTCAGAGCTAAGAGCCGGTGCTGCCGTCTCCTGCAAGACTTCCTCAGCCGTGCTGCTAATCAGCAGAGACAGAGGAGGAGGATGCAGGGCAGAAGCCAGACGGAGATCAGGCTCTGCAGGGGTGGGGCAGGCGTCAAGCGTGTGGGCAAGTATGTAAGTGTATTTAGCTTAATGTTAATGCACGCTTGTGTGCACGTGGAGAAAAGAAAGGGGAGTGGCAGGTTTCGACTTTGATGCGCTCATCTTCCAAACTCCATAACAAAGAGATTATAAAAACAACATGCAATAACTTACGTATTGTCATTAGAAGGATTTTTTATGTATAAATATATATATATCTAAATTATGTTTGAGATATGTACATGTATTTAATAAAAACATAATTTATTATTATAAATAAACCCCTAATGTACT
>JAOXNZ010000117.1:9183488-9198336 GCA_028566095.1 Kryptolebias brasiliensis | reverse complement strand
GCGGCTCCACCTGAGAAATGATTAATGACACGCTAATGTGCAGGGCATGCTGGTTAATAGGTGAGTTAGCAGATTAATAAGTAAGTAAAGTTTATTTTTTTGTCACCTTTTTTAAATGGAAAATATGAAGTGCTTCACATTAAAATACAACAAGAAATACACAGTTCATCCATTTTAACTCTTGGGTTGCAGAAGAGGCAAGTCCAGGAGAGAAGCACAGACATCCATCCCCACCAAAACAATGAGACAAACAGTTTCAGAACAAAACTTTACAGTATTCATCTGAAGACATTTATTAAGCACACATCTTAATTTCAGATGAGCCACAAAAAGACATTTTGCTTTGTAGTTTGAGGAATGAAGCTGACTTTGGCAATGATTAGGCATTTTGATTTCATCTGTTTAATTTGACTATTTAATTCAGAGTCCTTAATAGAACGGTAAAATGTAGCATAAATGTAGCATAAATGCAGTATAAAGCTGTTGCTGTGACGGACAGTAACATGTCATGTCACAGAGTAGAACAGGGCTTAAAACATAAACCTGAGGGACACCAATAATAATTTATAAAAATGTCATACATAGTAAAAAGACTCACTTCTGCAGTTGAACAACTTCTTTCTTTCACCATCACATTTTCCTAATCATCACACACTAAACTACACATCCGCCCACTTCAAAATTAAAGCAAGAAGCTAAATACATTTGCTTCACTGCTGCAGGCTGAAGTGTTGTTGCTTTGTTTTTGGTACAAAAATTCCTGCAGATGCACCTGAATTGTATTCGCTGGCTTTAGTCTGTGTGTTCAAAAGTGTTTGCATGTGCATGAAAGGAATAACAAAAGGTTGTTTGTGTGTTGTCTAAGATTCTTTGCGTGTGTGGGTGGGTGTGCGTGTGTGTGTGTACTTCCAGGTGGAGGAAAGAGGGGGCAGCTCGCAGTCGGAGGTCACAGAATGAAATGAAGGAAACGGGAAGGAAATGACGAAGATTTCCTCTCTGAGATTGCGAGCTGCCACTCTCTCGTTGCCATCCTGTGTGGAAACTTGGACTCACACATATGTTGCCTGTTGTTGTTGACTGTAATAAAAGGCCTGAAAGGAAAAAATATATTAAATTTAAAACAAATTGTGGGATCCAAACCAAAGAAAGCTGAAACTGTCAGAAACAAAATGAGGAAGACAAAGGACAGACTGAAATTTTAAAAATTAAGAGGTTGACAGAGTCGAAAAAAAAGAAGTTGGAAAACAAACTGCACAGGGAAAATATATTGTTGCTCTTTTCTTTTACGCTACTTTCCAGACAGAAAAGCACACATCAGCTGATATCTAAAGTATTTCCCCTTTTATTCATCAAACATTTTGTCCAAGCCAGCAAACCAGTTTTACATTTTTAAAATGATTTCCTGCAAATTTGACAGTTGAGCCGAAGCCAAATAAAGCATTTCTGCGCATAAATGTAGGAGGAAGCCAGTGAAGGAAACAAGTTATTCCTCACTGATAACCCACAGATCAGCAATCTGGAGAGACAACACAAACACCACTGTTAGAGCCACAACATCCCAAGCCTCCCTATTGTTTGATTTGCAGACCGGTAACACCAGATCACATTTGTAATCTAAATCACAAAAAGAACCCTCCAGTGATTCAACATTGTTTCACTTCAACGTTGAGTAAAAGCATGAATTATCTGAAAAGAAACAAGAAAAGGAATGCTGAGGGCAAGGTGAAAGGTCACTAAAAGAATGTCATTGGTATGTATGTAGTAACCTTAATGTGCAGAGCTCACTGTATATCTGAGCACACATCTTCAACAAAAGCTGTTTTGATTGATTTTTGTCTGCCTTCAAGTGAGTGTTTTTTTGGGGGGGGTTCATTCCTGTTATAGAGGAAGACTAGCAAATGTTCCCCTTACTTCAGTTTATGAGCTGTCTCATTTTGTCCTTTATGTCTAGGTTTGTCCACTGCAGGTGTTTTCTTGCCGGATCTTTGTTCATTCAGTTGCTTGTCTGATGTACATGTTTGTTCTCACGTGTCCTCGCAGTTTTTGCTTTGGGTGAGGCACATTCCAAGTACTGTACACAGTCTCTGCAACAATAGCAGCAATTTTGTGTCACGTGACGATCTGATACCAAATGACTCCCCATCAATGGAAAAAATAAAAGACTCAAAGTGTTAATTTGAGACTTTTTTGTGCGCTAGTGACCCCTGTTTAACAGTGGAAGAGACAGAAAAGCAGTGGGAGGGACATGACAAGCAGCAAAGGGCTCTGATAGAACTGTAGATCTGCCACAAGGCCTTCATACTTTCATACTCTTTTACAGACACTGTTGTTTAGTTTAACTGGTTGAGCTCAAAGCATTTAAAAGGAAAGTTTTCTCATCCTTTACTCATTAATATTATAGCAAGCTGTTATAGGATATAATTAAAGGCCTAGCATTCCTTAAAGGACTGCCTTTCATGCCAGAGTTTGAGACTAAGAGCATCTTTTGAGTTAGAGCTATTTTGGTCAAACCTTGCAAAACACATTATGTGTGATCTCATCTAATATCTCATGTAATCTGTTAGTGCTTGGAGTATACTTTTAGCTCAATATCTGTAAAATACACTGACGTATGGTCATTTTTGTGGGCTGTGGTGGCCATCTTGACTCCAAAGGTTAATCAGTTGTAGATGTACAGTACAGCCAATGATTACTTTCTTAGTGGTTCATAAGTTATTTTGCTAACAAACAGATTTTTGACTAGATGGACTTTAAAGAGATCTACACTATCAGTGAACATTATATTTTAAGGTCTCTAAAACTGAAATTGCAAAAAAGAAAACAAAGTTTAAGATATCTAAAACTCCTTCAAATACTTGAGAGTTTGTTTTACCATTTTACGGCCAAAGTGGATGTTCATTACAGATATCCAAAATTCAGTTCTTTCAAGTAAAAACTATTTCAGATATCCTGAAGGACTTTCTTCCTATTCACAAGAAACATGTCAAATATCTCAAACATCATTCTTTCTAGAACAAATAATGTCATGTTTCCCCATTCATGTGTATCTGACTTCCAGCTGCAGATATCCACATTCTTCTAGAATAAACATAGGGAGTATCTGAAATACAAATATTACAGAAAAACTGAAACAGATGAACTGTTATTGTTGATCATCTAAGTTTCACTTTTTTTATATTAAAATAGATTCAAGTTCTTCATAGACTTCCAAGATTTCTTTGTAGATATTTGTAATAACAATGTTGCCAGTCGGTATCATAAATATTAAAGTCTAAAGTTGCTTTTTAACTAGTCATAATATAAATGCTGTACGCCCTAATGTTACTTTTTCTACCTAATTTTTATGTGTTTTTAAAATAAATTACACATACCAGGAAAAAGCCTTGATTTCAGGAATTTAAAATGAAACTTGACCATCAACAAACAGGGTTGTGGAAATCTGAAATGAGTTTCTGCTAGTTTCATGTTTCCACAATATTCATTTTAGTTAGGAAGAATGACTTTTTGGATACCTGGTGCTGAAAGCCCAAAACACACTATCGGGATAAATGACATAAATTGTCCTTAGAAACAATGATGTTTAGGATATCTGAAATGTTGATTGTGGACAGAACAAAAGGTATTCTGCAAAACTGAAACGTTCCTTTTAACTAAAAAGAATAGATTCGTAGAAGTCTGCTTTGAAGAGTCTAATACTTAAATGATAAATCAGCACGCTGTATACTGCAGCCAAGATTGGGTTTCCATCAATGTTTTATGATCTGCTTTTTGATGATTAATGTTTCCTAGTCTAGTCTTTACAGACTTACTTGTATTTTCTTCCCCTTTTCAGACAAAACCTTTGTGACCTTTATAGGAAAATGAAAGTGCCTGACGTAAATCAGTTCAAGTGTAACAAACAAGTCACATGATTGATTACATGAGCTAAAAATGATACCTGTTGAATGATTAAGCATAGTAATAAATAGTAATGAGAGGTTGATGCTTTTCGTCATGTTTCTGAGGATGATTTGTGTAATCGTCAAAGCATTTAACGTCTGAGATTAAACTGTTTAGTCCATCTTTTGTAGTTTTTTTTAAGTATTTTGAAGTTTTGTCAGGCTTCAGGAAAATACCAGTTCATGCTATATGATTACATGTTATTTCATATTATTACCAACTAATAGTTGTATTCAACTTCAACGTATCATTGGGTTGTTTACATTGTGAACTAATCTGCTGGATATTTCCTTTATTGTTTTACTTTTTTTTAAATATCTAAAACAAAGTGCCATCAAAAGTATCCAGAATCAGTGTTAAAACTAGAAATTTTTGCTGAAACTAAAAAATCTGATTATAAATAAATAATTTTTGCGCTGCTTGGAAAAGCTTCTTAGGATTTTTCAATAAAACATTTTTAGAGGTTCTTCAAATGTTTTAGTAGAAAAGAAAAACAGTCTTTATTTTAATAGTTACATGTCACCACTAGCCCACATACAAAGTGACATGAGATGCCTTCAGATATTCTGTTTTGCCTCAATAAGTTCAGTAAAGAGAACTTTGTGCTTCCAGTTAATAAAAGACAAAGTTCAGCCTTCTGATGAAAACTTGCTGCTGTAAATGTGTGATGTAATTCATAACAGGAACAAAAAAAACAAAAACAAAACTGCTGACTAGGAAGTGAGGGATTTTTCGTAATTTCCAACTCGGGGATAAAATGTGCAAAACTGTAACAAGCCAGAGCAACAACAAATATTTCAGAGAAGTTGTGGAAATTCTCAAGTCTTTGTGTTTCCCGCTAACAAAGCTACATTACAGAGCCCATTCATGCTCTGTCGCTTTAAGGCTCACCTTCAGATGAAGCCAGCAAGTCAAAGTGGGCATAGCAACAGAGACCTGATGACATGTTAATTCCATGGAGGTAGCGTTGGGAGGTAGAGAGGGGGTGGAATTACAGTCTGGTCATGGAAGTTCAGCAAGGTTGCTCTGTTGTATGCTGCCGTTCACGGTCTGTGTCTTAAGAGGCTTTAACAGGCTAGGAAGAGATGAGCCGCCATCTGGCTAAATCCTAACCGGTCGGGCACATATGGTTGGTTAGTGGGAAGAAGTTGACACCGCTGTTGTGGTGTGATGCTTCCTGACGCTGTTTCAGCAGTAAAAAAAAGAAAAAAAACACACTAAAAAGGCAACACTTAGTTAAAATATCTTTACACATTGTTAATCTGCACCCACCCTATCAGCCATCCAGGCAATCAACAATCATGTTGATCACCTGTTTGCACACTGGAAATGTTTTCATCCGGGTCTGATTCTGTGCGGTGGCTTTGAGACAAATGACAACACAAAAACACTGCTGGGATTTCTTCGAACAAAAGAGTTGATATCATTTACGCTGAGTTTGCGGGAAATGGATGGTGTAGAGAGGATGCATTAGAGATAAACAGAACTGACTGCTGGGAACAGGGTGAATCAGTCAACCTGAACCTAATAAGAATGTAACCTTAAACTGAAGTGAGCACTGTGTTTAACCCGCATTATGAGTGTTGTGCTGCAAAGAAATGCTTGTATTTGTTTTTACACCTGAACAATAAGTAGGTTCTCCTGAATCCTGTGGAAACAGTTTGAAGAAAACTCATATAAAATAAATTTAGGCAAAGATTCTATGTTTTTATATGGTTTTCATATTTATTTTTATACTATTCTTTTAGCATTATTGCTAATGGATAAAAGCAGTAAAACAAAAATCACGTGTTTTCCTTCATATACAGTAAACCCATTTAAACCTGTATCTGTGTCAAGGCTTTCTATCGATGAGCTTTAAATTGGCCTGTTAGAATATCTATGGATGTCACATGATGACATGTTGGCAAAAGGTTACGATCAGCTGAGGCAAAAGACCTGATCAGACCTCACACTAATTGTCTGGCAGCAGTGTGTGCACAGTGCCCTGCATCAGACTGATCGATACACAAAGGTCAGGATGTACCTATCACTGACAATATCTGTCTGCCATAGGTCAGTAATCCAATGGAAAAGTCAGATTGGATTAGTCAAATCGATGGCTCTGAGCTTCCCCCAAAACCTTTGGAAAATATGTCACCCTGTTGAAAACCCAAAGGACTAATAATAGAAAATAAAGTGATTTAAACAAAACAGTAACAAAAGATAACTGTGGTTTAGAAACAAGTGCATCCTATGTTGTGTCCTCAAGTTCTGGATTATTACTCCATTCAAGTCTGCATTTGAAACAGGAAAGTTACACGTGTGGTTTTCTCATATTTGAAAAGACCTCGAGAGGAAAAAAAAAAGAAAACGAAAACAAAGTTTGGTGAAGAAGTCATCAGCTGCAAAAACTTTTGAATCCTGCTCTGTGCTCAGATGGCCCATCAGTCTTAAAGTCACTTCATGATTGTCTCTCACTCCTCTGTTATTATTCCATTTCCTCTGCGGGAGCGGAAAGACCAAAATAACCCTTGTGAAATCTATGGCTCTCCAGGGACAAGGCTTTTGTGTTCAGAGCAAGTGAAAAACAAGAGCCACGGCGGCTGAATGGGATCTAGAGTTTCAAGGCCTCACGGGGCTCAGTCCATGGATACAGACACGCCTCATTACATGACCAGACTGTGAGGAGTCCAACTCAGGGGTGTCATGTTAGACAATCAGAGGTTTGATTTGCAGAGAAACATGGTAACCGTCAGTCTTGTCTGATGCTGAATGTTGGATGCAATGAAAAAAAAAGTCAACAGGATGATCTTGACTCAGGTAAACTAATGTTCTACTTTTCAGTCTGCTCATAAAGACCATGACTTATTTAATGCAACTATTGTTGTAGTTTGAGTTTTGCTTTGGGTTTTGTTTTCTACTTACCAGTTTCACCACCTGCTCCAAGTTATATTCAGCTGTTTCCACTCATCAGTCACCCCTCCCAGTATTTATACTCTTTGGTTTCCTCAGTCTAGCTTCAGATCCTCTGATTTTATCGTGTTTATGTTATCAGAGCACAACTTCTCCTTTGGAGCTGTTAACTAGTGATTAAACCCTTTTTGATCTGGGGCCTGACTTCTCCATGCCTGCCATGAAATTCTGTCTTTTCAATCAGCATTTCATGACAAATATGCACAGTATTGTTGTATATTTGCATTTTAAGGATTGGGGATTAAATTAGGCAACATAAATAACGCAGTGGATGGAAAAAAATTTTTTTTATTAAAATAAACAGCTGAAATCAAAAGTAAAACCATCCATCAGTTTTCTTTACCTCCTCTATCGTGTTCAGGGTGAGCAGTCCCAGATGTCAGCGGGTGAGAGGTGGGGTACCTCCAGTTCATCGCAGGGTCAACACAGAGACACACACACTCATATTTAAGGTCAATGTAAAACCACTAATTAATTAACCATGCCTGTTTTTAGACTGTGTGGGAGAAAACCAAAGTATAACTGGAGAAAAACCAACCCGTGCATGTGGAGAACGTTCAAACGCTGCAGAGAAAGATTTCTGTCAAGATTTAGACTCAAGACCCTGTTGTTGAGAGGTGAGCCCTTCATGAGCTCAATGTTCATGTATTTAATAATACATTTATTCAAAAGTCTGTTAAACTCTACCTCGTCTTTCTCCATTAGCTGAGTGTTAACTCCATTGTGAAGGATGGTGCTTCACTGCTGAGTGCTGGTCAGAGGCACCAAGACTGCCAACTCTGTGAACTTTACACAAATGATTCAAAGGTTGTGTCAGAGCTGGTGAAAGTTTTTTCTGATTTCACGTCAGACAGTGTGAAGAAAATGCATGTGTCATTTTATATAGTGTATGTAAACTTCTGATTTCAACTGTATGTTTATGAAAACAAAACAAAAATCTTTGCATTCTAAATGTGCAAAACAATAAATGTGAGCTTGAGCCACCATCTTGATCCACTTTCTCATGTCAGCTCTTAGTTTACTGATATATTTATTTTTATGCTAAAACTTTCCAGCCACTGTAATTCATAAAAGCCCCTACCATTTATTTAAATGATTTACGGACATTTTAATGATGGAGGCACTTCTTTAGTAATAAATTAACAAGTCTGTTAGTTTTCATTTAAGCCAACTCATTTGAAAGTAAGTTAAGCTTCCTCCTTACATTTCTTTGGACAGTTATTTGTGTGTATTCATAGTCACTCTAACACATGCATAACGTGTTGGTGACAGCTGTCATATTCAGGCCTACCATGACTTTTTTTCCCTCTGTCTCTCATGTCTTTTTTTACCCACTCAGCTGTCATCCTGCTGCTGCTGTCGTAGGCTGACAAATAACGTGAGACACTGTCCGCTCGTGAAAGCCACAGTGAGAGCACATCGCCTAAATAATGTCCACCTCGACCTCACCAAAAGTCTGCCAGATGTAATTGCATGTTGTGGTAAAATTTACCCTCAACAGCTGCTTCTGCAATGAAGGAGTGTGTTGATTACATGCTTTAGAGCCACTAATTGTAGTGTCACACATCCAGACCTTCTCCACCTGCCCTCAGTTCTGAGCTACAGGCTACATACACTATCTAATTATGAACTGGGGGCACCCTGGAACACGTCGCTCCGTCCTGCTATTACATGAGGTTGGTCTATCTTTTTTCCGTCGCCAAGAAAAGGTCACCACACCTCTGCGCTGTGACTCAGCTCCTCTGACGTCTCTCCCACTGACGATGAAATCAGACACGGGAACACTGCCACTGATGGCACCCCTCGTGCATCATGGACAGCAGGGTTTAATGGTTCAAAACGAAGTTGTGCGGCTGCCCGATCTGGTACAGTGATGGCCTGCGGCGCCACTCAACTAACAGAGACTAATTAGAAAGCTCGACTCTTCTGCCTCTGTGTGTCAGGTCAGACTCTGATTGTCAGGCCTGGTCGCTGTTTGTCTGGAGTGAAACAAGTGGATTTAAAGCTGTTTACAGAGCCAGCAGCTCAGTGATTCTTAGTTCTGTTTAAAGTAGACCAACATGTTGACACTGCAGCAGTAACAGAGAAAACTGTAGATATTAAACCCTGGGGTACACTTCAACATGCAGCATAAAGTTACCCTTATTATAGTTTTTCAGACTAATATTACACTTTTTACTCAAACAAAGAACGTGATATTCTCTGACTGCTGGCTGTGATTTAAGATGAAAATCTTATGGAAAAAATAGAAAAGTATGCAGTTATTAAATCTGATGGTGGACAAATAGAGCTTGGTTATGATCTTTGAAAGTAAAAAGTCCTTTTCAAAAACATCATTTGTCACTGCGTCCTCAAACCTAAATGAAAATTTTCCTACAAAAAACAAACAAAAAAACACATTAACCTGACCCTGAAACATTGGTGCCATGATGCCCAATATTGGTAAATTATCTATAACTCTATAACATATTTACAGATATTGAGTAAAGGGTTGGTGTGGTAGTAGCTGAGACTAATCCCCAGCACACACTCTGAGCAAATTTTTAAACAAGCATATATATTATTTTAAGCGACAACAAAATTTCAAAATATGAACCATCTGACAATTTATAAATAAATTATTGAATGTTTATCTTATTTATTTCAGTCTTAATTTCCTGAAGGATTCTGAGACATCTTAATTAGATAAATTGTTGTCTTCCTAAAGAATAGAATGATATTAGCTCATCATTTGATCAGCTGACTGACCAAAAAAATGATATAACCATTAACATGATTGATTAAATGTTTAGGTTTTGGGCAACACATCCAAACTAAACATTACCCAAACTTGGTTTCCAACGTTTGAAAATTTGACTCATTATTTGTCTTATTTTATTGCCAATCAAATGTTGGAACCCCCTGTTGTGATTCCAAAATTTGACAGTGTTTATCTGTGTTTGTCATGTGGGAAAAGGGAAAGTATTGAGCGAAGAGGCCTCTCTTTGTGAACTCCCTCTTATCAGTCAGGCTCTTTCTTCCTCAACAGCTTGAAACGTGTTGTGCAAACACTTCCAGTTGTGTGAATGGGCTGACTGCACGAGGGACTGATGGCCAGTTAACCCTGTGAGATTGCAGGACCTCGGCTGCTGCTGCAGAGGCGGAACACAACAAAAGGCTGTGTGAGAATGTAGGTCGAGGAAGAAACCTCCACCTATAAAAGCTGCGAGCGACTGTAAAAGGCATGAACAGCACGCACAAAGAGCCTGCGGCTCTGTCCTTAAGTGGCTGCAGAATTGTTTGTCTGCACTAATCACTTTAAGATGGGCACGTGCTGATGATGTCATGCCTCTCTTTGTGGGTTAAGGCCTGGCTTTGGGAAGCTGCTGCTGCTGTAGAAAAAGCACATCACCACAAGAGGAAGAGAAATTACCAGTGTGGGTTTCTGTGCTCTGCATCTTATGATAAACCACAAGTAAAGTCCTTTCAGTGTGTCGTTTCTCCCCCTGAGCAGCTGGGAGACTTTTCATTTAGAGCTTACCAACCAGTGGCTAAAACAAATTAACACCCAGTCTTTGTCATTTATTTTTAATCCGTGACGGGGGAGTTTTTGCTTTCAATGAAGCTGTTTCAGGCAGAGAGACACACAACCCGCCTCCTCTGGGCCTCATCGAAGCTGTTTCCTCCCTGTTCAGCACTTATACTCCATCCTGTCACTGTGCAGAGAAAGTGCTGCCGATGAGGTTGGTTAAAACTCAAAGACCCAGCACTAATGACAGCTGTACGAGTTCATGATCTGCTTTATTAAGATGGCTGTCAGGAACTGTGGGGAATGCTCGACGCTCTTTCCGTGAAACGGAAGTGACAAGTTGTTCACATTTAGAGCTGCAGAAGAAGAAGTGCTGCCCAAGTTGCCAAGTCACGCTCTTCTCTGACCATTGTTTCATGAGGCGGTGTTAGATGTGTCTCTGTTAAGAGTTAAGGGGGGTAAATGTCCCACATCAAGTGTCAGAAGGAGAACTGATTCCAGATTTTATCTGTGGCACTTCCATTTATAGACGGTGACATCATGGTGACACAATGAATGCAATGTGCCTGTGTCTGGTCGTGTGTGCCTGTCTGTTAGCGAAATATCTCATGAACCACTGGATGAATTTTAATGAAAGTTGCAGAAATTAATTATTGGATGTACGTCTAAAACTGATTAACTTTCAGTGCCAACCTGATTCAAGGTGGCCACTACAGCCAACTGAACTTGAAAAACTCAGAAATTGCTCAAACTTAGTCACTTTTACAGATATTGACCTAAAGGTTTGTGTGGTAGTAGCCGAGAAAGGTCCCCATCACATATTCTGAGTGCTCACAGAATGTGGAAGATCTTTGTGAAAACAGTTTGCTATTAACTATTTGGAGTCAACTCTGTCAGTTGTTAGCAAAATATCTCATGAACCACTAGATGAATTTTGTTGAAACCTCCAGAAAATAATTACAGGATGTATGCCTACAACTGATTAACTTTAGGAATCAAACCAATTCAAGATGTCAGCCACAGAAAATCTATTCTAGAGAACACAAAAACGACTACATTTGGGTCAATTTTACAGACATGAGCTAATATTTTGTGTGGTAGTAGGTGAGAGCCATTTGCAACACATACTCTAAGTGCTACATATTGTGTGAAATGTTTGCTTAAAAATGTAACAATAACTTTAGGAGTCAACACTCTTTGTCTGTTAGCAAAATATCTCATGAACCACAGGGCTTTTTGTAATGAAGCTTTCAGATTGTAATCACTGGATGTACATCTACAACTGAGTAACTTTTGGAGTCAATTCAATTCAACATGGCTGCAACAACCAACACAAAAATGGATACAGCTCAGTCAGTTTAACAGATCTGGAGATAAAATTTGATGCTGTAGTAGCTGAGAGTCATTCACAACATACTCTGAGCTTGACTATCATATGAGTTTGTGCATATTGTGTTCAAGGTTTGACTAGAATGGCTACAACTCTGTCACATCCCAACGGCGGGCGACATGCATTCCTTCAAGGAAAGTTAGGCCTTCAATTATTAATGAAATGCATCTGTTGGCTAAAATAAAGCACTGCAGAACACAAACTTACAGCTACATTTGAATTTAAAAGAATGTCTGAGGTGTTTTAGGAGAGTTTAAAGGGAAAAGTAATAAAACCCTGTTGTTAAAGGATGTCAGGTGCCACAGCTGGTTTTGGACTATGAGACTTTAGTGATATCACACATTCTGTTCCCTGGAAGCTATTTGCCTCAACAAAAAGTATAAACTTAAATGAAAAGCTCATTTAACAGCACTGATTAATATTGGTTGTGCTCTTATTTGGCAGTGGAAAGCCGAGCAGATAAATCTTTTCATCTTTCAAAAAAATACATGCAACGACTTTGTGTAATTTTCTTTTTTTTTATTGAGAATTCCATGAGGTTCACATATCAAACTACATTTGATATTTTTTTAAAAAATACCATGTTTATAGTCAAAACATCCTAACACAAAAAGGTTCTTTTGCACAGCAAAGATATGACATTTATGTTTCAGACAACATATTGACACACATTATGTACATTGTAGTCAAGACAACAGTGCAAAAATCCACCAAATGGAACGAACAGGCTGCCACTGACGAGCCCTGACGGGAGACTTCAGGGTGCTTGTTTTAGACTCACAGAAGCACTTGAGCACAAAACGGAATGCTGCTGCTGTGTTTTCGGATCAAGACGGGCACGTTTCAGCTGAAAACTGCCATTTCAAGTGTGTAACAAAAACTTTCAGGTAAACAAGCTTGATGCTACAACAAATCCCCTTCAATAAAAGAGGTAGAGTTAACCTGCAGTGGGTCGCACTGGGATCTTGTCATCTCTCAAAGCTGGAGACAGGCCGATTAATCAGCCGATACTGGCCACTTTTAAAAAGTAAAAATAGACAATCGGCAATGCCTTTACATAATTAACCAAAGTGTCTTTTAAGGGTTGTTAAATATGTATATTATTTAAGTTTAACAATTATTGTGTATATTTTGTTAAATGAAAATACATATTGGTAAAAATAAAAAATAAAAATCGGTGTTGTAGATCGGCCATCGGCTGCCCTGAACTCGAGAGATCACTTCGCTCCACCTCTAGTGCATGCATTTCCACTTTTTCTGTTTGTAAGCGTGACTCCGCAGCCTGGTTGTGTGTCTGCGTGCAGAACTTTGTCTGATTTCAGTCCTGGAGGCACAGATCAGACCCTCCCAGCACAGTGTGGAGACAACGTGGCTCAACAAAACAAAGCAAAAGAGAGGAAAAAAAGGAGGTGCACAGAGAGTCTTCAGGCTACCCCCACCACCTTGACCTCCTCCAGCCCGTTGCTGAGCGGGGGGGCCTCCTGGTTGCTCTCTATGGAGGACTCGCTGCCCGTGCTCTCCCCAGAAAGGAGTCTGGTGACTCTCAGGTCAGCTTTCAGAGTCCGCACGTCGTTTCCTATGCTCATCTCCCCCAGATCGTTTATAATCTGGGTCAGCTCCTGCTTGCCGTTCACGCAGTCCGTGTCCAGGATGTCCTCACACTCAAAGTGCATCGCCTTCTCCTCCTCCTCCTCCCCGAGCAGGTCCTCCGTGATGGAGCCCAGCTTGGGCGCGCTGCGGCTGCGCTCCACCGGGGGCTTGTAGCAGCACTGTCCGTTCAGCAGCTTCCTGAGCGGGACCAGCGGGATGCTCTGCTCCCCGATGAGCTGCTGCTGCTGGTGCCGGGCGTCGTCCCGCCGCTTCAGCCTCTTGAACTCGGCCAGGGCCGTGGCCGACGTCTGGTACAGCAGCAGCGCCATGGCTTTCGCCTTCTCCGGCTTGGACACGAGCACCGCGTGGCAGCGCAGCATCACCGCCTTGTGCTTCATCTCGTGCCTGTAAATCCACGCGAACACCTTGGGCAGCCGAGGGTCCGCCACGCAGTAGGTTATCCGGTGCAGCAGGTACAGGTGTCCCGGCCTCCGGGCTTTGTCGTCCACGTGCACCATCCGGATGCCCTGGGAGCTGATGGTCAGGCGCATCTTGGTGCCGTTCTTGCCCAGCTCGCTTTTGCCCCAGATCTTGCTCACCGCCACGTCCGTGCAGCCGTCTCCCTTGGACTGGATGGTGGTGGCGTTGCCCAGGTAGAGCACCGTGTAGGTGGGGTCCTCGCTGGTGATCCGGACCTTTTTCCTTTTGGACTTGAACATGCTGCCCACCCGGTTGAGCGCGCTCTCGGGGCAGGACTTGGCGAAGGAGGTGAGCGCCGAGTAGTTGAGACTCACCGCATAGCCCTTCTGCTTGGACTGCTTGTCTTCCTCGATCAGATCAAACTTACTCTTCTTCCACGGCAGCATCTTACTGGTGTTCCCACTCAACAGCAACACTGAGGGGGAAAGAAGGAAAACTTTGATTTTAGTTCTGCTGGATCCTAGAGGCGTTCACGGGCTTCTCAAGTCATTTATGAGACTGCGGAGACACCGTACGTTATTATGTGTCCAACATGCGAGATACACCTGTCCATCGTCGGCTTAAGCATCTCACTTTGCTCTGCAGACTCCAATGTGCTGTCAGAGAGCGGCTTCAGGCTTTATATAGAGGGAGAAACCACTTCAGCTGACTGTAGAGGGGGACTGAACCAACTTCACATCAACCATATTCAGAAAGCTGAGACAGAGGTGTGGATTATACTCAAATACAAATGAGTGTAGAGAAATTCTACATGTTATTAAAGTCTAATACTGTAGAATTAAAAAATCACATGCAAACAGGGAGTTTATATTATCATCATAACAAATGAATGAAAAATAACAATTTCTACAGTCTTAAAAATGCATGAAAGAACAAGAAAGCTATGCCAATATTTTTCGTAAAATTACGAAAGAAAGAAAGAAAGAAAGAAAGAAAGAAAGAACCGCAAACTAGAAGTCCACTTCTCTAGACTCTGTAGACAACTA
>JAOXNZ010000117.1:9148651-9162504 GCA_028566095.1 Kryptolebias brasiliensis | reverse complement strand
ACCGGCCCACGATGGTGAACAAAGCTTGGCTGTAATAAGCAGGAGGGGAAGTGATAAAGAAAGCACATTGAGTACTGAGTAAGATGGCAACAAAACACTTTCCTCCAAATACTTCCATGAATTATAGACTTATGTCACTGGGTCATACCTTATTGTTCATTTTTTTCCTTTTTTCTTTGCCTATTTGTTGTTACAGGAAAGGAAAATATGTCTTGTTTAATTAACATTTTGTTGACAAAGGCTGAAAGCAGTTGATTGATTGGTCAGAGAGCAAACAGCACAGCCAAATAAGTTACTCAGTTATCTCAGTCATAATGACTCTGTTGTTCTAAAAATTTTATGACTTGTTACTTAACTTTTTATAGTTATGTATTCTGGGAACTTTTTCTTTATTTTTAAGTTTGATGTATTTTTTTCTATGGCCAGTAATGATAATCTTGTTCAATCTTGTTTGACAAAATCTAAACAGCTGCAGTTTTAATTTTCTCCCAAGCCAGCGTTGCTTATTAATACAATAGTAGACTAATCAAATAAGAGACAACAATGTGGCCTCAGGCTGGGCTTGAGAAATCTATAAATAACACTGAAGTCATGCTGACTCCTAGAGGCCCTGAACGGGCTTCTCAGTGTTCCAGTAAGAACAGACTTCTTATGTTATCCTTGGTTTCATATCTTATATTTTACTGTTCGTCCTTTTCTTTAAGAGACAACTGTCTCTAGTGAAGAAAAATAAAATATCTGGTGTGAAAACTACAGTAATATGGAATGTACATGGGAATGGGACAAAAACATCAGCCTTATGATCAGATGAGATCACCTGTTGTTTTTTTTCAGTCATTCAGTCACTTTGGTAGTAAGAGGTGGTTGAGTTCACCAGGCATGGCTGAGCCTCTTGACAGCTACACTACTGTGAGGTTCTTTTGTTGCTGTAGAAAAAGAAACACTGGGAATAACGTGTGAAATGCAAACTGAATCTCAGTTTCTGTCTAGTTGTTCAAATTTTGTTATCTTTTCGAGCAGAGTTTCTCAACAGAAGAGAAAACAAGGTAACACACAAAATAACTGTTGAACAAACACATTAATCATTTGGCCATAATAATAATTACTAGCGTATTAAAGATTGTCATTCTGGCTGTAGGGTAAACTGGGAATTATATTCTTCCTTCATTATAAGAACTTGTACTTGATAATATAACAAATTACCAATAAGCCCTAGATGCATCTAACATTTTTGAATGCCGTTTAAAATTTCCACCTTTTTTCCCCTTTTCTTTGCCGTCCTTGCAGGGTTCCAGGTTGGTGTTGAGCGAGCGAGCTACCTGTGGGGAGGTGGACCGCCTGGGGCATTAAGTCCCTCGTTCTCAAGGTAGGATGTAGAGATCGACTGACTCATTTATTAGCCAAATATTTGCCATTTTGAGACAACCTGTAGCGATTTATTGTTTTTTTTTATTTAACAATTGATTTGAAAATTGATCAATTATTTCACAAATTTTGTCACTAAAGAATAGCTACAGAACAATAGTTTTGACTACCTTTGGACGTATATAAATGTTTATATATGTAAATAGATCTACAGTACTTGAGCAAATGGACAGTTCATAAGAAAAACATATCTTTTCATAAGGATTTGGCTATGGGCTGCTTTTCCTTTTTATATGAGACCCACGTCAGACATTGGGAAACCTCTGCTGGCCAATCTTCAGTAGGAGTATAACTTTTGTTAAGCTAAGTTAATGTTAGTACCAATATGCATGAAAATGACTTCAGTCTAAGAAAAAGGCAGTCTGACTCTGGAAAGTTTTGCATTAAGTGGTCAGTTAATTTATTTAGGTTGAAATTACATTTAAATATTTCTGTACTCAAAGAAGCGCAGTTGTTTTGTGAACTTTTCTCATCTGATCTGAAGAATGCTGTTTGGTTTTCTGATGCAGATAAGTTAATAAGTAACATATTAGTAAAGAAGCTGTCATCTTGGTCAGTCTGACCTGTGAAAAGCCAGTCAGCAACAAACCTTTAACTTCCTTCTGTTTGTTATCACAAGTTTCAAGCCTTTATCTGAGTAAACTTTTTTTTTTTAAACTACATCCGCTTGATATTTTAAAATTCTTCTTTGGGTGGTGCTTTTGTTGCGTTTTTGTCTCAGTCACATTCCAGGAAAGAAATCTTGTCAGCGACTCTGTTAGTTATGCATTTGTGTCTGTATTTCCAGTCAGTTTAGGAGGGAATGTTCTGACTGCGCTGCGCCCACTGCTTAGTCCGGGCCAGGGGAGCTGCCGCTAGAAAATACAAGGAAGGGCTTGGTCCTCAGAAAATATCCCACAGTATGCCACAGAAGAATTCCTCCCGGGTGCAGCTGGCTGATAAGATCTGAGTGTGAGGGCATTGACACGGGATTATTGGATGTTTAAGTGGCAGCATGGGACAGTGTAGGGTCTTAAAAGGAAAATTGGTTCTTTTTATGGTAGTAGGTATGTTGAAAGCTCCCTGTAATGAGTGAATTTAGCCCTCAGCTGTTAGATCTGATAAGTAACAAGGGTGAATAAAGAAAATGATCTGAATATTATTGATTTCCCAAAAGATACACTTTAATCTGTTATTGATCTACTAATTAGATCTGGTGCCCTCTTTTGGGGGAATTTGCAAATCTAGGACATCTTTCTAAAAGTGCCGAAGAAGGAGATGGATAAAAATCGGATTACTGTTTTGGAAGATGTGGGAATACTGGTGTACAGACAAGTTCAGAGAATCCAGCTTGTTATTACTCGTCACATTTCAACATTTCTAAATCAGATTTGATTTCACAATAAAAATTTTTTTTTTTTTTTTTTTTTTTTAATCCAGCTATCTCATGAAACATCATGAATTTGCACGTCACTGTATCAGTAAAACCCAGAGAAAATGTTTTACTTACATACTAGTTGATTGTTTTTGTCATTTACTCTGTTTATTGGTTAACGGCTCAGTTTTCTGTGTTGTGACAAACCTGCATCTTTATTTTTACTGACTTTTAACTGTGTGAGATTGTAGAGCCCACCACATGCAAGCAGAGCAGAGGATAAAGTTGTATTTGCTGCTAGTTTTCACCAACAATACAAGAAATATTTGAAAAATGTTGAGCAGCAGACACGTGCCAAAATTTCAGGATGGAACAAGCAGAGACGAGTTTTGTTCAGTTCTTAGCTGGATTAAAGTAAATGCATTGTGTCAGTTATAGGTTATTTTTATTTTCTGCTTTTAGGTGGTTTATAACAGGTAAAGTTCCTCCACTTTTACTTTGAGAGTTTGACTCTTTGCAAACAAGTTTTTGTTTGTGTAACTGAAGACATAAGCAACACAAACAGTGAGCATTTGCTGACGTTGTTTTGGGTTTAGCAGCAAAGGCAAACAACACAACATTGCTGTAGACATATATTGTTTTTAACTCCAAAAGTTATGGCGGCATTCAAAGCAGCTGATGACACTAATGTAAAATGAATAATGTAATTAAAATGAACACATTACCAACAAATCACGTAACAATTTTTTTCAGCTTTATTATTGAGACTTACTATGGAAATTTATACTTGTTGCACAAAAAATAGCCTTTGTGTTTAGAGTTCATGTTTTCCTTCACAGCAGTCTGATATCCACTGAACTGTTAAGTCTCAATCTGTTAGTGTCAATTCTGTTTGTTTTCCAGTGGATAAGGAAGGGGTTTGGCAAACTATTCTGCAACATGGAGAAGGGAGATCTGAAGATCCTCAACAAGGGAGAGGAGGAGGAAATGGTATGCCTGTTTGTCATTTGACATCAATTCCAGTAAGAAAATTTCATCAGTAATTTTTCTTTTTACCTGTCCTGAAGGAGCTGCAGGGCTACCGTCTGTGTCGCTGGCGGCTTGCCCTTGTGGGCTTTGGCGTGTTGTGTACCGGGGGCTTCCTCCTCTTGCTGCTTTATTGGATGCCAGAATGGTGCGTCAAGTCCACCTGCACCCGTACCACAGCCCGTGATGCCGAAGTGGTGTTGCTGCGCTCCACGGTAGGAAGCGAGTTTGATTTTCGACTGACAAAAGATTTGCGTGGTTCGTCTGTTTTTTCGTCTGTTTGTTTTTTAAGAAGCTGCACCCCCGTCTGTTCAGCTGTTCGTTGTGCTTTGTAGCACGAGCAGCGTGCTGAGAGAGCATCGTCAACAATTAAGAATAGTACTAAACAGTGAGGTGACACAATTAAAAATATACCAAGAATTTGATGTTTGTGGAACAAAAAGTAGCAGTTAAAGCTGAGAAATAAGAAACCTTTGTTTAGCTAAACACCAGAAAACATATTGTTATATAATCAATGAGTCACATCAGAAGAATCCTAATGCTTTAATGCTTTGTAATTATAGTCATCACATTTGTGTGCTGTCTAACTACTATCTACACTCCCAATTTCCACAATTTGAAACCCATAAATCTCAGACTATATGAAAACAAGCTGGATCTTAGCAAATAAATACAACATTTTTTTTGTTTGAGTCTGTTTGTTTTCTTTTATGTTTTGAGTTTACTAAACAAAGTAGATATTGTCACATTTCAATTTGGTCTTTAAAGCCTTATTAATTTAGATAACTATATAAATGATATTAATTTACACATCTAATCAGCTGGTCTGCAAACAATGATAGTAAAAATAAAATATTCTGTGGCTGGGTCCTGGAGGTATAAAATAGTTTTATGTTCATTGTCAGCTTCACAAAAATACAATGGAAATATTGTTTTAGCTAAAAGAATGCCTTAAACCAGCTGTTTCTTGAAGTCACAAAAAAACCCACATTATTTTCCAGCAGTGGTTTTACAACATTTATTGTGTTTCTGCATTTGGCTGCATTCTGTTATGTGCTTTGGTGTCTGTGTTTGCAACCCATGACCATTTGGGAGATTCCACGTGATTGACATTACTAACCTGCTTTAGATCAAAGTTTAGTATTTTATAACGCAGCTTGCTGCACATGCTAAATGGCCAGTTTCGTAACTTCTCTAACATTGTCATCACATGACTATTGAAATATTACACCATTGTTTGGTTTGTTAATTCTGATTCCTTCCTGCAACACTTGACTGTAGTAATGTCTTGTTTTTTTATACTCTATGGGTATACCTGTTCCCAAAAGTTTCTTTATAACTAATCCCCATTATAAAACACTAGCTTTAATTATCAGAAAGATGGAAACACAGTTGAGCATTAACGCGATAAACTTGGTTGGTTTTGCATTTTCTGACTTGACGGCTTTGAAAAGTACAGCAGGTAAAGTTTGCTTGTGTGTTTGCTGACCAGGACGAGTTCCGGCGTTGGTTCCTGGCCAGGGTACGAGTGATGCTGGCACCGGGCAGCAACCCCTTCCACAGCCTGGAGACCCAGACCACCTCCCCTTCCACCCCATCCTCCCCATCCTCTCACTCTTGCACCTTCTCTAACTCCTCCTCCCCCCCTCTGGCCAACGGACACACTCCTCACCCCTCCGATGACGGCCCTGCTCAGGAGCTCATTGCAAAGTTTTCTGACTACCAGCCCACACAGGTAGCTAGAACTATAATCTACACAACAACCTGTGAAATATTTCTAGCTTATAAAGCAAACACACTGATAAAGGTGACTATTCATCTGTGTTTGGTTTCAAAACTTGACAAATGGATGTTTTGTTTTGTGTTGTCTAGTTTTCTGTTTTCTTGTCAGTATAACAGCTTTATTTTGTATATTTTTTTCTCAGATTCGCTATTTTACCTTCCACAGCACAAAGTATTTTTGGAACGATGACGTGCAGAACTTTAAAGTATTAATGTAAGCATTTCTTACCTACCTATTTCAGTTTTATTGAACAAACTTTAAGTTATTGCAATGAAAGGGCAAAACATAATACTTGTAAAAGAAAAATATCTAAGTGTTCAGTTTGGCTTGTTTGCTCTGTTATGTGTAGCTGAAAGGCTTTGTCTCTGTCTTTAAACTAAATCTTTAACAGCGGTCTGGAGGATCTGCAGGTCAGTTGCTCCTCCATCCACTCGGAGCACAGCGCCGGCCTGAGCAAGAACCTGCAGGAGTACAGGTGACGTCTGTTTCAAGGATGGGTCACAGTTTTATTTTAGCTTGAAGACAAGACTTAATTTAAAGATAAATGTATTGTTTTGTATGTATGACACTTCTGACGTTGTGTTTTTTGGTGCACTTACAGCAGGAAAAATAAAAAAAAGTGTGTAATTTAATTGCACCAGTCTAGATATTCCAAGTGTACATTCCATTTATTAGTCTTTTCTATAATATCTATAATATAATATAATTTATAGTTCAGTAAATAAACACCATTCAGTAAAAAAACAAGCATTTATCTGGTAGTGTTGTTTGCTTAGATTGTTTAAGACAGTTCAGCTTTTTGTATGTAGTTGAGTAACTCCGCCATGTAGTGGATGTGAAATATGTGGGTGTGGTTCCCAGCACTAAACAAACTGTTTCTTTCTTCTTTTACCAGGAGACTGTTCTTTGGAGTGAATGACATTGCAGTGAAAGTGCCTTCTGTTTTCAAGCTGCTTATCAAAGAGGTACTCTCCAGTTTCAGCTACACTTTACCTTAGTTTGAGCTTCCTTTAAACGCCTTGTTAAAGCACTTTGAACCGCCTTTTTGCTGAAAATTGCTATATGAATAAATCTGACTTGACTTGACTTAACTTCACTGTTTTTACCACCCAGATCCTTTACCTCCCGGTGATGCAACTTGTCTGAAAAATAAAAATAATTTTTAATTTTCTTTACATTTCCTCACACTTATTATTTATGGCACTGATCATTCCAGGGGTTGTGTCCTCCAGGAGTTGTCACAATAATTCCTCCTTTTCGTGTCTTTTATTGCAGGTCCTCAACCCTTTTTACATCTTCCAGCTCTTCAGTGTGATCCTGTGGAGTGTCGACGAGTATTACTACTATGCTGCGGCCATTGTTTTCATGTCGGTTATATCCATATCTACCTCTCTGTACACCATCAAAAAGGTGAGACCTACAAATAGCTGGGATTCCACAAAAAACTAATACCGTCAATATTTATTTAAGACATAAAAAAATGAATGGGATTACAAATGTGGTATAAATATGACTAAAATTTCAAGTTTTATTTATTGTGGCAGTATTTATGATTTTTCTTAACATTTCTGCTCCAAATGTACAAATGTTGAGATACATCTGTACACGTTATTAACCTCCCAAGAACTGTGGATGCATTTATTTATTATATTAACTCTAATTTTCCTATCTAAATTAGTGTGTTAGCAACAGATGTAAAATGTTTCCTGAATTTTTTACATTTATTTAATCATTTACTGAATTACTTACCTATTTAGCTGAACTTCTCCCATTTCAGGTTTTATTTATCCCAGTAGTGAGTTTGATTGATTTGCTCTTCTCTAGTTTTCTGTTCATACACTAAACTACTCTAGGTAAAAGGAAGATAAGTGACAGTTTTTGACTTTGATTACCACTGATTTTCTGCCAATTCAAAATTTTGAACGTTTTATTTTCTGAATGATTTTTTTTCTGTCGAATAAATTTGAATGATTTTTGTCTACATCAAACTTCATAGTAACTCAGAATGTACATAATATTCTACACAAGATACTTCATTCACTCTATGTAATAACACTGCTCTTTATTTAAATAATGTTAATTATTAGTAATTAGACACAATATACAGTAGGTAGTCCTATTTCATCAGAAAATGTGTGACAGAAAACAAGAGCTGATAGTGACTCATAACTAAAACCTTTAAACATCAAATATAAGAATGAATGTAGATTTTCTTCCCCTCCTTCCCCTTTATTTACCACATATAAACCTATGTCACAGAAAACGAACTTGCCTTGTGTTGTGACGCACATTTTCACTGCTCCAGTCATATCAAATCCAAGTTTTCAGGCCAGCAGAAAATCCCATCTGCACACGGTCTGCTGCTCCCAGACTCAGTCAGCTTACTCAAACCATATTAGTCCTGCAGCCACTCGGGTGCTTGTTGAAATCAGGAAGCTTTGTCTCCCTTCCTTTTTTCTGCAGCAATACGTCATGCTTCATGATATGGTGGCAACCCACAGTATTGTCCGTGTGTCTATATGCCGAGCCAATAATGGTAGGTCTAACTTGTTTTGTTCTTTTTTTGAAATTTTTTTTACATATCAGTTCTTAAGAGTCATTTAAAAAGTGGCACGTGATGCATTGTTCTTTTTACTTTCTTGCTTATCTGAAACGCGCTTTTTAAGTGTCTGTTTACATTCTGACTGCCAGATATTGAGGAGATACTGTCCACTGATCTGGTACCCGGTGACGTGATGGTTATCCCGAGCAATGGGACCATCATGTCATGTGATGCTGTCCTGGTCAGTGGCACCTGCATCGTCAATGAAAGCATGCTCACAGGTTAGAGAAGGAATCTATAAACCCCCATCTTGGTATATTTTAACCAACTACAAACAGTGTGGTGTTTTTTATTTGTAGTCAGTCCTAATAACAGTTTACTACCTTCAACCAGGTGAGAGTGCTCCCGTGACAAAGACAAACCTCCCAAACCCAGTGCCAGAACATCAAGGGGAGGTCAGTAGTGCCTACAACACCGAGGAGCATAAGAGACACACACTCTTCTGCGGCACCAACGTCATCCAAACCCGCTTCTACACAGGCGAGCTGGTCAAGGCTGTGGTGGTCCGCACAGGTCAGTCTGGGGCTTAAAATCTCTGATCTGTAAATTAATCCAGTCTATATAAGCTTCTTTCTTAGTAGACTAGTATCACAGATGTCTCTCCTGAAAAGACAATGTTATAAACAGTCTAAAAAAAATCATTCTTCTTTGTCCAGGTTTCAGCACAGCCAAAGGCCAGCTGGTGCGCTCCATCCTTTACCCCAAACCCACCGACTTCAAACTGTATCGTGACGCCTACCTCTTTCTGCTGTGTCTGGTGGCTGTGGCTGGAATCGGCTTTATTTACACCATTGTTCTCAGCATTATGAAAAAGGTAATCCACAAGGCAACAATAAAAGCTCAACTTGGAATTTCTTGGCTTTTAAAGTTTTGGGTTTTTTTTTTTTGGTTTTTTTTTCAATAAATTGACAATTTTTTAGTGACACTTTGTTCAAAACCCTCAACTTTGTCCTTATGTTACATTTACTAACACAACAAACTCAAATCCAAACTAATTTGAGATGTCTTCTAGTGGTGATTTTGTTGTCCTTGTTGCAGCCCTCATGCAAAATATTTCCAGCACCACACAACACTGTAACTCAATTCGGGATAATAATTTTTTTAAACTTTAGTTTGAAGAACTTGATAGGATAATTATCAGAGCAAAAGAAATGGCTACCTGGTCAAACTTTCAGGGTTTTTTTTATGATTAATTGTAGTAAGTGCCACAACAAATGAATGAGAGGTTTAGAGGTTTGGATTACCTCTAAACTCGAAGTGATTATCAGTCAAACAAAACACTGAAATGTTTTCCTTTTTTTTCTTGCAGGTACCAGCAAAAACCATCATCATCAAGTCCCTGGACATTATAACCATCACTGTTCCACCAGCTCTGCCCGCAGCCATGACAGCTGGAATTGTGTACGCCCAGCGACGTCTTAAACGCATCTGCATTTTCTGCATCAGCCCACAGAGAATCAATATCTGTGGGCAGATCAATCTGGTCTGCTTTGATAAAGTGAGTCTCTCACTTCCACAGATTAAAAAAAAAAAAAAATCCATAATGACATGAACTGTTGTCAGACAAGAGTTTTTAGAAAACAGAATTGACGTCTTTCTTATTTTTTCTTTAAGACTGGAACTTTGACAGAAGACGGGTTGGACCTTTGGGGAGTTCAGAGAGTTGAAAATGGCAGGTAGGTCAGTCAAATCTATAAAGTGTGAAACTTGTTGGAATTTTAAGTTAAGGAAGAATATTATTTACATGTTGTCATCTTTTGGTGTGACTGAAGTATTGTCTTTCCTTGTCTACGACTGACTTCTCCCACCTCTTCAGCTTTCACCTGTCGGAGGAAAACGCCTACAAGGAAAATCTTGTCAAAACCCAGTTTGTGGCTTGCATGGCCACCTGTCACTCTCTTACTAAAATAGATGGCCAGCTGTCTGGAGACCCGCTAGATCTCAAGATGTTTGAGGCGACAGGCTGGGTGAGTAACTATCAATTCATTCAGTGAGATCAACCTGATAACTGCACCCCTTTTCGCTAACAAATGCATGTTAAATATAGTCTACTATCTGTTATTGGTTCTGGGCAGACAGAAGAGGTTTTAATAAAAGGAGTGATTATATTTGGTTTGTTTGTTTCTGGAACGCTCTTGGCTTTTTTCAACACAGAACGAACGACCACCACAGATCTGTAATTTGATTGTCTTGAAGAAGCCAGCAGTATTGCATGTTATATTGCCAATAAGGCCTTTTTTTCTTTATGTATCAATTTACAGATCATAAGTTTTTACAGTTTTTGTGTCTTTTTGTGGTCCAGATCCTGGAGGAAGCCACAGAGGAGGAAACATCTCTCCATAATCAGATCATGCCCACCGTAGTCCGACCACCAAAGCAGCTGTTGCCCCCAGAGCCCAATTTATCAACAGAACAGGACATGGTACGTCCACAAATACTGCCGTTCAACTTGAATTGATGCAGTGTCAGTAAACTGAAGGTCAACAATTTACCTCAAGGTTTGGAAGAAACATGAACAATATATTTTGTGCAATAATTATTACAATGATAAAAATATGTATCTTTTCTCTTAATTTGGTCTTAGTAACAATCACTTTCTATTATCATACATAACAGCTACATCTTGTCTATAATAGCTGATTTGTTTTTGTGTCTTTGTTTTTAATTAAAGGAACTCTACGAGCTTTCAGTAAGTATTGTTTTAATTTAGCTTTTTATAAATCTAGTTAATAAATTCTGGGTTTTTTTTATTTTCTTAACTAAGTTTTGGTTGGTCGTCTACTGATAATGTGCTCTGACTTTCATTTTTGTTGTAAAGCATTTAGATATTCTGATAATTTGACGGTCTTGACAATTCGAGCTAAAATGTAGAAATAACTGGTATTTTAAATTGCACCATAACACAATAAATAGACTTGTTTTATCATTAAATCACTGTTTCACAAACATTCAAGTTTTTTGTTATTTACATTGTGTTAATCTACTTAAATCTATAGTTTTAACAGTAAGCCATGAAGAGTCATTTTGTTGTTTTCCCTGTTTGTGCGTGTCTGTGTGTAGCCAGCGTATGAGATCGGTATTGTGCGTCAGTTTCCTTTTTCCTCGGCGCTTCAGAGGATGAGCATCGTAGCTCGTCTCCTGGGGGAGAAGCGTATGGACGCGTATATGAAGGGAGCGCCAGAGGTTGTGGCCGGTCTCTGCAAGAAAGAGACGGGTGAGGGGCCCTAAAACTTTGACTTCTGTGAATATCTAAAATAAAATGTGCGGGGTTGAATTTGCGCAGTGTGTTGATGTGCGAATCAGTCCCTGCACATTTTGGAGAAAAAAAATAAGTCTGTTTAATAGTGCATATTTATCTTGCAGTGCCTGAAGACTTTGCAGAGGTTTTGGAATGTTACACTAAGCAGGGTTTCAGAGTGATCGCTCTGGCTCGTCGTCGACTTGAAGCCAAACTCAGCTGGCACAAAGTCCAGAACATCAGCAGGTTCTGAGATGCACACTCTTCAGACACTGTTTAAACACTGTGAATGATTAAGATGGGAGGATAACTTGCCATTCTTTAACTCAAAAGATAGATCATTGAAAAAGTACAAAGTAACACATTAAGATATCTAACTATATGCTTATTTTGAATGTGATGCTTTTATTTGTATTTAAAACTTGTCTAGCTTTCTATGGGGGAAAAAAAAGTAGGTTTTCTTTGTGTCTGTTTGCCGTTTTGTTGTCTGTGACTGAATTTGTGTCCTTTTTCTGATTAGGGATCACATAGAGACAAACATGGAGTTCCTTGGCCTTATTATCATGCAGAACAAGCTGAAGGCTGAAACCCCTGGTGTCCTGCAGGACCTTCATAAAGCCAACATTCGCACTGTCATGGTGACTGGTGAGAGCAACTCGGTTCAGAAAAATTACCAGCATGAAAAAGAAAACCAAGTTCAGTTTTGACGCTTCGTCAAGTTTATTTCTCTTTTCGTTTTGTTTCCCTCAAGTGCACCTGTAATCTAAGCTAATACATTTTCTTGGCAGCTCAGGGTCACGCCAAAGATTTAATTCTGTTCCTCATTTATTTCTCCTTCTGATTTCTCTGACACATTTCGAGGGTTTCAGGAAACCGTAATGAAGTGTAATGTCATTTTTTTAATAGGCTGTTGGTTTCCCCTACAGCTATGTGTTTCAGCTTTGGCTGAAGAGCTGTTTGCTACTCTGAAACCATCTTCATAACGTGTGAAATGTTGTGGATTTTGTCGCTTTCCAGGTGACAACATGTTGACGGCGATCTCCGTGGCTCGTGACTGTGGAATGATTCCTCCCAAGGACACAGTCATCATAGCTGATGCCATTCCCCCTCATGACGGACAAGCCGCCAAAATCACATGGAGATACGCTGACAAACCCATCAAATCGACACGACTCGAGGTAAAGCAGAAGGGTTAATGCCATAATAGATGTTTGCACAAACTTAACACAACAGAATTAGACTGCTGAAGCAGGTTTATTATTACTTTGTTCCCTTTTCCCTGTTGTTCAATTCTAGTGTAGTTTTTTTGTAATTATAGAGTCTACATGTAGCTTTGTCAGTACTTTGAATTTAAAACAATATTATTTAAATGCGATTTGTTTTAACAGGACATTAATGTAAGCCTGGAGGATGTGGGTTTTGTAGAGGAACCAACAACACAAGAAATGTACCACTTTGCCATGAATGGAAAATCCTTCGCTGTCATCGCTGAGCATTTCCCTGATATGCTTCAAAAGGTTCGAAACAAATCTCAAAGTTAAAAGGAAATTTGCCAGGTGTTTGCCTGCAACTGGAACAGAAATGTTAATTTTTTCACTCACTCTTCTAAGGAATGTATTTTGATTTTGTGCATTTTGTAGCTTGTACTACATGGCACAGTTTTTGCCAGAATGGCGCCTGACCAGAAAACTCAGCTGATTGAGACGCTGCAGGGAGTGGAGTGAGTGTTAAACACACCATGCACCTCTGAAAACGTATTTTTGATAAGCAGTCCAAAGGTTTTAATGTCTCTTATGTAAGCTTCTTGGCACAACAAATTACATACTCATGAGCTGTAGATAAACTGGGTAACCAAGAATATGAAAAATATTGTTTACAGCTATTCTGTGTTAAAAAATGTGCACAAGTTGTTAAATTAAAGTAGTAACATTGAAGGCTGAGCTTCTTTTGTTTCCAGCTACTTTGTGGGGATGTGTGGAGATGGAGCAAACGACTGTGGGGTATGCAGCAGATCTTATAATATTCATTCTTAAAACAGCAACAACTTGTTGTGGGCGTAGTTTGAATCTAATATTTAAAAGCTGGTTTATTTTTTTTTCTCCCTCACCCAGGCACTGAAGAGAGCACACGGAGGGATTTCTCTGTCAGAGCTTGAAGCCTCGGTAGCCTCTCCCTTCACCTCGAGGACTCCCAACATCTCCTGTGTCCCGAGCCTCATCAGGTTTTACTTTGATTCTTTTGTCCTTATACAAATATTTAGATGTTTACTTTAAAGCTGCAGCTTTATCAGAAAAATATACATATTTATACACTCACCGGTCACTTTATTAGGTACACCTTGCTAGTATCGGGTTGGACCCCCTTTTGCCTTCAGAACTGCTTTAATCCTTCGTGGCATAGATTCAACAAGGTACTGGAAACATTC
>JAOXNZ010000117.1:9124914-9138095 GCA_028566095.1 Kryptolebias brasiliensis | reverse complement strand
GAAAGAAAAAGCAGCCAAAGTCAGAAGGAAAACTTGAAAAGACCTACTGATCGAAACCACTTTTAAAGATTCCTTGGCTGAACATGAAACTCAGGGATGTAAAGTCGCATCCAAAGCCTTCCATCACCTTCCTCACTGATTCCTAGAAAGCAGCCATTGGATCTATATCTATACCTGATTAACTTTTGGAGTCTACACAATTTAAGATGGCTGCCACAGCTAATCAACCTTACTCAATATAAAAATGGTTTTAAACTCAAATAATCTGACATATATTAAGCTAAGGTTAGTGTAGTAGTTGCTGAGAGTCATCCTCAACACATCTTGTGAGATCTCACAGTATCTGTCATTTCTCATCTTGAGATGATCTTGTTTGACACTCTGGCATGAAAGGTGGCGGGTGATATGCATTATTTTTATGGAGTCCTAGGCCTTTTGTCACTGTAGTGAGCACAGTTGAACGCTAGATGGCAGCAACAGTTTTGCCCATTTAAGTATCCAGTTGAGGAAGAGTTGTTACCCTCCTACAACTTTATCTACACCCTCCTTTGCATATATTTAAATGGTCTTTTATCAGAAAATTTAAGTTTTAAAAATAAAAGAATAACCACAAAATTGATTTAGATTAATCTGCACTTGATATAACAACTCTTGGTCTAATAAAGGTTTATTGAAAGTGTCTCAGTTCCGCCAACACGGCCTGGAACTGAATGACCTAGAGAGCGGTTTCTATCCGTGCCGATTTGGACGTAGTACCGTACACAGGAACTGGACTGTCATTCTGGATGTGTCCTTGTTAGCTAGCTGGAGCAGCAGGCAAACAGATGTGTAGGATCCGGAAAGATGAATTAAACAGTGTTTGAAGAGTGAATCTGAAAGAGACCGACGTTCAGCCGCTGCTAACAGCACCATGTTGCGTGTCGGGAGCAAAGCTGCCTGGTAGGTTTTCCGTTTACTGAAGGTAACGGGAGCAGAAGCTAATGCTAACTGTGTCAGGTGTGATGAAGTGGCTTCTTATGACAGCTGAGGAAAGTCTAACAAGCTTTCTGAAGATTAGCCACTACTGAAAAGATACACACTTAAAAACATTTATGACTAAGTGGATTTTCTGTCGACATACGGACTGTAAATTATGGATGTCCCCGGTACTGCTAAGTGTGTGGAGTTTACTTAGCTAGCTAAAATACCAGCTTCTGTACCCGAAAGAAGATTGGTAATTATAATATGTTTTACTAAATTTGATGTGGTGGTCTACTGCTACTTGAAAGTAATTTATGCTGCTGTACGTGTAGCCAAGTATTTAGCAGTATGTCAGTGTTTAATATTGATATGTTGTTCATATAACTCATGAATATGTCACTTTGTTTTCTTCATGCTCAGACGGTTCTGACAGATTCTCTTATGACCAACAATAAACTAGTTATAAGTGATATAAAATATAAGTTTCCACTCTATTATATCTGAAAGGTTAGTTACAGCTTGAAAAAAAATTCTTACTGTTTCAATGCTTTTCCAGTACATTTTTTTGGATCATACATCATCATTTCATAGTTAAGTGTGGTCAGATTATCATTGGAGTAGTGTTTTCTTTTCCCAAGTCCTTCATCCTTAGCCTTACAATAAATTCCCAGGAGGTTTAAAACAAGGGATTAAGAAATATGAGCATTGAAAGACTTTTAAACTTAAGGGTTGAACCAGTGTTGTCTGCACACAACACACTTGGCAAATAAACTACTTTATATTGTACTTTTAGGCAACCTGTTTTAAATACCAAAGTTACCCTTTCTTTAGTTGAACCTATGAAATATACCAAAGGTATCACAGTTTGATGGACATAAAATGGTGTCTTAACAACAACAAGGAGATTCCCAAAGTTTCTGGCATACAGTAAAGGCTCAACTGAAAGATAATGCCTTTCTCAGGTCCTGTGTCAGGTCTTTGCTGGATTCTTTTCCTTTTTCTTAAAGATATGACTTTCAGACATTGCTCATCTCCTGAAATCAGTGAAAAAGCAGCCAAAGTCTTTTTGGAGAGCTTTAGAAACCCTGGAGAACTTGTCGATCAGGACCAATTTAAAAAGATTACAAGAAAATCAGACTTCTTAGGAGCAAAGAATAGAAAATGGGAGAGAGTTTTTGCACATCAATGTGGTTGTGAGATGTTTCACTCTTTTATCAAAGCCGTACACTTCTCTTACATTTCAGCATTGCCTGTAGGAACCTCCTTCCAACCAATATGGGGGTGAGGTTCCGGATCCCGCTGCAGAAGCTCCACCCTCTGTCTCGTGCCATCCACCATCGCTACTCAGGAAACTCCAACCCTCACCGACCTCCTCATCGTACAGCAGCCCGATATTTTACCTCTATGTCTCGGTTGCCCATGCGGCCTTCAAAACCACCTCCAGGGTCAGGTGGCCATAACTACCAGCAGCAGCGCAACTTTTGGGTGGCTCGCCTCGCAGCTCGGCTGCTAAAGCTCAGATACATTCTGCTGGGTACAGCAGTGGGAGGAGGGTACACAGCCAAGAAGGTCACTGTTCATTTTTATTCTTATTATTGGGCTATAGCTAATTCTTTTGAGCTATAGGTTTATTTTTTTCTCTCCAGCAATGGTTTTAATAGATGTAACGGGACATGTGTGCTTGTTAAAAACAAGTAAAGAAACATTAAAAGAAATCTTGTCATTTATTCTCCAGACCTATGAAGAATGGAAGGACATGCTGCCTGATTTCAGTGAATATAACTGGGTCATTCCTGATTTTGTCTGGGAACTGAGTGAACAAATTGATTTTGGTAAGTTTTTTTCTGTCACAGCTTGTATTATTAGGCTGTTTCTCTACATTAAAGTCATCAGAGGATACAACGTCTGAATATTAGGCAGAATATTGTGTGTATGTGAGTTGTTTTTTTTTTGTTCCCAAAGTAGTTACCTTAGGTTATGTGTTTTGCATTAACAGCTGCAGCTCAGACCACAGTACAGCTGCATAAACCTTACAATAGCATACTTAACTTTTAATCTCAGTTTTTATTTATTGGCAAAATGTCACAGACAATAAAGATGTATCTGTGACCGTGATCATTTTCTTATTTCCAAAATTACATGCGACTGATGTTAAGTTCTAGTAGTTAAATGTTCACAGATTGAATTTTCAAATTATGTCACCCATGGATTGCACAAAAAATCTGTATATTTAAAGTGGAAACAAAGGCATTTCTTTCTAAAATGGTGTGTATGTGGCAGATCAGCATCATTCCAGCAAAAAGCTCAGCTGAATTCACACATGCATTTACCACACATAATCCAGTCATTCACATACAATGTGCATGCCTCCCTGCAGGTGTAAAGACGGTGATAGTCTTTTTGTTTTGACCCGTTATCTGTTTGGTTCACAGATAAACTGGCCAAAGCTCTACCAGAAATGGAAGAAATTGCCAAACTCCTCCCTGACTTTGACAAAATAGGAGAGAACTTCACTTTCCTTAAAAGCCTTCTTTCTTCTGGTGAGTAAACAAGAGATCAGTTGTGCTTTTAGAAAGTTAAGTTGGTCATATTTTAATGATTTCTACCTTTGTGCCTGTACCATCAAACAAGTACTGTATTTCTTTTCATATCTCCTACCTCAATCTGGAGGTAAGAATGACATGATGTACTCTCAGACGAACGATGGGCTGAAGTAATCTGTTTTGTTTTGATTTGCCTTTCAGCCATGTTTTTTCGTGGCATTACAGTTAGAAACAAATCTAAGTACTTGCTCATGTTTACTAGTTTTTGTATTATAGTGTCACATGTTTAGATGAGACAAAATAAATGTTACTGCATCTTATTGTTGGAGAGATATTTTTAAAGTTAAATGTTTTATTACATTTAAATGTTTTATTACATTTATGTTAAAAATACAACATCTACATTTACATAATATGACTTATTACAAGCATCCAAACTGTGTTGCCTACATTAAGAATCTTAAGTTTTTTTTCTGGCTAATTTTTACTTTATAAGTTTTCTCTTTTTTCCTTTTCGATCATCATACTTCAGGTTTCCTGTCTAAAGGCTTTTCCTAAAATTTAGTGAGTCACAGAGGAGCTGTTGCTGTTTGGAGGCATTATGTTAGTAAATTTAAAACCAATCAGCAGATGGAAATATGTCTTCAAATTTCTGGTAATTAAAAAAAAAGCCTTTAAATAGTTTTTCTTGATTGGCTAATAAGACGTATTGGATTCACTGAGGATCAGACCTGGTTCAGGGTTTATTTACCTCCTCTAACGGTTCCTCAATTAAAGCTCAGCCACAGCTGTTCATACTCATCATGTCCCTGGTTTGACCACCATCCCTCTGCCTCTGTCTTTCATGATTTTTATCTCGTGTTCTTCCTTTCTCCTCCTCCCCTTCCCTCCTCCACATTCTCCACAGGCGTGAGTTTGGGTAGTGAAGTCAAAGGAGCCTTTGGCCTGCATCTGTTGTTAGGTGTGTAAACCTGGTGTTCAGTAGAACCACCAGGCCCCGCTCTTTTTCTCTCTGTTACTCTTTGACCACTTTTCCATTGTGATGTTGGTGGAGTTACGGTAATTTGGCTTTAAAAGGTGAAAGTTGGCTGCCAGTTTTACTAATTCTGTGACAGGCACATATTTTACTTTCATCAGTAAAGGCCCCCAGGATTTAGATTTTATTCCATGATTTCAAAATGAAATTACTGGCAGAACATTAAGGCTTACAATTTTGTGGGTAATTTCAGCGCACAAATAAATGAAAACAGAGCAATACACAGTATTTGGAGTGATCTGTTGTTTGTCTGTCGTTTGAAGCTCCTCTTTCTTTTCTACTTTCTTTACCCTGACTGTCTTTGACTGTTTGACTTTGTCATATTTTAATTTTTTTTGTCCCCCGTCGCAATATGAACAGGGGACTTGGAAATGCCCTCCGTCCATCTGGTTCATTTTGTGAGCTGGATAACTTGAAAAATAAGCGACGTACCGACTTCCATTTTGGTGTGGATGCGTCTAATCATAAGTAAAGTCGCTATCAAAATTCGGGTTGCCATATATATATGTTTATTTGTATTTATATTTGTTTGGGCTTCCCCAAAGCAAAAGTTGCAAAAAGACATACAATTTTTTCACCAGTTTTAGAAGACCATGCTTCTCATAGATTAGCTCAGCCTGAAAGACATTCCTAAATATGCCCCTCGTCACTGAAGACAAACAACAAAACAACCTACTTCTGTTCTTGTACACAGTGTAACTCCTACCCACTTGATGATCTTGCACCAAAATCATTAAGGTTTATTTGCATTCCCTGTTCAATGCCAGTCCAGACAAACACTCATCTTGAAAACTAAAAACATTTACTATTCAAGACCCTCAGCGACGGGGGACATCGGCATACCGCTTGTTTTGCCTCCTTTGACTTCCACCCTTTCTCCACCTGGCCTGTATGGATCTTTTTTCTAATTACTCTGCCTCTGGTTAAGCACTATGTCCTAAGCTTTTTTTTTCCTTGTTCATACACGTTTTGATGAATTTCCTGTAATAAGAATTTATTTCTTGCTTGTCGTGTTTCCTCTGATAGAAACTTCAGGCGATCCTGCACTGAAAGCAACAGATTCTTCCACCACAGCTTCGCACGATGCCAGTGACAAGCAATACAGAAAGGCAGGTTTATGAAACCCATTGACACTTCTTCAGCTTTTTGTTCTTTCTGTGCCTCCACAGCTCTGTTTCAACCAGCTCCAGCTGGCAGTTCGGCTGCTTTTCACCTCAAGAACTGTAATTAATTGAATCAAAATATCCTCAAAAAAAAAAAGAGTCAGTGTGAGTTTGTTTTGTTCAAAGAAAAAAATGAATTTAAATGTGCTGGGAAACGGAGCTTTGAACAACTGACAGCTTGGATAGGAATCATACACATTTTTGATTCAACCAGTTCTCTTGAATGTGAAATTCTTCGCTTTGTTTTATTCATTATTACATAAAATCCCACCATTTTACAATAAATGTTTAAAGCAAAGCAGTTTAAAGCACGTTTACAAATGGTATGTTGCTCAGTTTGAGTGTGACACACTGATAAGTTGCTTTACTGTTGCTTCATTATGCTTCTGAATGTCTTTTTTTCTTGTAAAAAAAGGCTCATTTATGAACATTGTTTTAAGTTCATATTTGTCTTTTATTTTTTCTTTCCATCCTAAACTGTTTAAGTGTCTCAATGTTCCATTTTTAATGTCTTTTGAGTGTTTTATCACTGTACAAAGTTTAAACAGTAGAAACCAACATAAAGGTCTGAGTGAAGATTCAGAAGAGGAGCTTTTAAGTAACTAACTTTCCTTTCCTTCACCTTGCTTTTAGCCTTTGATCATGGTCTCCAACATCACCACAACATGACTTTCACAAGTTTATCATTCGTTTACCTTAAACCATTCTTATTTGATTATTTCAACAAGTATAAAAAGACAAAAATAACACAAAATTAAAACCAATGCTGTTTGTCATGTTGAGGATCTTTTGAAATAAGTCAGATTTCACATGATTTGTGCTTCAAGCTGAATCTAATGTTTGCTTTGCTTATTTAATCTCCAGCTTAAGCATCATCCGTCAAACATTGTGTTGCAGTACATTAAAACTTTGTATTCAGCTACAGTAAAACAAGAATTTTGACTGTAGTCTTGTATTTTCTCTTAGAAGTGAGGTCAGAGTCATGGCTAGCATACAGTGAATAAAATAGTGGAACTTAATGTTGAGTAAAGACACCAGACTCACTGGTGTTGCCGCTTGCAGAGAGGCACTCGTTGTTGTATTAACTGCCTCCTCTGCCTTCAGTCTGACAAAGTTTGTTTTAGAGACTGACTTTGTTTGGTTACACTGATGATGGTGGCAAGATTACCTAAAAGAAAGACCTTGATTCTTTCAAACCTTGACTGAAATCTGATCCTTCCACCTGAACAACACCGGGCCAGGTTTCCTGTGTTGGGATACAAAATTGGCCTGCCCTGTGGCTCGATGTTGTTGTTTTTTGTTTTGCTCCTCCTTCCTCTCTCTGATTATGACGTACCCCAGCAGGGTCTGCTTGGCGAGCTCGTTCTTATTCAGCAGCAGCTCCAGCGGCACGAGGAGGAGGTCCAGCGGGCCGCTGCAGCCAATAGTGCGCGTTCACCACCCCAAGATCTTGCTCCCAGTACACCTCCGAACCCCAGCCCCCCTCCACAGACACGCAAGGTGAAGGTCCCACCCCACTTAGAGCCGCCCCAACCCACCAACAGCTCCCAAAACATCACACCCAAAAAACTCTTGGACAGGTTCATTTTTATCCTATCATCACTTCAGTCACTTCAGCATGCGGGATGGTACCTTGGTAAAAAGAAAATTATTTTCAACTTGTCTGTTTATAGTTTTATTTTAAGATCGATTTAATGTACTGTTAAGAGGGGAAAAGCTTAAAAGTATTCATAAATAAAATTTATTTTGCTCTGGCCTTACTTTCTGTAATGCTTCAATCTTGTTTAAACTCATATATTTTATAGGCCACCTTATTAAAAAGTACTAACTAGATTTTAAACTACATTATTTTAGAAAAGATAAAGAAGCAAAATGTTTATTTACACCTCTGCCCCTCAACATCCAACAGTATTCTCCATGTTTCCGATAGTGCTGAGATTTGCCAGTCATCTGTGGGAAATGAGCACAAACTCCTAAAGCTAATTTTCATGAAAAACAGCAACCAGCTCAACTTTACTCCATTATATAAGCGATTAGATGATCATCACCAGTCCTCTAATAATGCTTGGAAGCTTGGCTTGGAGTTGAAGGGTAAACAGCTGCATGGTGTGAACTTTCTGGAAACTTTAAACTTGATCAAGAACATGATAGAAACTTGAAGCTTACTTAGAACAGTTTTGTGTTGCCTCATATAATACCATTTTTATGAAACTATAAAACTGTTCACTTTTATCTCTGTTTTAACGTAGTTTAAAGCACAGTTCTTATCCATATTTCCTGGTGAAGGATTAATTTTGTTGAAGCAGTTTGTCTATTTTTATGTTTTGTTTTCTTCTGTTTGTTCTTACATTCTGTTTCCTGTCCTGCCTCTCATCCAGAAACATGGGCTGATTGTATAAAATGCTTAAAATCAAATGGGGTTTGTCAAATGATTGTATTAACAAAACCTGTGTGATTTTGTGCTTAAAATGATCCTGTTTTTACAGGGTTCACTGTTTGATTTCTGCCTGTTTGTGAATCTTTGAGATTGACACAGAGTAATGAGTCCTGCCTGCCTGAAATGTTTGATTTTCTCTTCATGCATTAACTTCTCCTCTGATTCTCTCTGCCATGCAGTTTGCATGTATCCAGCCTCTGTGGTGTTGGTGGAGGTTTAACATTTTGAAGTAGAACGGGAATCGTGTCATTTAAAACAAAACAGAGGCATTAACACAGGCGGTTCTTGTTGTCTTTGTTTCTCCTGTGACTTTTAGTCATCGGACAAAGAGAAAGTAGACCAACTTCAAGAGGAGCTGCTTCGCACTCAGGTAAAGATGATTATCCCTCAAGTGTTAATGTATAAAAGTATGACTTAAAGTTCAATCATAACTGTTAGATTTGTGGAAACACCTTTTCTATGTGGCAATGATGCTAACAGGACATTGTTATTTATTGTTTAGTTAAAGTATCAACGCATGCTTGAGAGACTGGAGAAGGAAAATAAAGAGTTAAGGAAAGTGGTGCTGCAAAAAGATGATAAGGGGATTCATCAAAGGAAAGCGAAGGTGAGTTAAATAAGAACAAACACACTTAAAACAGCAAAGTTGATATCATTCATACATTTTAACATGTTTTTTTGGCAAAGTTTTGCCAGGCGCAAGATTGCTTGTAGCGACTTGTAGTGATTATTTAGTTTTTCTTTTGGTGTAACGGTGTAATAAACTGACTTTTCTTTACAAGGGTCATTGATATTTATTATTGTTGTGTGATGTTGTGCAGAAGTCTCTTATTGACATGTATTCTGAAGTCCTCGACGTCTTGTCTGACTATGATGCCAACTACAACACCCAGGACCACCTGCCCAGGGTAAGGAGGGTCTGCTTGTTTTGTCAGTCAAGGGTTTTGAAGCGAAATACTACAGGACTGCTAGTAATTTTGTGGCAAAATAACATTATAATTTAGATTCAATTTACAATACATTTATCAGTAGTTTGATGTTACTAAGACTCATTTTTCCTTTCCTGCTGTTATCTTTTCCTTCTGTTTTGTTTTTTGTTCAATGTCAAACCTGCTTTCTTTCCCGTGTCTCAGGTGGTTGTAGTAGGAGATCAGAGCGCTGGGAAGACCAGCGTGTTGGAGATGATTGCCCAGGCCAGGATCTTCCCCAGAGGCTCAGGAGAAATGATGACGCGCTCTCCTGTCAAGGTGAGAGGATAATGTCCCGTTTACAGCTCTGGATTAATCAGAGGAGGGGATTAAAATTTAATTTAACTTATTTTTGATTATTTTTGTATAACCTTGTATTTTTCCTGCAGGTGACACTAAGTGAAGGCCCCCATCATGTAGCCATGTTTAAAGACAGCGGCCGAGAGTTCGACCTCTCCAAGGAGGAAGATGTAAGTTACAGAAACAGCCAGTCATTTAACTTCAGCTCCACTTTTAAATTGTTCCCTTTTCACATCATTTGTTTCTTCTGGTCTGCAGCTGGCTGCCCTGAGGCGTGAGATTGAGCTGAGGATGAGGAAGAGTGTGAAGGAGGGACAGACAGTCAGCTCTGAGGTTGGATGTTGTTCCATTCAAATGGCTAATGAAGTAGTTACTTGCTTATTTATATTCTGTAATATTTCATGAAATTATGTTTATTTTTTTCATGTTAGACAATATCCTTGAGTGTTAAAGGCCCTGGAATCCAGAGGATGGTACTTGTGGACTTACCAGGTGTCATCAGTGTGAGTATACACTGTTAAACTAATAAAGCTGGGAATATTTGCAGATTTCTTTAGTTGTAAACTTATTGTCCCTCTTTCATAGACGGTGACTACAGGCATGGCTTCAGACACGAAGGAAACCATCTTCAGCATCAGCAAGGCCTACATGCAGAACCCCAACGCGATCATTCTCTGTATTCAGGGTGAGTCGTTACATCACTTTACCGCACTTATATGTAAAGTGAGCTGATGGTATGATAAACAGGAAGGTGATCTGTGAAAAGACACCATTTCTGAGAAAGTGCGTCTTAACTTTTACATCTACCTTGACCTTTTTACTTCCTTCATCCAGATGGCAGTGTGGATGCAGAGCGGAGCATCGTAACAGACCTGGTCAGTCAGATGGACCCTCACGGGAAGAGGACCATTTTTGTTCTGACCAAAGTGGACTTAGCTGAGAAGAACCTGGCCAGCCCGAGTAGAGTAAGAAAGCTGAATTGTTCCACCAAATATTTCAAAAGTGTGAAATGTTATGTTTAATATTGGCGTAGCATCTGTTTGGGTATTTCGTTTTCCTTTAATCTTGGAATAAAAGCACAGATTTGTGGATTTTCTCCCTTGAAACAAACATGCCAAATACACTGTATTACTGTTCAAAAGTACTACAGTCAGTCAAATTGAAATGAAAACATAACTTGTTCTGAAATCCTTCCTAAGGTTTTCTTTTATCAGTAAATCTGCTGCTCACACTTAAACTGGTAAAAATCTCCCTGTGAGTGAGACTATTCCCGGTTTTTCCACAAGAGGGAGCTCCATACCATCATTTGAAAATTTTACATATGTAGGATTAAAGATCTTCCTTTATTTATTTTATTCTGTTTCAGATCCAGCAAATAATTGAAGGGAAGCTTTTTCCTATGAAGGCCCTGGGCTATTTTGCAGTAGTGACAGGAAAAGGTAACCTGCAGTACTCAGTAATCCAGCACTCTAAATTTACTTCTTTGTCATTTATTGCTGTCTTTTAAATACTCATCATTTCCTGGTTTTAAAGGGAGCAGCGGTGAAAGCATAGACTCTATTAAAGATTATGAGGAGGAATTTTTCCAGAGCTCCAGATTACTGAGGCAAGTAGTAATGAACCTAACTTTAATGAATGCTAAAGTGAAATCTTCTATTGTTAATAATGTTTAATGTGTCAGCAGGGATGGGATGCTGAAGGCTCATCAGGTGACCACGAAAAACTTGAGTTTGGCCGTCTCCGACTGCTTCTGGAAGATGGTCAGAGAGTCAGTAGAGCAGCAAGCCGATGTTTTCAAAGGTATGACTTCACCTCTAAAATTCAGGCCATAAAAAGCTGATTATATACATATTTTTTTGTCTTTAAACAAATATTTACATCTAAACTTTGCAATATCATCCATGCTTTGATAATGTCATAAGGCATTGGATTTATCTGTTAACTGTAAATTGAGAAGATAGTGCAACTTTGCAACTAGTGACCAATACAGTGAATCCATTACAGTCTCACTGTAGTGTTCTCTCTCAGCCCACTCCGCCACACTTTTCTAACCCCTCCACACTGCCTTCTTCAATTAGTCTAGACAATCAGAAGCCACTGCTAACAACAGAGGAGATTTATAGCTGTGAGACTGCAGTTCCCATAGGTCTATTGTGTTGTATATTGATCCATATCCCATCAAACAACACGCAGCCGGCTTTCATCCTCCATTCTCGGCACCACAAACCTGCAATTAGACTAATCTGCTCTGTGGATAGGGACCTGAAGGAAGGGGCACCAAGCATGCTGTGTTTGTGTCTCTGTCTCTGAGCATACATGAGAGTTAAAACGCCCACTTTTGATAAAGAGTGTGCCACTGGCCCCATTGCTTCACCTCCCAAAGGACCAGTTAAGAGAGTGAGCGTGCAAAGTGTCCTCAGCCATTTTTATTAAAGAATGGACGCCATTAGCAATCTCAAAGTGGCCTTTATGTCATACCAAGTGAAACCAAAGCAGGCTGTGTGTCTGGGGTCATTGCCTGTTGATTATGGAGGCGTGTAGTTGAACGCAGTAAAACATCTTAAAGTTTAGTCCAGTAAGTCAAGAGATTGAACAAATAAAACATGGCAAGCTAAAATTATTTGAGGACTGAACAAAGTGTTATGTAAAGCCATATAGTATTACTATTCAATTATACATTTCCTTTGTCAATAAATGCAGGATTTAAGTCAGGTCACATTAAGTTTAAATAAGTTTTGTTTAAATTAAATGATCTTTCTGCTAGCATCACGGTTCAACCTGGAGACCGAATGGAAGAACAACTACCCTCGTCTGAGAGAGCTGGACAGAGTAAGAACAAACTGTCTGTTCATAAAGATTTTTCATGACTATTTGAGTAAAATGCCTTTATATAAATCTAATTATGTAAAAACCAAAGTGATGGTCCATTATTTGATCAATTTTAATCAATAAATAACCAATTTATTTTAAACAAGAGTTTATAAAATGTTATAAATTGTTTTCAAAGGTTTAACTGTACCAGTGATAGTAATATTAGACATGTTTGGTCCTTTTTTGCAGAATGAGCTCTTTGAAAAGGCAAAAAATGAAATCTTGGATGAAGTCATCAGTTTAAGTCAAGTGACCCCACAGCACTGGTGAGTTTATTGTAAATTAATGTAAACATTCATTGTTTTTGTCATCAACTCAAGGACCGTTTTAAGAGGACTATACAGTGTTTGTTAGAAATTAGATGAAATATAAGCAGGTTTTCTATTGCTCAGCTATTCATGAGTGCTACATTTGTTTATTTTATTTTAAATACACTGCAGATTTTTCTCCTTCTGCATTTATCTGTGTGAACATATAGTGATAACTTATCCACAAGGAGGAAAACCTTGCTTAAATGAGATGCATGCTTTGTGGTGTTGCCCTCCCATGTGCTTTCAGTTCTCCCTGATCAATAATCTGATGAATGGCTCACGGACACGAGCGAGGGTGGCCCTGTTAGCCAGCCAGCACAATTGGAGAAAGCATTTATCGACAGCGAGGAGAGCTAACTTAAACAAAAGGAGAGCTGAATGAAATATGAGCAAGTGTTTATGATAAATGAGAAAGGGACACTTCTGCTTTGGTGATGGGGGACTCTAAACTCAGGGGGACTCTGAGTTTTGTTCCAGAGTCACGCTGCCATGGAGTGAAGTGATGAGGCGGAGAAGCTCTTCATCATGAACAGGGTCACAGCAGAGTTATGTTGGAATTTCCTGTCAAGAGCAAAAGCTAGCCTTTATTTTT
>JAOXNZ010000117.1:9108597-9124814 GCA_028566095.1 Kryptolebias brasiliensis | reverse complement strand
GAATCACATGTTCCTTTTTTCTGCACACAGGGAAGCTATTCTGCAGAAGAAGTTGTGGGAGCGTGTGTCCACACATGTCATTGAGAACATCTACTTGCCTGCTGCCCAAACAATGGACTCTGGTACCTTTAACACCACAGTAGACATTAAGCTCAAGCAGTGGACTGACAAGCAGCTTCCTCACAAAGCTCTCGAGGTAAACAAACAAAACAAAAACCTTTTGTCTTTACACAACTTGTATTAATTAGTTGGTTATTAATTAGTTAGTTAGCTCAGCTCCCTTGACACCAATTTTTCAGAACTTGTTGAAACTTTTTATATCCAGTGGTTTTCTTATTGTATTACTGTCCCTGTCTTTGTCCTCCATGTGTTTTGTATCATTTCTCCGCTTCAGGTTGCCTGGGAGACATTGCAGGAGGAGTTTGCCCGCTTTATGGCCGAATACAAAGGCAAAGACCAGGATGACATTTTTGACAAGCTAAAGGAGGCTGTGAAAGATGAGGGCATCAAGAGGCACAAGTGGAACGAGAGGGCCTTAGACAGCCTGGTAAACAGAAAAAAAGTCAACTCTTCTTGGATGCAGTGACAGGATTGCAACTTGAATTAAAATGTCTTTATTTTGGTCAGAGGGTGATCCAGCACAATGCTCTAGAAGACCGTTCAATCACAGACAAGCCTCAGTGGGATGCAGCAATCCAGTTCATGGAGGAAACTTTACAGTCTCGCCTCAAAGACAGTATGTTAGCTGTCATTACCTCTTATCTGTAGCCGTATTTCAAAGGTCTTTATAGATGTGCAGATGGATTGGCAACTTTAAATACATTGGTCAGCCATTTCCGGTTCTTACTATACCATATACTTTTTGTACATTTATTTTCAGCTGAATCAGTAATCAAAGATATGGTGGGGCCCAACTGGAAACAGAGGTGGCTAAACTGGCAGAACCGTACACCAGATCAGGTCAGAACCACAAGCTTTTTTTAGTTTTTATTTTACTAAAAGTCATGGCCATTATTGTGTTGTGATTTTACGAGCCACTCTGAGGCTATAAAATGGAAAAGTTATAAAAATTCTCATGCAAAGGGTGTAATACAACATTAGTTCTGACACCCTTTATTGTTTACAAGTCAAAGCACAGAATAGATTTCGATGTTCTGCAGAGATTTACTTAATGCCCCTTTTACACTGTGATATCATTGTTCACTTGCTGTTTTATGACCTTGTAGCACATTCGTAATGAAACAAAAAATGAGCTGGAGCGCTTGCTGAAGCTGCATGATGACCACACCGCTTACTTGGCCAACGATGAGGTCACCACAGTCAGGAAGAACCTGGAGGGACGAGGGGTAGAAGTCGACCCGGTGCTGGTGAGATTTAAAGCTCAGATACTTTTACCAAGGTTTAGGACAAATATATGTCTTATGAAAAGTCCTTTTATTGTGTAGCACACTTATTATATCTTCTGTCCATTTACTACTGAAATTCTGTAAACCTTGACAGATCAAAGACACGTGGCATCAGCTGTATCGCCGACACTTCTTACAGAAAGCACTTTCTCATTGCAACCTCTGCAAGAGAGGCTTCTACTACTACCAAAGACACTTTGTTGACGCTGAGGTGAGCAGAGAGGATGTAGCATCATAAACCTGCAGTTATCTTGAGCTTTGTCGCCCTTGTATTAAAGTCATATGTGTTCCCCCAGCTGGAGTGCAATGATGTGGTTCTGTTTTGGAGGATACAGAGGATGCTGGTCATCACAGCCAACACTCTTCGACAGCAGCTCACCAACACTGAGGGTGAGGAAGCTGTAACAGTGTTTGATATACAACATCATATCCACCTTATGTTTTGATCAATTTAACTGGTATAATATCTATTTTGGCATTCTGTTCCTAAGATTTCACTCTACTTTTCTTATGACCTAAACTATTTAATTGGGGGACTTTTATATAAGTTTTTTCCCATTAAATTGAACAAAGTTCTGATATTGAGCAGCCAAATAAAACCAGACTGGTGAGCTAAAGGTAGTGTGGTTGCATCAGTATCTTTACTTCAGGCCCAAGCTTTGTGATAACAGTTGTATTCAGTAATAAAATTGATCTTTGAACCAATATCCTCAATAATGCCCATTGTCAAAATAAATGGCTCCTCTCTCATCCATTTTATTAATGGTAAAATGTCTCGATCACAGAACTCACACTGAGAAATTCAATGCACTATTGTTGAGTTGAACGTAATTATCATTTATTGTGTGCGTGGTTTCTTCATTCTTTGCAGTGCGGCGGTTGGAGAAAAATGTGAAAGAGGTTTTAGATGACTTTGGGGAAGACATGGAGAAAAAGACCCAGCTCATCACGGGCCGCCGAGTCCAGCTGGCTGAGGATCTCAGTAAGACACTTAAACACTTTCACAGCAGAACATTATGGACTCAGAATATACAGTTAAATGTAAAACTTTTAAGTAATTTAGTTAGCAAAAGGACAGTTCTGCAAATATGACTTCTTTGGTTTTGATGCTTTCAGGTCTAATCTCCTAGTTCAACTGTTTTATTAAAAAACTACTTTAAAGGGAATCTTGTCTGTCGTCAGGAGATGGCAGCGGTGCTTCAAGAATCTGGATTGAGCACTTCAGGCGGAGTAAAGTTAATGCATCTCGCTGACAGCCCAGCAAAGTTAAAATAGCTTGTATGTCAACAGACTAGGTGCTGTTTTAAGAGGGTTTTCTTTGTGTGTTCTTTCAGGCTTCTGGCAGTTCTTCATATATTAGCTTCAGTTCAATTTCACAGTTAATTAAAGTGAGTTCTGCTTATATTTAAACTGCATGCACTGCAGTTGTATCTAAATTTATCTTAAGGAGATGGTTGCAAAAGTGGATTTTTAGATCGTATTTAGAGGTTCTAAATTCTACATAGGTGAGAGTGCATATTTTTTTGCTAGTGTGCCATTAACAGCACTCTTTAACATATTTTTGCAGATAAAAAGCTTGTGCAGTTTGCAGGATATTAAAAGTCAACCTCATCATCAGGAAGTTGGGCTTGTTCTTGTTCTGTGACAGTGTGTGTTATAATATCATCACATTGTTTTTACCAGAGGGCATCTCTTTGATTTAGGGTAAACGTTTTGAGTGACTTAAAATAGGAAAACACTGCCTCAGAATCTTCAGTCGCCTCAGGTGTTTTTGGGTAATATGTTAAACACCTGGTTAGATTGGTTCTCGTTGCTGTTTAATTTATAAGATATGTTTGAGCCCTTGAAAAAAAAACTCATTTGTTTTTACTGTAATTTTGTTAGTTAATCATAATTTCTGTTTGCAAAGATCATCAAACAAATCTCAAACATATAATTTGTCAAATGATTGTTGCGATTTCTCTGCTGTCTCATTTGTTGTGTGTTCCTGAGACAGACTTGTCTAAAGTTTCTCTGCTGGTAAGATTTAAACTAAAAACTGAAAGGGAGGAAGTGATGATCACAGGTGACTTCATCTCCTCTTTTCTCCCCACTGTCAGGTGCATGATGGATTATTCTGAATCAGTGTAGGATTTTTATTCACTAATTATTACTTAGAAATTTTATACATGGATTGTTTTTAGTGTGCACAAATGGTGTATTCTTCTTTTTTATTAAGAAATTAGTTATCATTGCTGTGTTTTCAGCTGCTACATACTGTTATCTAGACTTTAACATTACAGCAATTTAAGGCACAACCATAACAATAATAGATAAGTTAATTTTATTTGATTAACAGTAAAGTTATCTACAATGCAAGCCAATGGGAGAGTAGGGAATGAACACAAAAACACACACACATAGTCTGTCTCCATACCAAACATTGTCTAAAAATCCCTAAACCTGCCTGGCCTTGTAAACCCTATAAGGCAAGTCAGTCCCAAACCTTTCACACAGGTGTGGCATTCCCACTTCCCACCACCAAAGCCTCCCCTCTCTGATAGATGTGGGAATGTGGTTTGAATCTGTCACAGAATCTTATAAGGTAAAACCACACCTGTGCATGCACATTATAACCTCTTACAGGCTTAAATGCAGCACAGGAATTTAGCTGATCAGTAAATCTCAATTAATCATATCCACTGTCAGCTGAAATGAAGCACGGTCTTTGTCTCACTATTTGTTTTTAAGAGTTTCTTCATTTATCTCTCAGGGTGTTGATCAGAGTTTGAAGCTGTCAACCAACTGGAGTCAACCAATTTTATTTAGCTTGTAGTATTTTCCTGTATACCTTTCAGTATGCCTCTGTCACTCTAATAATTTGATGGTTCTGTCAGATTTTTCTCTTCCTCCAACTTAGAAAACGTGTCTTTCAGAGGTTTAGCTTTGTCAGTCTTTCAGTTTAAGTGGATTTGGGTCATTAGCTGGCAGGGCTCTGTGTGTGGTGCTGCCAGCCGTTAGGAACCAAGTGTGTGTGGGTTCATCAGTCAACACTGACCAGTAAGGCTGATGGGCTGACTTGGTGCCTCAGATCTTTTAGTCAAGGGTCTTTTGATTGAACTTCTGGTGTTCTCTGAGCGTCTTGTTACACATTTTAGGCTTAATTATTTCTGTAGTAATCTTCAGTTACTGCAACTTGTTGCTGGAGTTTTAATTAGAGGTACTCTGATATGATTATTTAAATCAGGAGTTCTACACACCTCTTTCCAGCTGAGCAGAGCTCTACAGGAAATGGGCTTTTGTCTGTTTGTGAAGCAACCATATTCCTGGTTATGAATTCATCTTTCCTCAGAGATTTTCATCCTGCTTCTGTTTTAAGACCCTTTTAAAGCCAGCAGGTCACATTGCCTCGAGCCCAAACTCTAACCCGACCCCACAGGTCAGCCAGTTAATACCACAGGCTACTTGATCCAGCTATTTTTTTTTTTAAATTGTAAAAGTTTACTCTATCTCCACAGATTTTTCTTTCATTGACTCCCTGCCTCTGACAAATTCTGTCCAGCCATCCCAGTCCCTGTTTTCCCATTCTCTCCCCTGACAGAAGGAGAAAGAAAGAATAGGAAATCAGAGAGGAGACCTTCACCTGACATCTCCTTCTGTTAGACAAGGAGGTAAGCTAGAAGGAAAAAGAGGGAGCGATAGGAGACAGGGGAAAGGATAAACACACTTAACAAAGGCAGAAATATGCTCCCAGGGGCAGTCTGCTGTTAAGCTCTGTTTGCCACTGCTCACAGACAGGCTCAACATTGCTCAGGTTACAAACAGAGGTCAGGTGCTTGCGTCAGTGAGACAGCGTGGAAGCACACTTAATGAATGGTACAGTGTAGACTGCAGAGAGGTGTGTGTGTCTGTCAGTGTGTGCCAGGCGAGCTGTATGGCACAGTGCTGTCTCTGGAGCAAAGCCCAGGTCTAATGTACAAGCTCAGAGCGGAGACCACTGAGCTGCTGCTGCTGCTTCGTTTGCCTGCATTTATAAACTGTCTTTTGTCTGTGTGCAGAGGGTTATACTGTGGTGCCGGATTTGACAGAGTGTAATACATTACAGGGTTTACAAAGTCACAACTGCTTGATAAAGTATTGAATATTATGAATTTTGCCAGCTTTCAAATCCTCGAAATCTATATAAGCTGTCGCTTTAGCATTTTTGCTTTCATACAAGACATTTAGTTTAATATAACTCATATGATTCTACTTCAAGAAGATGGTAGTATTTAAACGCTGTTAGTATAAAGTTCATGACTTTGGTTGTTAAGCAGTAGGGTTGCGCAAGATATCAAAAACTGAATTGCAGTAAATCTGAGACTCAAACTGCAAGTCATTAATATAATATATGCCTTAAATACACACAGACATTTAGACGTTAGTTGTGAGAATTGTGATGAAAAAATAGGCAGAAGGAAAATGAGTGGATTTGGTTAGAAGTTTTCCTAATTAATTGAACACTGTGAGCAATGCAGTTATTTCTGATTTTGTTTTTTTAATTTAAATTATTTTAAAATGTATTCATAATTTTTAATGCACCTTCAAGTATTTTATGCTGCTTCCATTTTAAAGGCCCAAAATATGAGTCCGCTAGTATCACATTTTGGTTTCTGGCTCATTTATGTAAAGATCTAATTGAGAAGAGCACCTGGCCAGCTGACAGCCTTTTACAATAAACCTATAATCTTCACTGGAGGCTTTTTGGCACGGATGAATGCAACAATTTGTGGAAAATTGTGGATTTCAGCTTTTGCGTGGCGAGGTTATCTGAGGGTTAAGGAATGAGAGGTGTCAACAGGAGGTGCTCTGAAAACGGTGATGATGTGTGAAGTGGTGGCATGTCTGCGCACGCAGTCACTTTCTCCTCTTTCTGGTGTGGAAGCAGAAAACAATAAAGCTCCGGTTGTCTGGGCTTGCTCGGCGGAATGCCCTCTCAGCCTCACGCTCACTTTGTTTCCTTTCATCTCCTCCTCATCTTCCTTCCTTCATAGTGATTAGTGAGGGCTCGGTGAGAAGTGCTCCTCGGTGCTCTGCTTGAAGAGTGACGTATGATCTTCAGGTGTTGTGTTCACATGCAACTTCATTCAGGAGCAGCAAGTGGCGTTTACTCAAATGTTTAAGCTGGTAGATGTCTTCTGTTTGTTTTTTAGTTCGATTAGGCATGAGTAGTGTTATTCTGTAGCTTTAATTTATTGCTGGTTTGTTAGAAAATGCACAGTCAGCTTCTCTGTCCTGTAACTGTGTTAAGCACTTACAGCCTTGTTGCTGATAAGTGCTGTATAAATAAATTTGAGTTTTGACTTTTATTCTTTAGTAGGATACTTGGGTTTTTCTGCAGTTGTATGTTGTACTTTTATCGTTATTCAGCATTTTAGGTTTCTTTGAATAGGTATTTACTATCTGTAGCTATAGTTATGTCATGTATTGCTGTTTTGCAGGAAAATACTTCACTGCTTTTTTAAAGACACTTTTAGGCATCTGTAAATGTCTTCTTATGGCTGCACTGGTTGGTTTGCTTGTGCTATCCTCCTACCTGTTGCAGATCATTTCCTGCTCATCGAGAACAAACAAAACATACCAAATAATCAAAATGCAGTTTTTATATTTAATAAAAGAAGCATGCAACATCCCTCATTTAATTTTTACCAAAATTAGGCCTCATTGTTTAGCTAGAAAAGTTGCTGCCGCTTTTTAATAGGCAGAAATTAAAGTAGTGACCTTAGACCAGGGGTAGGTAATCTTGGTCCTCGAGTACCACTATCCTGCATGTTTTACTTGTGTCCCTGCTCCAACACACCTGATTCAGTGGTTAAATTACCCCTTCATGTTCTGCGCAAGCCTGTTAATCACCCACTAATTCAAATCAGGTGTGTTGGAGCAGAGAAACAAGTAAAACATGCAAGATAGTGGCTCTCGAGGACCAGGATTGCCTACCCCTGCCTTAGAAGGAAGCAACAAAGGAGCCACACATTTTGTTGTTTTGACAGCCAATAAAAAGAGGAGGATTTCAGTGGTTATAAAGAAAAAAATCTTTACACGAGGTAGTGATGTCATCTCTCATCCTGCTCTGAAAAAGAGAGAAAGCCAGTGTGGGAAAGACAGAAAGATGAGTGGTGATCGGAGGAGAAATTGAGCTGGGCTTCTATTAACATAGTCTCAGCACATTTTTTCCCCGGGGATCCAATCCCGCCCATCATCCTGCCGCTCTCACAGATACACAGACAAATATTTAACATCAGGTGCTGGTTAAGACAAAGTGATAGAAAAACAATACACAATTTTTGTTTTAACAATTTAAAACTGCAGACCTTAGTGTTGTGCAGGTGTGAGGTATTTACTTCATGTGACTGCCTACACTTCAGACTATGAAAAGATTTTATCTAACATTTTTACAGAAAAAAAAAACATTGAGTTTGAAGCATCAAATCCAAATAATTCAGTTACCCTCAGAGTAAAAGTGGAGTACATGTCTGAAATGAATATATGTTGCTGTGTTTAAATGGTTTATTTTTTGCTGAGTACAGAGGGAAACTACTGAGGCCATCCACAGGAGCAGACATAGCTGAGGTCTACTTGAATGGGCTTTTTCCAAGGTTCATTAGTAAACCTTTTTCACACACCTTTGGGATGAAGAAAAGTGTTTTCACTGAGGGATTGTGACAAGAACTCATTTTAAACCAGAGTTGACTGCGCCACGTCCCCCAGCTTCGTACGGATTTTTGAGATGAATTACAACTTAGTCTCAGTGCAGCCTTTTTTGGGGAGCAAAATGTGACCCTTCAAACACTTGAGACCCCTGACATCTTGTGATTTACACTGTCTGAGGCAGATTAACTGTATACCTATTCTGTTTAAACAGTTACCGTAAAAAATGATGACGACGTCTGGATTCTAAGTTCTAGTTAGTCTGTTTTTTACCATTGCATTGCTAATAACAACTACTGTAGCTTCTGTTCAGTGAAACTACAGATGCAGTGATATTATTTTATTAGTCTATCATCTTTAAAAGGCTTTGAAAGGAATGATGAGCTTCACCACAGGGCCTTTTTACAAAACGGTTCAGCAATACGGACGTAAAAACGAGCCCTTCTATGAGCTTCCTCTGGCTGTTCACCAATTCATCAATCAAGCCGACCACATCCTGCGATGATGTGAGGTTTTATAAATGAAGCTGGCAATGCACAACCATAGGAGGAGCGATATATAACTACATCAAATCTGTGAACTGAAATGCTGTCTTACACTTGCATATTGACAATTTCAACTCTGTGACTACCTCCCTTCCCAGTTCAGAGGCATAACAGCAGTTATGGCAGCAGGGGAATATATCATTTTTGTAGGTAAAACCAAAATAAATATAGAACATTTTACACATAATTTTGTCTAACCTGTCAGGATGGAAAAAACATGTATGAGAATTATCTATTTGATTAGAAAATATGTTCAAAAGTATAATTATAATGCCACCAAACATTAAACCTGGAACTTTAAACTTTACCCTCTTCTAAATTTTGTCAACCTTATCTTTATCTTTACAACATCCTGTGGTAAATTTTAAGGTCTGGTTCTTCAAAGGCTCAAGCACTGCTTGTCAATAAAACCTGAAGCCCACACAGCACAACTCTTATCACCTGGTTCTTTCAAAGAAACAGAATTTTGTGTTTTTGTTTAGTCTGCCCCCCCGGCTGACCCCACGCTTTGACCCATTCAGACCTGTGTGTCCCTCTCCCCAGGTTGGGGTGCTCTCTCGCAGGCATCTGTTTTCTAGATAAGAACTGAGTGCAAGCGCTGATTCATTGCTCTGTCACTGACACGGCCTTTGAGTCGTTGACTTACTCGTTCTCCCGGCGTCCACGGCTCCCTTGGTCCGGGTATTATAGCACAAGGATCCAGATTTAGTGACAAATCAAGCAGCAAGCCAAGGAAATAGATTTTCTGTTTGTTACATTAAGAGATCTGGTTTCGGAGACGGAAACGGCAGAACGTTTAAATGTTCATTGTCTCTAACGTTTGCAACCTTGGCAGTAATGAGATATAGAAAGTGAATTCATGAACGATGACAGGTTGGGACAGGATCCGAACCCCTCACCCGACCTTTTTTCATGACTGTGCTGTGAACCGCTGCTTTTATTGTCTGAACATATCAGAGCAGCATGTGAAAGCAGCTTTAACCTTGGCACCGGTTTTCATCTACTAAAATCTCTCTGTTGCCACTTTTTACAACAGCCACCAATTTTGTTTTTTTTCACATCCTGTGAAGAAGAGTGACCATCTCCAGTTGGACGGAGATTAGTTTGAAGGCCCCTCTGTACTTTCTTTCAAATCTTTTTCTTTTCTCCCTGTCCTCTGTTTTGGACATAGTCTAATTACAGGTCAATTAAAGGCCTTTTGGCTCAGTCCTCCTTCTGCCAGCGCTTCGGCCACAGCAGGCTTAGGGACCTCTACAGAGTGTCAGTGAATGAGATATCATTTCATGTGGAGATCAGCAGAGAGAAGGCCTTAAAAGAAAGGATTTGAGGAAAAGGCTTCTCTTCTTCTTTTTTTTTCCTCCACCCTCTGCAACCCACACACCGCCAAGCATTTTAAAGAAGGGGCCTCTGGGATAGAGGGTAGAGAGGATTATGGGAATATTCATGACCAGATAAAGGGGTGAGCGGTTGAATGACTGTGTTTTGGGGCTCATCTCTTAGGTAAACAGGAGCCTAAATGGAGTTTTAAATCGCTACTCCCCTCTGCTCAGTCAGGAACAGGCAGTAGTGACTCTGACCACTGTTTTTTTGTTGCATTTTCACAGGATGGTGAAAAGAAAGCCTTGTTGTGGCCTTTTCTTTATCATGCTGTGGTCCTTTGGTAGCAAACAGATGGTGCTGGGAGGAAATAAATATCTGTTTCTCACAGTTTTTATTCCCAAAATATTGGCTGCTCTGAAAGACACTATTCACACTCAGCCGCAGCCTCCTGGGCTCCTGAATGCATGTGTGTGCTCATTCTAGAGTCATTACTAAATATGCTAATGAATATGTTGGTAGTCTGACACAGGTAAAGATTTTTGGGATTTTCACAGTGATTGGTCATTTTAGAAAAATGGAGCAACGATGGACTGAAACAGGTCGTAATAGTTTATGTTACAATATTGGTTATGGTTGATCATCAACGGTAAATACAGCAGTATCAGCTTGATCTGAAGCTCTGCCCTGATAAATAGGGATAAAGTTGACTTAACTTGATTGGAAGCATGAGTTAAAATTTTTCCAGTGCTGTATTGGCTCAGTAATTGGTTTTCATTTACTTCAACAGCACCAAGTTGTAAGCTTTCACAGTCATTCCAGGAAATCAAACCAGAGTATTTTTTCCTATTTTAAGCCTTTTGATCTAACCTCCACACCCACTCAGCCTACATTAATCCAACAGATCTACTGATTTCTGCTCACAGTTGGCAGGATCTTTAACGTTTGACCTGTGCTAAGCATCATGTACTGGAAATCCACTCGTCATCCACCACATCTAAACCCAATGAGAAACTTTGAAGCTCGAGCCCGGGGATTCCCCATGTTTTTCATGGTCTGACAGCATGTACCCTTGTGTCCTCGCCCCAACCAAACGTCCCACCCTTTCATACTTCTTTTTCTTCAGGTCAGACAGATGTTGGGAATCCTGCTCCTCCTATTAACCTGGATTGAGTTATGTTGTCCTGTGGTCAGGGCGCATAGCTTAATCTGAGCCCTGCCGTGGGCTGCGTGTTGCAATGGCATATCACAGGGTTATGTTTCATTCAGCTCCACACCTGCTGCTGTGACTTGTCAGAGGCCCCTTTAATGCCTCCATTAGGTGTAGTAATCTCTTTCCTGAGTGTGTTAACTAAGTATCAAAGGCTGGGAATTTTCTTTCCTGCCACCTGCCAGTGGGGAACATGTAAGAAGGTGAAAAGAGGTGGAAGTGGCATGACTGTACAGCTTTCCAGTTTTTAAGGTATTAAGGTCTTTCACAGCTAAGTTTTCTGACTGTGAGTGTTCATCAGTTCTCCATACATGTTTTTTAGCTTCCCTTGTGGTTATCAAGCACTTCTTCATGATCAATTTTAAGGTTAGGGGTTGGGGTGTGACTTTACCTCTCCCAACAGTTTGTTTTCCATCCATCAAGATAAACCTTCCCTAACATCAGTTTTCCCATCAAAGAGGGCTGCACACAAGCCTCTCGAGTGTGATATTTAGTTTCCCTCCAAAGGGCTCAGAGTTATCAGCCTTGTGCTGATGCTAAATAGATGCTTGAGGCACTAGTGCTCCAAACCACAATGATTTATCTTCCTGGAAAAAGTCTCTCAAAGCTGTGTTTTCAGTCGGCCTTTTCGTAGAAAAACAATCAACAATAGTTCTCTGTGGATCTCGTGTTGCTGATTGATCAAGATGGAGCAGCACCAGTTTGCTCTTCAGAGCCGGTGTTTGAGTTTGTGCTTGGGGGAGATCCAGACAGATTAGCGAGGGTGATGGGGAAGCTGGAGAAGCAGCCAGACCCAGAGGTGCAGCTGGCATTGCTAACCATGGCTTCCTTTTTAAAGAAAAAAAAGAAGAAGTTGGCCCACAGTCTTATTTCAGCCACTGTTTAATCAGCGATTAAGGCTGCTCTAGACGGCTCGCTCATCTCGTGTGACCGTACATGTTGGGTGGAAGGATTGATCGTATGTTCTATAGACAATAGTAGTTAAATCATGAAAAGAAGTGACTGACTGCTTTTCACGTGAAATGCCGTTATGGCGTCTCTTTCTGTCCATCAGCGATCTGCCCAGGAGGTAGAAACTATAAGAAGAAAAGGGTGAGCGCTTTGATGTGGCTGCACAGGCCTTCATCATCAGATGTGTTGAGTTAGTCTGCCTTAAGGTTGGACTTTTCTGTCAGAGAGCATTTCTTTGTGGTGAAACTGTGAGGGATTTTGGAAATCTGTTGGACACTTTTTTAAATAAAACTATCTATAAGTAATTCAAAATTTAGTTCTAATGTCTTAGCCACAAACCTTTGAAAACATTAGTTTGTGTTAAAAAGCGTACTTCAGTATTTGCAGTTTGTCAACATAGATCTTTAGATCAACAAAAAATAACAAAAGAAATTCAGTTTTTTGACACTGTTTCTTGCTGTTTCTTAATTTAATCCAGTAAATGTTCTGACCAACAGTCAAAAATCCCACAAATATTCAATGATTTAAAGACAAAAGTTTCAGCATGTATGTCTGATATTATTTTACACAAAAATGTAATTATTAATTGTTGCAAACTTTTTTTTTTATATCTTTTGCTCGAAACATGTATTTGAATGACATTTTGACACAATTCTCTTCTTCTTCTGCTCTTTGCAGAGAAAGTTCGTGAGATCCAGGAGAAACTTGAAGCTTTCATAGAAGCTCTTCACAAGGAAAAATAACAGATTCAGGTATTTGTTTCTGTAAAGTGAAATTCACCTGTTGCCTTAAAGTAAAGTGTAAAAAAAATGCATCTAGAATCAGGAGGAACTGGTTGGTGTGAACCTTGTCTAGTTTTTCCTTGATTCTTCTTCTCAGCAGCGTTAGTAATAATAATAAATCTTTGTAACACAGCAGGAAGAATGCACTGAACACAAACAACACATCCATAAATGACTGTCTTCGCCCCCCTGGAACCTCCTCATTGCTCCCCTGATTTTATCTCCCTGGCTTCCCATTTTCTCCCCGACACTGATGGAGTCACGGACCTGGACAGAAGCAAAAGGAGGAGAAACCATTTCCTGGCTTGAATTTCTGTTTCTAATATCTCTCTGAGACAAGAGAGGGACAGGAGCACAAACACAACAAGATAAAACAAGACCTGCACACGCTGCATAGAGTTGTTAGATATTTGTCCACTTGTTTTCAATAAATGAAGACTTTAAACATGTTTTTCTCCCACTTTCTTATCCTCGGCAGGTAAACACAATCTGTCATCATTTAAGAAGATTGACATACTTACATGAAACAAAACTTGTGGATCCCTACACATCCCTTGTGTAGGGATCTTTATTATTTTACAACAAAAATACTAATTTATTTTTTTCTAATTGGCTTCAGTAAATAATATTACACATTTATGTCTGCCAAAAGCACATTATGTCCTCGTCCTGCTGTTTTTGTTGGCCTGTCTTTTCTGTTATGTCACTTCATACAAACACTTCACAAGGTGGGGTTTTTTTTTTTAGATTAAAAATTAAATTAGGATGTTAGGAGTTATTGAGATCCTAATTCGAGTTGAAAAGGTTAAATAAAATGTCTTTTAAGGACTAGCAAGGGAGAAAAAATGTTTGTCATGATGATTTTAAGACATTTTCAATCACTTTCCTGTTAAAATAATGACTAGTTTTATTTGGATCAGGTTATTAGTTCTGACCCAATATCCAGTCTAACTTGGTCAGTTGCGGTTTTGTCAGGACGCTTTTTTTTTTTTTTTACAGGGTTGAAACATTTTGTTCTTGATGTTTATTCTGTTGATACCTCTATATGACACAGATTCATTTGTACTCATCCTCCCATCTGTGCCTGTGTTGTTTTTAACCTCAAACATGGAAATGATTATCTCACTTCAACGTAAAGAACAATGTTCGTACTTTCTCCCAAATTTTTGCTTCTTTCTCTTTCTTATCTTTGACTTTTACCTCCGCTGCTTCTGCTGCTCCTTCATTTGGACCTTCCCGGTTCTCCCCATCGCCCACGTCTTGCCTCCAAATTTCAAAGTAATTAAATATATTTGCCTGAAAGGAAGAGAAGGATCATGCTGCCCGTGTTCGTTCATTCACTCTTTAATTCTTGTGTAAATGGGTTTATGTAAATACATTAATATGAAACAGCGAACAGGCAGGCAGGGAGCTTTCATCACACGAGGACACTGTGAGCCGCTTGTGGATCAGGAAACTGATGGGTTGGTTGGAGAACATGTTTTATGTTGTAGAAAGAAATGTGTGCATGGTGTACCCCTGCAGATGTGCGTTATTTATTAAATTTGTGTTTAAAATGAAATGGACTTCTTTTTGTTCTTTTACATTGTTAATGACTTTTCCAGCAGACTATAAATTGAAAATTTTTTTGCTAACATGCTAAACTAGAAAAAACGAACAAAACCCTGCTTAATATGTACATGTAAACCTAATGGTTGGGTTGTCGGTTGTAGGTTTAACCACCAATATGCTTTAGTATATTTCACTGAGATGTAAAAATGACTTCAGACTCCAGAAGTCTTACCTAAAACTTTGAACCCTTAAAAATATGAAATATGTGAACCTGGATAATTTTATTTTAAAGATCTTTATGAAATTGTGTGCTCATAAGCCTGATCTTGTTCCTTTTTTTTCTATCCATAACAATGCAGACATTTAATCATTCATAGATGAGCTGGGTACATAACCCATCCATAGACGATCCTACAAGAGCAGTAAAGTGACAACTGTGTTGGAGAAACAAAGAAAAGGAAATGTATTTTGTATTTTTTCCTAATGTTTCCTGAGTTTATATTTGTGTGAAACAACAGGTACAAACTAGGGTTAGACTGTCCGCAATGAAAGACTGTTGTAGAATCTTGTTATATGTGTAATTTTTTTAATTACATTTTTGAATATAGACAGTATGACTTACTGCAAGTATTGTTTTTCTGTCCCACTTCTTAATTTAAAATCACATCAGGCTTGACTCACTGCACTAAACGTCTGCTTTCATGTTCAGTATTTTTTGTGCAAGATATTCACATTTTCTTTGCATATTTTTTCTTTGCATAAATTAATTTAAAGATGTACTCACTGTCTTTGTGTGTATTTGTTGTTTAGACATCCTGCCACAGTCATGGAGGAAGTATTCGGGTCATATTTGGTAAAAGGTTGTAGATTTATTAGAGTGAATACAATAAACTGCTTGTTAGCAGAGCTGATGGACCTAACAATCAAGCTGTTTGTCATATATTTGAAACTTTAACTTTGTTGAGTTGCTTCAACAGAGAAGATTAGGATTTTATGTTGAATTTTAGCCTAAATGTATTTTTGTTTCAGTGTTGCTTTTAATGTAGTAATCCTCTGTTTCTCCTTGTCAGAACATGGAGAAGCTGCTCTGATGTATTGTTTGGCTCTCAGCCCTGCAGACCTGTGCTCCACGTCTGTGTGTGTTTGTACCAGATGCTGCTGTCTTAAAGCTGCCGCTGGATGCAGTGACCTGTTTGCTCATGAGCTGAGGCCTCTGCTCCAGGTCTGGGCAAAAACCCTCTGAGTATTTAGGTCTACAGGCTGTTACCTGGTCCCAGAGCAGGCTGAAGGCATGCCGCAGCCTGAGGCAGGCAGCTGAGGGTCTGACTGATTAATAAGTTAGAGTCCAGAGGTCCTCCACTCCCGGGCATCTTCTCTCCTTTCACAGAAGCCTGGTTGTTACCACATCTCCACATTACTCAAAGGGCTGAACAGTGAGGAGGGATGGATGGATGAGGGGGAGGATGGACCTCGTCCTCATCACCTGAGGCTTTACCTTTAAGGGTAACTCCTTCTTGTTAAATAGTTGCTTTCTTTGCTGCTGTTTTTCTAAAAACAGAGTGAAAAAGCCCTAATGACTTTGTTGCAGCCATGAAAAGCAAAGGGTAAAAGTCAACCTCCGGCAGAAGGCCTTTGTGTTATCAGAGAGCAGCTCTCTGTGAGGACGGAGGCCGGCAGCAGCACACGATGAGCCATTAGCATCTGCAAAGGCCGTCACGTTGACTAATAGCCATCAACACAACGACACAGTGGCGCAGCTTGTGTTTTCCTTCAATCCTCTTTATTGTGG
>JAOXNZ010000117.1:9045988-9071207 GCA_028566095.1 Kryptolebias brasiliensis | reverse complement strand
TTGTTCCTGGGATCTGTTGGAGCCACTCTTCCAGTTTGGGGGTCACAGCACAGAGTGCTCCGATGACCACTGGTACCTCTGAGGCCTTGACTTTCCACAACTTCTCTATTTCCTCTTTCAGCCCTTGGTATTTCTTGAGCTTCTCGTGCTCCTTCCTCCTGATGTTACAGTCGCCTGGGACTGCTACATCTATCACCACTGCTTTCTTCTGTATCTTATCTGTCACCACAATGTTAATGGAGCTGGGAGTTGGCACAGCGGTTAAGTCACATGACTTTGGTACGGGATATCAGAGGTTTGAGGGTTTGAGGTGGCAACCTCAGTTGCACAATGAGCGAGAGACATTAACAAGGATTAACAAGGTTTGTGTCAGAAGTTGGGGAAACAGGACATTACGGGACAACTTTGCAGTGTTCCAACATCCGAGAGCGAAACCTGCTATCACACCTAGAGATTGATGAGATACAACAATGATGCTACAACAAGGGGAACCAGGACAATAGGTCAGGGGGGAGATACCATCATCCCCACCATCCAAGTCCCATTGATATAAAAGTTTTAATAACTGATACCACAACTAGGCATAATAATGTTTTGTTGTTTTGTGACAACAAAATATTTAATAGAGAAATCTGACTGCATTTGCTGATAAGATAATCAATAGGTATACTAAACATATACATTAGACGTACATTAGTAATGTCACGTATACATTAGACATGACATTACAGCGGTTGTGACAGTAAAGCACTTTTTGCAGTTGCAGCTCATTACATCATTTTGTTTAAAATAACCTTCTGAATGAATGTGAGTGTGCAGTGCTACAAAACAGTCAACAAGGTTAAAATGGAATTTGTACAACCTGTCACCAAACGGACTTTGTGTGTTGGAATGTGTGAATAAAGCAAGGACTTTCCATTAACATCCACTTTACCTCTAATTAACTCTCTGGAGGTTACAGATTGACCCTGTTACACCTGAGTGGATATGCCAGAGCTTTTACCCGCCTCACTCAGAGAAAACAGGTCTTTTGATATAAATCCACCCGGAATCTCCTAACCTAACTACCGGGTAAAAAGAGTTCATAATGTAACCCACGCTGACACCACTGAGCAGAGATTATTCCAAAAGTGGAGCATTGTTGAGAGCACATCAGTGTATACTTACTTGATAATACCCATCCAACTACCTGGGATTCATGCCATATCCCTTCCTGAGCAGCCCAAAAAGCTTTGCTTTGAAGGCTTAAAATTAATTACCAATTTACAGACTCTGTAACTTTATCTTTAACTCCACTTTAAGCTGCATGCTGATATCTAGTGCCAATTTACGGTGATCATCTAGCAGTTTTAGAATTAATTGGAAAATGGCGCCCGGCCAATTAAGACTATAAGAAGAAGGGCCATTTTTGATGGTAAATCCACCTAAGAGGAATCTCTCACATTTACTGCTCTTAATTAGTGAGTTCTTTTTGTTTAAAGTCTTCTAAATTTATGGAGTGTATTCCAGTTATCAGAAGGATTGTGATTCTTTGCCTGGTTAGTGAACCGCACCACTTTGCCTGGGAGAATGATTACTGAAGACTAAGCCACGGCTTTTGGGAGCCACATGCCTGACTTGTTCAAAACGGCGATCTCCTGAGGAGAGGTTAAGGAGAAGAGTCAGCACCTCCAGGGGAGCTGCAGACTTGCTCTCTGTCACCATGTCATCCATCCTGGAGCCTAACTGAGTTATCATATCAACAAATCTCTCATCAGGGGCCTCACAACTGACACTTTTAGAAAGACACCCACAGGGGCACAACAAATTTTGAGCAGCAGGACGTTGCTAAGAGAAGAGCTGTGGCACCTGCAAAGGTCTTCTCTCCTGCCCACGGAGAGGGCGCTCCCACTGGGCATCACGTTGCTCTCTGGCCTCTTGTCAGCATCAGAGCACAAGAACCGGGATGCCGGAGCCATAGTTAATGCTGTTCACAAAAGCAGGAGTACACAATAGAAGCACTATATCACCAAGACTGTCAATAAATTTAAAAGCAACCCACGAACAATTAGCTGAAAGGGCAGCAAGGTTTCATGGCCATACAGGCCTCAGCTTCTCAGGCCAGCGGAGATAAAATGTCCACCCACGTTCAAATAGCAGCGGGTTGTTCTGTCCAGAGAATAGATCCACGGACTCCTGTGGACTGCTGCCTGACCTTTAAGTGTGTCCCCCAAAAATAAACCACATGCTGAGCCATTCCGCTAGTCACAGGATGGTTTATGACTTCTTGAATGTGGGAAATGTTGCTCAATAGATTGTCTTTATGACCATATAGAGTTACACACTTTGTTCATTTCATGGTTTACATTATTTGTAGCATGGGCCAGCCAGCTGCCTCCCTTGATGTTGCATAGCGTCATAACCAAATGTTTGTTTTCTGTGATGATATAAAAAAAAATCTAGCTGTTGTGCTGATCATTTTTAAGTTCTCGTCATTTGGTTTTGCTAAATGAGACTGCGGTGAGTCATCAGCAAGTCCTGGATAACACAATGTCCTCTTGATTTGATTTTTTGTGAGATCATTTTAAAAGGGATCTGTTTGAGTTGACTCTGCAGCCCTAAAATCATCCAACATGAGAAAACAAATGCCATCTTTGATTTGGGTGAGGTCCATCTGTTCACAATACCCTAACAAGAACAAAATGCCCTTCGGGGCAATCAGAGCTTGCCTGTCTTCCATGATCAGAAAACCTTTGAGTCTTTAAACCTATTTCTAAAATGTCCTCAATTGATGGAATTGCTTAAATATGTTGGCTAGCGATTAACAGTTTGCAACAATATGACAGATTTCACTCTTGGCAACAGTTTGTATAAAAACCACATTTCCAAAGATGGGATCGAGCCCAGGTTTTGTTCATTAGGAGAAGGTTTCAGGAGAAACATGCAAAGGAAAAATAAAAAGATGACTTAATCGCATCTAATTTTTGACAATATATGTACAATCTTTTATGTTAAAAGTTCAAGTCAAGGACTTGTGCTTTAAGCAAAAGATGAACATATTGTGCCTTTTAAAACTTCAAATCTCTGTCCAGATTTAGGTGCAGCCTCTTGGCATTCTCTTCATCCAGCACCTCTATAAATCATTTGTCTGTTCACCACTGCTGACCAAATCGACCCATTGGCCAAGAGCCAAGCCTGTGTCCGGACAAGGCCCTGACCCATGAACCTTGGCCGAAGCCCTTGGGCCAATGGGGTGAGGCCATTAGAGCAACGACCTCGCCAGCCAGGGCTACCTGCTGCTCTGGCATAATGCAATTGGACACAGCTATCAGAATGATGGAGCACACTGAATTCTCCACGCTGACCACTCAAATGGCTGCCTCTGACCAAAGCAGGCACAAGTATCGTCAGGCGCTGCAAAATGCACCACAGATGTTTCTTATTTGTGTCTGTATTAAACTTCCAATCCAGGTGGTGCATTGAAATTTTCTTGAAGTTGTAATTCAGACATTTTGGAGCTGCTCAAAGGGTCAAGTTAACTGAAAAATCCATTTTAACAGAAGCTCATCTCTTCATTCATTTCATCTGTGATGTAAAACACAAATTTTTCATTATTGCATTTGTAAACCTTCTGTGGTTTCACCAAATGTGGCACATTATGCTCTTTGCAATGACGGCCCAAAACCAGACTCCTGCTGACATTTCTTCCCTCTGTCTCCACCTCTGTTTTGTTGACAACAGTAGCTTCACACTGGTAGCATAATTATGAACATTAGACTAATCGAAGAAAGACTCTGCAGGATGCTAACCCCATGATGCCTGAACCTCAGTGTGCCAATAAAGAGGTGATTCCCAAGCCTGAATTTGTGTAAACTACTGTCATACTGGTGCATTCCCACAGGTGTCATCCCCCCCATTCATCCAAACAAATACACCTGAGGAGACCCCCTCCAACTTAACACAATTAACATTTTCCATGCCCTGTGGAGTTACACTCACAGTGCACAAATGCATCCAACTGACAGGCAGCTTAGGCAAATCTTTTGTGTGGGGAGCGAGCTGAGTAGTGTTAGGTTTACAGAGAAGCTGACTGAATTTTATCTAGCAGTGTTTACAATACAGAACATCTTGGGAAAGACAAGCACCTCATCTGAACTCTCACAATATGTTTTCTTGGGACTGGGATTTAAATGTTTTTATATTATAGAGTACAGAGCAGTTGATAGTAATGTGTGTGTTTTATTATTACTGAATATGCCCCAGCTTTTCTGTAGTGAGAAAATTTGCAATTGAATTAAGTGTGTTTTATGATACAGTGTAGAGGTACCGTAAGAGATGGTTCAGCTAATAACAAAGGTGGAACTAGCACTCCTTGAAGGAATGCATATCACCTGCTGCCTTACATGCCAAAACCTAAAGATCTTGTGTGATATGCAAGGACTCAGTGTATGTAGTGGAGCTGACTCTCAGCTAATAACACACTACACTTTAGCTTAATATGTGTAAAACTGACAGAGTTATAGCTGCGTTTGCTCAGGTGTATTAGCTTAGGAGGACAATTTGAATCGGACAATAAAAGTTAAGTTGTACATGTACATCCAATATTTTCCTTCTGGGAGTTTCATTAAAATATCTTCAGTAGTTTTTGCTGACAAACACACACTCAAAGACAAATTAAATTATAACTTAGTGGTCCTTCCCACTCCTCTCATTTATTTTTTTTTAATATAGATTTCTCATACACCTTGCATTACATGAAAATTTACGTAGAATCTTAAACAAATAATTTCAAGCAACCTGGATGTGTGAAAAACTAATAAGCATACAGCATCTTTTTAAAGTATTTATTAGTTATTTTTGGTACATTTTGATTCTAAAAATTGAAAATTTTCAATCATGTGTCTTTGTCTTTAACATAATTTTCTCCACAAAATTATAATTGCTTAATTCTTTCAGCTACTTTATTTCCCTGTCTTGTTTCTCTGAAAATAATTTCTAGTATAAGTTATTTTACTAATTTATGTTTTTATTGCTGACTGAAAAATATTAATGAAGTAAATTTCCTCTGGCAGAAAAAAAATGTGGGGTCTAACAAAGTTCACCATTTTGACCTCACTATGAAATCGGCCTTTGTGTTATGTTTTTAAACCCCTGGATTGCCGTTAAAGCATTTTCAATGCAGGCCAGTAGATCTCATTACTCATCTCTGGAGAAGTTTAGTTCAGAAGCCTGCCACATTAAAGGGACTAAGTTGGTATTATGTCTTCTGCTTTTTCTGCAATGAACCAAAGTGTCCGAGCTGCAAAGAGAAAGGGAGGTGTGTGTGGTTTGTCCTAAAAGACCAATCTGGACAGACGAACTGATGGCAGCATCTGCCTGCTTTGTCAGTGGAGGAGAGTTTAATAGAAGAACCGAGTGCCAAACATTCAGCAGTACTAGATGAGGACAGAGATGGATGGTTGAGGGGTCATAGACGAAGGGTCTGGCTTCTTATCTCTAACCCTCACTGGCAAATCGATTGGTTTTGGGGCATCAGTCATCAACTAAACCCAGGTCACCACTTTCTTCTTCAGCCGTGGCCCACAGGCGAAGCTTTGTTAGCCTTCATGTATGTGCCAGTATATGGAGATGGATGAATGTACAAAGTTACATCAGGCCATTAGATGAGTTTATAAAGGTCATCTTGATTTGGAACTGCATTATTGTTGAAATATTATAAAACATTTGGATCAAGTCTGATTGATACTTTCTGTGTTAGGCTGATGTTTTCTTTGGAGGATGGAGGGTTGGGGGCAGTTGTTACTTTGGCCCTTAATGTGATTATGGAAAAATGTGACAAATACAATATCCACTGAGAGTATATTGTGATTTTATGTTTTTGTTGATTGGGAAATTGCTTCAGAAGTTACTATAAAAAGTTTCATAAACTTAGCTGAATCACTGTTGATCAGAAAAAAAACTTTTCTGACTAGGTCATGAATTTTTTTCTAATATGAAACGGCTGAATAAAAAAAAACAAATTTGTTATTTTTGTGTTCTGCCACTTGCCTTCTATCATTAGTATTGTTAGGAAGTAGTCATCTACTGTTGTGCTTTTCCCCTGACTATTTGTAAAATAGCTCGTTTCCATGCTGCAAAAATGTGTTTTTGCTCAAATTACAAAATATATTTAAAAAAGACTATTTGTGGGAGCAGTTTCACAACACAAAATACATCCTACTCAGGATCTAAATATTAACCATCTAGATAAACTTAGAGTACTCTACAGGGGTTATAGTACATAAAATATTGCTTGGGGGGGAGTGGATCTAGTTGCAGACAGAAATCATGATGCCCTGCAGGGTAGCCATTAGGCCACAAGACAAGGGGAGCCAAGAGGATGTCTGCACTCCAGGGTACTAATCCAGCACCAGTGCTTTTTTTTTTGCTTGGATAAAGACAAGTCCTACAGCTCTGGATCACCTTCTGTTACTGGCAGGTGGTTTTACTTCACCAGTAATTAGCTATCTGCATAGTTTGGCTACTTTTGTGGCTGAATTAAGCTCACAGGAGCATTAGCTCTGCTCACAAACTTGGATAGAAATGTCAGCAGGACCACCTTTTTTCGGCTTGGTTACCTTCATTGTTTCATTTTTTTTTTTGTTGAGACTTTAATAACATCTAAATCCTGACTTAGTCTAACAGATCTTTTCATGAAATGTAAACAATAACAAAAGACTGAAAAACCTTGTATGTTCTAACAAATTGTTTGGTAGACTCAGTCACTTGTGAGTCAGTAGCGAATGTTTAACTCGGTTTATGCTACAATGATTTGAGGTTATTATATTTGACGCGAGCTTTGGTCTCAGTTTACCATTTCTCATTACGGACTCTTCTGCTGTCAATTCTTTGACCTGCAAACATCTGCTCAGTGAAGTTTTTTTTCTGCCTCACCTCTAATCTTGGTTTGGGAATCGGCCCTTTTCTTATCTAAAAGCTTTGAGCTCCTGCATGTCAGGGAAATTAATTACATGTTAAGAAGGGTGGAATTAATGACTTGCACTGAAACCTGTGGCCTCAGCTGGCTTAGCTGCTCGCAGATCACCCCCCTGATCCCGCTTGTTACAGGAGCTTGACCATTGTAGATGGGGAGATGATTATGTGGTTTCAGCCTCTTGTCTCTGTCTCTTTTGTCTTTTGGGGGTAGCACAGGGGTCTCTTATTTTGTTTGCCTCCATGTTCCTTTCAGGTGGTATCACAGCTGGCCCTGTTAATTCACTGTGACCCTATCCCCCCATGAGGCAACTGTAAAGGCTCACACAAACTATTTCTTCCATGCACTCTTCTTTACACAGCAAAGAATATGAAGTGGAACTCTCTGAAGCAAAGTTAGACATCCAAATTTTCAGGTGCCCAATCTTTTCCTGATGAGGGAGATTTACCAAAGAATATGTTTAAAGATACTCTATGTGTACTTTATTTTTTGTGGACAGTGATGCTCCAGTTGACATTTAAGAAGCAGAATGTGAGTCAGGTTTACAAATGAATCAGGTTGTCCCTGGGAATCCCGAGCATGTGTTGTCTAGCCATCTGTCCTCTTCAAAGATGCTGTCTCACAGAGCTCCACAAATACAACAAGTATACAGTTAGACAATTACCCTAAACAGCTTGGTAATGGGTTTACGGTGTCCAGAATGATGGCCTGCTAAATAAAACTACAGGATTCCCACAAAAACCTGACATGGCTGTAAATATGTATTAACCAGAAAATGGGCCTTGTGTGGGATCATTTAGAAGGGACAAAGAGTTGCCCTTTGACAAAGAGGCAACGTCCAGAAAGAAAGAGGGGTTTCTACTTAGCTAATGAGTTGCTCCATAGAAATGTAAAAAGGTGGGTCTTTATGCAGAGCAGTTGTCCCGCTAGTCGAGCCTGATGGACTGTAAAGTGTGGAGATCTAACCCTAAAAGCTCACTGTTCATTGTGGACATGCTAATTCAAAGACCTAAACTGTTGTAACATAGTTTTATTATTGTACGAAGCAGAAAAGGGACAAAGTCATTACTGGGAGGAAACTCCTGATAAACCAAAACGGAGAAAGAGGCCTGGTTAAATGGTCATTAAGTGGACATCTTAAAGATAAGGACACCTCTCCCGCCACACACAAAAAAAGCTTCTAACTTAAAGGAGCTTCTAGTTTCCTTTGGCATCTTTCATTGTGAAAACCAAAGATTTCTTCTTGATTAAAAAGAACGGACAGTGAGACCCTTGTGTCAAATAAACATCACATGAGGAGATTCACGTCACGATATGCAGACCAAACTTCTTTTGTAGGTTTTGTAAAGGTGTTTGACAGAGACAAAGAATTCCTTTGGAAAATTTTATCACTGTTACTTTTGTGTGTTTTTTCCCTAACAGAAAGCACAATGAAATAAGCAGAGAAACATAAACAAAGCAACAGTTTCAAAAACCCCAAGATGTACTTTTCAACCTTGCGTAGCATTTTTAGAGATAGTGCAAACCTAACAGGCTGTAGGCCAATCTCTTCATTAGCATATCTAAATGGCTGAATTAGGGGAATCCCAGTGTTTTTGTGTTGGTGATGATGGGGACTTGGAGATTATGGCACCAATTGAAATGTAAAACAGCCATTGCAGCTACCCATAACCTCAGTGCGAACCTTGCTTGTAAGAATGAAACTAGTTTCAAAGGTAAACTTTTGTCTTTTGGTGCAATAATCATTGAATGACTATACTTTAGCCACTTTTTAAACCTCTGTTTAGAGGCAAATGAAATCTTTTAAGGCCAGCTCAATTTGTGATTTACTCCTTTCAGCATTAGAGGAAATTAAGACTTTTTGGATAAAAAGGCAACGATAGTTCAGTTCTCTGAGACAGTAAATTGATAAATATGAAATAATTTATTGTAATTTGCAATGTTTACAAGACATGTATTACAAAAAACAAAAACAAAACATAAGAGTAGATTTGGATTTGATTAGATTAACTTTGGTTTCACTCTATCTTGCTTCATTTGGTAGTGTCAGTCGTGTGTTAAACACTCTGTTCAGCCTCAGATGTGGGCTAACCAGTTATTTGCATGCTAATGTTCCCAGTACAATCTGCCAAAAAGAATAGATATATGGGATCAGAACAACTGCTATACCTTTTTTAAAGAAAGGGTGTGCGCCCCTCCCTTTTTTCAGGGAGGTCTTTTGACTGTTGAATATGGCAAACCACACTGTTTCAGACTGCATTTTAAAGAGGTGGGGGCTAAAACGCACATAATACAGTACACTGAGGACAACTAATCTCACCCAACTCGTTTCACACAGAGGGATAGGTTTCTCCCTCTGTTTTGATGTTTGCTGCTTCCCTCTTAATTCCAACTTTTAATCACTCTGTGTTCGGTGGAATGACCTCAGCCTGCCCTCAACCCACTTGAGAACGACCTCGATCCCTCTTCAAATCTGCCACACCAGCAGCCTCAGTATGAAGGGCAGATGTGAGACATGAGCCAATCTGCTATCTCCAGCCTCTGTGTCAACACGCTGCTTTCTCTGTCACTCTGTCACTCTCACAATAAGAAGCAGCACTCTTTTGTCTAAGGAGAGTTTTAGGTGGAGTATGCAAACTCCAGGCTGAGCTTCACAAATGTGAGAGGGGTCGTTTGATGTTTGATCGGCTGATGCTGTTGGAGAATTGCCATGCTGTTTGGGCTTTCGGTGTTCTTTGAATTGGTGTTTGCACAAATTTGCATTACCGTCCAGAAAATAAGCTTTAATGAAGAGGTGGGATTGTGTGTATTTACACTAGGAGTGATTGTTTTAGGTTGTTGTTCAGTAGATCAACTCGTGTTGAACAGCTTGAAGAAAAGACAAGTTGGCATCTTTGAATTAAACTCCCAGCTCTTTTTTGTTATGAAAGTCTTAATGTAAAGCGGCACATTTAAAAGTAGCAGGACACTTTTTTTTTAAGACAGTTTAGTTTGCCACAAAAGTTTAGGTGGATGCTAAATTATGGACCTTTTAGGTCTACCCTTGGCTGTACATTATTTGAGTTGGTGTTTTTTTACAGTCCCTTCAGTGTTTTCCATGCATTTTCACAGAAAAGACACTTGTACCGCTGTTTGTTATACAGCTTAACACCATATAGATAAGGTCTTTAGTATTATAACGTTGCAAAATGAAAGAAAGGATAATAACAATGTGTTTAAGGCAGCGTGTTTGACAATGTTATTTTTACTTTACACACAATCATGATGCATTTGTGCAATGATCATTGATCTGTGTTCACGCTCAAAAGTGTACAAACTTTTGCCCCTACAAAGAAAGTAGTGACACAAAACAGTGCAGCCCTAAAAATGTGTAAGAAAAGAGCTGTTGCTGTGAAATTTTTGGTCTGTTTACAACATTTGAATAAATATGATCCTAAAACCTTGGCCCATCTAGACAATTCATGAGTGATTGTCTGTGATTTCCTCATTTAATTTGTTTAATAGTAATTGTAAATCATAGTTACCTGACTTTTGGAAATAAACTGTAATTAAATGCAATGTTTTCCACATCATGAGACCATGGCTGTAAATTTGGGTGATACCATACTTTCAGGCAAACAACCTCTTATCAACCTTGCTGAGAAGCCTGAGGGTTTTATTTAGGTGAACAAAGCTCAGTTTATAAAATGGGTGCCACTGTTTGCAAAAGGAAGCTGTGACGCAAACCACTGCTTTTAGCCTGGAGGTGGGAAACACATTAACACCTTTTAAGCTGAGTGGCACATTACCTGGTGTATGTGGAGAGGCTACAATGTAGCAGTGGGGGTTCTCATTCAAGCTTTTATCTATTCAGCCACCTCACTTACTGAGTGCATCAGATGACCGGCATTTCACGTTAACGTGACAGACAGAGGTTTCTGTGTGTGATACCACAATGAGATGATGAGCTGAGTCCTGTGACCCATGTGGCTACTTTATGGTCTTCCCCTGGCTATGCTCCAGTTTGAGGTTTTACTTCACTTGTGGCTAAAGGCAATAAGATCTGGTCATGTGGCTGGGTGTTTTGATGTAAACAGGAAGGAGGATGGTGGGAGCTGAGTTAAGTTAAAATGAAATAAATTACTGCAGGGCCTTCTCATACAGCTCTGCTCATTGTTGAAATTTTATTAAATATGGCAATGATCATGTTGCACTTTAGTGCCAGCATGAGTATTGTAGAGATAAAGTGTGACAAACAAACTTGAGAAAAATTGCTGGTGGGATTTCATGTAATATTTAAATGTTATGAATTATTTTAGTAATTCCTTGTGGTATGAAATATCAATTATCATCCAGGTTTTCTTGTTCTAAAGTAGGTCTTTTTGTGTGAGAATATGTGGAGCATTGCAAAATTATATAATAATTAGGTCTGAAATCTTTAAGGAAAGCAGTTCTTCAAGCTAACTGTCTTGCTTAATGCCTGAGCAGGTTGCCACTTTGCAGTTTTGCCTTTTCCACACCTTAATTGCACTTTTAATCTTGAACCTTTCTGTAGCAGGCAGAGGCGTACCACATGTTGGTCAGGGAGCTTCAGGGAGGAAGGCAATGAGATGCACCTGCAGCAATTAAACTGCACAGAGGTATGTCTGCCTCCTCACACTATGCAGCATCCCAAACATGTTGGAAAAATCTTCCACATTTCTAAGAAACTGAAACAGAGCTCTTGTGGCGGAAATCAGTTGATTCACATTTTAAGTTGAAGCTGCTTTGGTTTTATAACCAGGTAAAAATTCAATGACACACTGCTGTCTGTAATTTAAAGAGGAGCTGCAACATCATAGTTAATACTTAGTTAAACAGTGTCAATTTTTTTTCCTTTCTGTAATGAAAAAATAAGCTTAGGTTGTCTGTGATTTCTGTCAAATGTGGTTTTATCCTCCTGATTCCTTTATCTTAATATAGAAAGCTGCTATTCATTGTGGTTAAATGTGGCCATAAAACAATAAGTACACCATTATAGCATAATACATCCATACTATTGATGTAATGACTGTTTAATGTCTCTGTCCACTTTAAATTTAGTGTGTAAATGGCTACTGATTGCCGAATACAGGCCAGGTCTGCTTCCCACAGAGACTTTATGGGCTGGTCTAACACAAGGCCAAGACCTGGCTGCTTATGCCCCAGCTTTACTCACTTTTCCTCTCATCTTTTATCTCATTTCTTTGTCCTGTCAATATTTTATGAGGTAGTGTGAAGCTGGTCATTATGGGTGAAAGGTGGCTCGATCACAGGGGCCGAGGAGTGTGCCGTCCATCAGACTGCCCAGCCCTTGCTGTCTCCTGATGATGATATCACTGGAGCCAGGCATGCACACACACTCATCTTGTGTCGCCTCGCCTCGGGCTGCCTGTCTACCAGCCTGCTCAGGTGACTCACTGTGTCACCGTGGAGTCTGGTGCCTGGTTGAGTCTGGGTTGTGTGTTGCGTCAGTTTCCCTAAGCGCAGCTAAATTCATTTGTAAAATGGAGCATGATTTACCCTGTGACACCCCCCACCCCCCTCCTTTGAGTGCGTCTTCCTTATGAACTCATCTGTGACTCAACTAATAGCTAAACGTGCCACCGATTTAGCTGTGGCCTCTTCACCCCGAGACCTTACTGCGTATTTTCTGAGACACGACAGAGTGTGCATCACTCAGCTGGCATCTAGAGAGCAGTGGGTGTTGAGAAGGTTGGAGTGTGCGCACACACACAGTAGTTTTGGCTGACTTTAAGTGGGCTCAGCCAGTGAAATCAGTGTGAGCATCTTTTGGCGGCAGTTAAAGCCAGTAGAGATGACTGGTCGCTGTAGTCTGGAGCCTTCATCACAGGACATTACTAATGAGTGATCAGACTGTTTTACAGCCATCTGGCGACAAGACACTCACATGACTGAAGCTCACAGTGAGCAATATGAGTTTGAGTGCTTCAAGCAGTGGAATGACAGTGACGTTAGCTTATATTGAAGACACACAGAAGCAGATTTTACTTTATGACCTGATATTACCACTGTGTGTGTGTGTGAATTAAAAGGTCGGTTATACTTGTGATGGGTCAAAGTTCTGTCTTATTGTGTAGTGTGAGTGAACCTACCCGCCTGCTGTTAGATGATGTTTATGGTCCTTATCGGAGACACACACACACACACGCACGCCCCCTACACACACACACACACACACATACTTAAACCTACAAGCCTCTGCCCTCTTGATTGCTTTAGTCTCAGAAACTAAGAAACAACACGCCCTCATAGACACTCCACATTCATGCACACAAGCCTCTGCCCACTTGATTGCTTTAGTGGCAGAAACTGGACACACACTAAACAAACACGTTCAGACATGCACACATAAACACACACGTTTCCTCTGGCCCTCCAGTCTTTTCCCACACTGATAGAGATCAGGAGCATGCCATAAAGCACAAGTCTTGCAGGGAACAACAAGGCCCTCCTTGACTCTCTCAGCCCACTTAGATCATTCGCGGCTCGCAGGGCTGATAAGATGACTGTGGTGCCTCCCTTCACCCTCCCTCCTCCCAGCATCTCCTCCCTTTTCTGGTTCTCCTCACCCACTGCTTCCAGGACTGCCTTGTCCTCATCTGCTTTGTCAACCTCTTCAATTATTTATTTTCCAGCTCAGTCATAGGTGTAACTGCCTCCTGAAGACTCGCAGCTGCCAGTCATTATCACAAACTGTAAATATAAAACCTTGATCTCATCACCACATTATCAGCATGACCTCAGCTCTAAGGAAAAAATAGTTTCTGCTTTCACCAACCTCCCCAGAGCAAATTTTTAGGTTATCTCGGCTATTTCTATGATGTCATGATTTAATGTCCAATTAATGGGTAACAGTGGCAACTGAGATTGTTTAAACTCAGTTCAGCGAGTTATTTACTGGTATTTTGAGCGTGTCCAGCCCCAGCCTGTTGTAAATCATCTGCCCTCTCTTGACCTCTTGCAGCTTTTAAAAGCCACACTTCATCTGGTAGGACTGCTAAGTGAGCTTTAGAGGAGCCTGCAGGGCAAGTTTCAGCCTGTACAGATGAACATTTCTTTAGTATTTTTATGAAAGACAATAGTAAAATATTTCAGTTTTCATGCAGCTTGACTCCTCTCCACATGTATTTCATTGACTCAATCATTTTATTGTTGCTAGAGTATAAAAATGTATTTAACATGTATTTGCAAATCCAACTAAAACGATATATAATATATTATCTGTTTTTACAAGATTTAGCACAGATTTACAGTCAAGGACAATTGATCATTCCCTCAAGAGACAATAAAAAATAAGCAAACTAAGAAAACAAACATAAAATAGCTATCCTGAACTACATCAAATGGTTCAGTTTGAGTTTACTCCAGTAGGTTTCCAAGTATACTGACATGCAGGTACTCACTCAATGTAAACAAAGAACTTTTATCTGCATACCTAACAAATCTAAGAATAAATACATGCCAATACGTCATAACTGTCAGAGTTCTCATTCCCTTATGGCTCTTCCACGTGGTAGTTGGCAGCCGTTTACAAATTTTGCTTACAAATTTTTAATTTTGGAACATCAACCATCGATTTCAGAAAAACATTGTGCAGATTTTTGTTTGCTACTTTATGAAAACCTATTTGACTGTTTTTCATAAATTTGCAATGCGTGCCTTTAAGCTCAGTTAATGCACACCCACCCCTAAACTCACACATGCAGCAAATTTGAAATTCACTGAAATTCACTTGAAGCCCAAACATCCTCACCTGCGTTCAGTGGGCACAGAACATCCCGGTCCTCCAAACATCTGCGCCCTGCAGTCTTTTCCTCTTAATTAATGGGAAAAAGGACACCCACAATAATCTGACATCACTGCAGGTTTTTATCACACAAGACACAGTCAGATGCTCAACAGCAACACCTCAAAATACTCCTCCATCAGTTGTACTTTGATCTTAAGCTACACCTGTGTGCGAACGGGGATCTCACCTGCTAACAGCAGAGTTTCATCATCCTGTCTCCAGATTCTGGTTGGGTGTGTTAAAAAAAAAACTGTGAAAAGTTAATTTTATTATTTCTGTTCATTGTTCTTTTAGGACGGATTTTTGCCCGCTACACTTGTTCAACTTATAGTGACGCCACATTTTGTCATCAGCTTCACTAATCTTTTCCTCACCAATCAGTGACATGTTATGTACAGATACTGGATACATGCAGAGTGAAAACACAATCCCTTTGAACAGTAATCCTGAAACTGTCTTAACTGCTAATTGTTGTGCTTGTGTTAACAGGTGCGAGCAAAGTTTTTTTGTATATAATTGTTTGTAATCTGACCTTGATGTTCATAGAGCAAAAATAGAGCTTGAATGGTGTCCCTTTGAAAAAAGAGTCTGTAAATTTAGTAATTTTAGTCCACTGTATCTAACACGATAAACAGAAATAACCTCAATTCTAGTTCTATTGGTATTTTCCTCCATCAGGTGTCACAAGATGAAACATAGCGGCTCTCATCTCTGTCTGCTCCACTGATCAGCATTTTTTTTTAAGACAACAGGTTTAATTCAAGAATGAGTATCTAAAGCACCCTTAGCTCTCGCATGCCAAACACCTTTTGCACCCAGCTACCACTGCAGCCTACCGTCAGTTCATGAATTTATACTAAAATATATATTCCTATATTCCACACCAAAGTATAAACTCAAGCTTTGCTGCGCTTCTGCTGTTTCGAAATGTATTCATCTACACCCAAAAAACTGCAGGTAAAAATGGGAACAGTGACAACATGCAAACAGTTTTTGCTGAAGCACACAAGACTCCCTGTTGATGGAGATACAAGGTGGTTTAGTAGTCCATGTGTTCTAATAAATTGACTTTTCTGGTATTCTAAATAAATGTAAAAGAATAACCAAGCTCCTTCTTCACACATTTTCTTCCCCCACTGGCGTTGTGCATTTTCAGTATCCCAACTTAGGCACAAAGCTTCAGGGTTTTATTTCTGTAGTAAAAAATGGTGTAATCGGCAGTGAATTGCACAATGCAAAACTAAATAAATTAGACTGATTAAACTTATTAGGTTTTTGTCCCTGAAAGACAAACAGCTTTCCAGGCGCTAAAGTAGAGCTGTGACTGAAGAAAAAGTACAAGCAGTCAAAAATATACACCACAACTCCAAAATTAGACGTCAGTGTCTAAATTTAAGCACATTGATTTTAAAACTTTGCTGTTTGGGTAAAAAGAAGCTTGCAAATGACCCAAACTTATTGATCTCACTCAGAGCTACAAACAAGTCTCGTTCAGTTTGACTATAACACATTCAACCACGGTAAAATCAGCAGGAGCACTTTTGTGTAAACAGTCATGTAGCAGTACGTAGGGAGTGTAGCATCTTATCAGTCAGTGAATACAATCACAGCGTTCGGCAGGGCGGAAGGGAGTAGAAGGTAATGACTTGTGCATTAATCATTATCACTCTCATACGTCATGCAAAGCCTTTCAACAGCTGTAAAACAGATAGTTTTACAAAAGAGCAAAAAGTCAACATGTTTTAACACAGTCATCCCAATAAGACACAATGCCAAACATCTGCAGCACATTCTTGGGGCTGCCTTTTGTTTTGCAGACCATGGCTATCCTGAATGTTTGCACAGTTGAATATTTATAGCTGATTTGGACACCCAAATGAATTACAGGTGTAGTTCTGTAATTCAGATGTAATGAAGATGACCTTTCGTCATCTTAATCTTACTGATTTTTTTTTTCTTCCTGATTATTTAGCTTCTTTTCAACACCTGGATAATCTCTTTCAATAAGTGCAGTGTTAATGTTGTGAAAGCATGTAATTTAAGCTCAACATGCATTTTAGGTGACTAAACATAAACAGAGATTGATTGCATTTTCCAAGATGAAACTAAGCAAGCAAGGAAATTTTGAATCTGTGCATCTAAAACATAAATTTGACTTGTTCCCCACCCCCCACCCCCGACCTCCTCATGACAATGTCGCTCTTTTCTAAGGTTGTTTTCACTGTTTTACACAATATTAGAGCTCCAAGGTCCTGTTAAAGGGAACAAGTTAGAAAAGATAAGCCAAATGAAGTTTCACCTCAACTTAAACTTCCTTGTAAGAATGAATGATACTCGTAAATTTAAACTGACTCAAATTATCATAGGAAGCAAATTATTTATATAGCAAGTTCTGAATAAAAGTGATGAATCCTGGACTCAACTCATGAGCATTTTACATTTCTGTGTTGCAATGGCCGCATCGGGCAAACAATTGCAACTTCACCACAGGATTTAGAAATTTGATATCATTTCAGAAGAATAAAAATGTACTATTAAAGAACCACAAAGAAATCTGTAACTCTGTAGATCAACATTGCTTTTTTTCTTGTTTTTTTTTCATTGTTGTTGTTGAAACACCAACATTTAGGATGGGATAACTTCTGAAGAATGAGGTTCGAGAGACTTGGTGAGGAAAAGAGTGAAAAAAAACAGTAAGAAAATACAACCAAAAAATGAGAAAGAGTCAGTGACCACCCTCGTTTGACTGTGATGGAAGAGTGTGTGTGTGTGTGATGGGGATTCCCAGCGCCAGTCACAGAGCCAGATATGGGAGTGTGGGAATGAGACTGAGGGCTGGCAGGCTAACAAGGTCTAACACAGGAGGGGGAGGCCCAAACCAATATAGCACAGAGACTGCTTATTCAACCAGCAGAGGCAGCCAGGACTGTGTGTGGTGGGGGTGGGGGGGTGGGGTGGGGGGTTAATTCTTGGCCACTTATCCTCCCTGCTGGCCCAGATAAACTGCACCCATCCTTGGACATGCAGTGGTATAAAATACTCTCACATTGTTTCTTCTCCTGACCTTTTCCTCTAGTTTTCCCAGAGATACTTGTGTTCCTGTGGCGGTGTTCGCTGCTGCCTGTCCATTGATGTGCAGATACAGGGAGACACCCACTTTTATTGACAAGCCTGAATACATTTACAAAGATTTAATCTACTTGTTTGACATATTGTAAAATAAATTACATTTTAAATGTCAGCACATTCTTAGGATCTTAGTCCATATGGTTCTTCTAAGGTTTTTACAGACAAACAGGAGAAGGATATCACAGATGTATTTAGCTTGATTAAAGAAATTGTTAAGAAGCTGAAAAACACAAACATGTTGGAGAGGTCACTTTAGGTAAATGGGTTTGACTGGTACAGTTTTTTGAAGTCTGAGGCTCTTTAAATGGAGCAGAGGTCAACTTTTATTCTGTGACACTTTAGTTGTCACAGGCAGGAAACGGCAGATCTCCTCGTCTTTCTCCAGCTGGAAGACGGTTCTGGGGGGCGGCGGACTGCTTATGTCATCAGCACAGTGTGTCGAGGAGCAAGTGTGTGTGTGTGTGTGTGTGTGTCTGAACAGACGTGTTTTATGACATGTGGGTAGGCTGGGTGAAGCACAGCAGGTGTAGCGAGTGTATTTTTAGGTCTTGTTGCGGAGGAGAATGATTGGCACAGACGTTGTAAAACCTGCTGACCAGAGAAAGAGACAACAACACTGACAAAAAAGGAAAGATCTAAGTACAGTTTAGTCCTACACATGAATTCGACAGTTTCAGCAGAGGCAGGCTCTGTTCGTGTTGCATAATGGGCCTAAATGAATGTTTTATTGCTTCATTTTGTGTGACAAATCCACATTGTGACAGTGAATTGACACTACTGATAAAAGAAAAACAAAGTGAAGTAGGAGCCAAATTATTTTACCCATCCAAAAAGTATTACAAAAACATGTGTGTGATATGATAAACAGAAAAAACCAAAGACACTGACACACATGCTGTAAACTGTTTTGTTCTTAAATGAGATGGGTTTTGTGTGTTATATGAATGCCTCCGGCCCCAAAGAGACAGTCAAACATGTGTGCTTGATGTTGGAGTGATTTATAGTTGGTTTTGAATGCTGCATTTGTTATTTGTATCAACTATTTGGCTGTTTTTGGCAAGCAGCTGAGAAATTCAGAGCAGTTCTCAAAGCAATGAAAGCGGCAGGCAAACACACACACACAATGAGAAAGATGTCAGTGTTTGTGTTTGAGAGGAAGAGGCAGAGTGAGGGAAACTGGATACAGAGATAAACACTCTGAGAAACAGAGAGCAGAGTTCCTCCTGTTTGATGATCTTGGCGGTTCCTGATGAGTTGTAGAAAAGGTTGCTTGTTTGAGTTTGAATGTGTGTGTGTGTGTGTGTTGTGGAGGGCTTGGTGCTAGCATAGAAACTGTCTGCAGGAAGCAGCAATTCCGCGCCGCTGGCAGACGCTCGCTGCTTACTTCCTGTGTGCTGTGAGGCACTCGCAAAAACACACACATAGACACACACTCACTGCAGGTTGGAGCAGGGCAGAGCGCGCGCCTGGAGAGCTGTCCAACAAACTGAGGGAGCGAGGGAGGACGGCATGAAGGGAAGGATGGAGGGAGGGAGGAGGGAGTTCAGCAGAGAGCAGCACTTTCCCACAGTCTGGGGATTTGACACATGGCTCTCACACATTCCTCAGCCCCGCGGCCGGCCGAGCACAAGCACTCAGGGAAGGAGGGAGTGAAACAGACAGGAAAGAGGGCTCCGTAACTGGAGCTTATGGAAGACAGGGAGTGTGTTCACATGTGTCCTGCGTGTGTGTTTTAACATGTGTTTGCCCCATGCAGCAGTGTTAAACCCTCTGAGAGTCCGACAGCCACCAGATATCAACCATCTGTTTTACTGACCTACACCTGCTGTGGTGCTCAGGCTTTTGCAGAAGTACAGCACAAACACATTAAGGACTTTCCAAACTCACTTAGATGTTGACAGTGATCACACTGCAGATACCAGTGAGCTAATGTGTTGTGATCAAAGGTTTCGTTCCATAAATGTCTGTGCAAACCTACACCCAGACTGCTTGTATACAAGTTATCTGACCTTAAATACTGAAAACATGTATGCACCAAACACCCCCAAATCATTTATGTGATCAGTGAAGATATCTGAAGACTTTAAATAGTGTTGGAGAAATGTTGTCAAATGAAATGAGTCCTGAAAACCTGAAGCCACAGTTGTAGTTGTCATGTTGATCTGTATATCTTTATTTATTTAAATTTTTTTACTCTTGCCTAAAGTGTTTTTGACTTTGTGAGGTTTTTTTATATCATTAGTATTGCTATTGAGAAAAGACTGTCAGTTCACTGCTGAAATAACAAAAGACATGGAAAAAAGGAATGATTGGCTGAAACATTGTAAAGAGACAGTGTACTGAAAATGAAATAGAATCTCGCGCAACAGTTTCTGTTCAAATGTGACATCTTTTTCAGCTGTTGTAGCAAACTCCCTTCACGAGTTCAGCGCTACCAAGAATTCATGATCTTGTTTCTTCTGGTACACTTCTTTGGTTATTAAATTAAGCTGGGTGTGCTTGTCTTTGTAGATCAGCACAGTTTTTGTAATCTTACCTGCAGAACTGAATACTCCCACAGGTGCTTTTTCAGAAATGTTACCAGACAAAAAAACTCAAAGCTCGTTTTCTTAAGTTTGATATGAACAATAAAAATAAAATATTTAACAAAAATCAGAACTGAGAGCAGAAAAAATGGGAATGTGGTGCTGAGTGGTCTTGTTTCTTCAGCGACTTTACCTGTTCTTGTCTACATAGTGCTTTTAAAAATGAAATTTCTGCAAATAAAAAGGCCTGAAAAAGGTGCTTTACAAAGCTGATACGATTGACCACGTGCACATATTCAAGTTTGATTGTGTTGTTATTGTATGCGACCTGACAGGCAGGAAAGGAAATGGTTAGAAGAGAAACTTTGTGTGGAGGAATGTGGCATTACAAGATTAAAGTAGGCACCACATCTTTTCCTACTAGAGTACCCATCCGCTATGCAAACTCCCAAATTGCCAATTAGGATGTCCTGTCTCCTCTTTTATTTTCAGGCCCTCCCTCTTCGTCTTGCTTTCATACTTGGGGGGTCAATGCATGCAAGTTTCTTAGTATCCGTGTTCCTTATTTGCCATAGAATCAACACAGCTGGGAGGAAAGTGTCTGTAAACCAGACTGCACGAATGCTTCATGGTGGGAAAGTGACAACAAAGCATCCCTGCAGGGAATCGTTTCGGAGGCCAGGCCAACTCTGCTCTTCTGCGCTGCATGCCTTGACACCTTGACACCGCAACTTCCTGCTAATTAAGAGCCGGCGGTCTCTTGCCTGTCAGCACATCCTCAGCCTGTCTGTGTTTGTGTGCGCTGGTGTGTCAGAGGCTGGAGAGGTCAGCAGGACTGTTGTGGCCTCATTGTGGCCAGGGCAGTCAAGATAGGAAGGGATGTGTGGGAATGAAGATTTGAGTCTGAGTGTGTCTGAAAATAGGTTTCTGTGTGACTCCCTTGTAATGGCCAATCTAGGTGTGGTTTGATAATTGAATGTCTCTCATCCTTTGCCAGATTTTCTGAGTGTTTTTGTCAGTGGAGGCACCAGGAAACCAGCTGCCAAACAGTTTAACGTGTTAGAGTGAAAATGATCACGTGAAGTAAATAGAAAAAAAGAAAAGTTACCTTTATGTCTTTTGATGGTGTAAGTGGTGTGAATTAGGACTTTACGGTGACCTCATTGTTAAAAAAGTGGCAATGTCTTTCCAGTGATGTCCGGTGATTTCAAAGCAAAATGCTCTTTTGTTTCCAGATGACTTGTCAGCAAAGAAAATGTCTCTCACCATGAGCAGACATCAGAGGCACAATGACACATGAGTCCAAAGTTTGAAGAACTTGAAGAAGGAAAGCTTTGATGTTTCTTTGGGCTGTTTTGGACGCTGTGAACCACAAAACTATTCTATCCCATGTTTGTAAAGACAAGGGATTAGCAGTTTCTGGAGTCCTTCTAATGAGGCCTTTTTGATGTGAGGGCCAAATTACAGTTTGGGGAGCTTAAAGAAAGGGTAGAGTGTGTGTTGGAGGAGGTCCATCCACTGTGACAGCCCAGATGACCTCATCACCTTCCTATAACTCTTTTACACCTCCTGTTAGTCAGCTCACTGTCCCTTAATGCTAAATCATGTTTTACCACAAAGTGTTTGATGTTTGTAAAATGACTTTAAGGTTATTGCACTGTGAGGATGTAATTATTGATGAAGTTCCTGTTTTGGTCCTGTTAGTAATCAAGTGCATATTGTCTAATTGCAAGCCCACTTACTTACTGAACTTAAACATTTTCAAATAATACAAATTTGTGTTTTGAGAAAGGCTGTTTCCAAGATAAAGAAGGCTAAAATGTGCTTATAGAATTTACAAGGTAAAGTGTGAAAAGTGGGCCAAGACCAATTGGATAAATGTTGACACAAGGCTTTATCTGGAATCAGCCATTATCTATGCATTTCTGCTGGCAGAAAATAGGAAGGCTGATTTAATACACGGTGTAAATATCTGTCTGAACAAAGACGTAACAAGGACTTAAATATCTGTCTGAACAGAGGCCGAGGACTCAAAGGAAACTGCTGAAATGCTCTCATATCATTCAGGCATATATCTGAACAAGAGTAAATATTTGGCTTGTGGGAAGGGAAGAGGTTGAATTTGTTAGTGAACATGCAGAGCGTGAGACGTCGGCTGGCTGTGTGCTTCGTGCCAGTCGTGTTTGTATAAGAGGAGTGTGTGGTGAAGTGTGCATGAGTGTGACCAAAGCCATGCACATATGTCTGCATGGTTGTGTGTGTGAGGACATACAGCGTCATGTTATTTGTCTTCCCTTAAAGAATGAAGGATTATCACTTCATTGTAGGTAAAGAGCAAACCTCATTCCATTTGAGTCTTTGTTTAGTCTTCAAACACTGTGGGGAAAACAGGTAGTGCAGCAAAATCTCTGAATGGAATTTCACACAATGTTAGCAAACTTTGTATATTTATACCAAATAATCCTTGACTACAGTATAAGCTGTATCTATGTACCCATTACATAAAGCTATCTTTTCAAGAAAAACAGAACAGTAGACCATCTTGCGTCTCAGAGCTTAGTCACTGTCTGCCTGGTTAAAGTCCTGGAATCAGACTGAACCACATATCATCTGTCTGGTAACACAATGATCAGGACAATGATGGTTGTGCTGTCACTACCACCCCCTGAATGAGCTGACATCTTGAAAGCAAGTCACATTTTACACCCAAACATCTTTTTTTATGGTTGCTTTTATAACAATTCAGAAAAAAACTAAACTTTTTGAGTCCTTCTAGAGCAATATTTTTCCTAATGATTCATGTCACTTTGTCTTGAAATAAAATATTAAGCTAAAAGAAATGCTGAGTTGTTTTAAGAAAAAAAAAAAACTAGTGAATGTGATGGCTGAAAACCTATTATTACATAGAAAATGAATGGTTCAACTTAAGATTAAACACTTTTAAGCATGATCTTGCTGTACATGTTGTACATAGCACTACCTTTATGTTTGTCTAGTAATGTGACTGTATCATTTCATCAGTACAAAGTGACAGTACTGATGTAGATAAATTTGTTGTTACCCATCCACAATAATAAAACACACACAAACATTTGGCCAAAAAGCTCCAGTTTGTCTTACAAAAGAAACGAGGGCTTGTCATCATGCATTTAGGTGAAATCTAGTCTGGTGTGTTTGTGTTTTTCTGTCAGTAGTGGAGCCCTCCTGTGTTTTCTTCTATGGAGTCCATTTTGATTAAGAATATGACAGATAGTGCATTCAGAATGTGATGTATTTCATCATTGACGTTCAGCTTGATTGGATATGTATGGATTCCTTGGCTCTTTTTTTTTTTTAATTATCCAGACTCACCTTCTGATCAACCTGGGGTTGCATTTTCTCTTGCACATCCTGGGAGGTCAGCTACAGTCCCATGAACCTTATACTTTTTTTAAATAATATTGGCAGCTGTGGTCAGAGGAACATGAAGCTGCCTGGAGATGATTTACCTTTAACATGGTTTTATATAATCTTCTGTCTGAGCTCCTCAGACAGGTCTCACCTTTGCTTTCTCTGCTCCATGTTAAGTGTGGTGCACACAGTGATACCAAACCCAGTGGCGTGCTGGTTCCCTTTAATTCCCTGACTGACTGATGAAAAGCTTAAAGGCACCTGTGATGCTAAATAAGGTCAAACACTTAGTTTAAAAAAATGACTAGAATGCAAAGATTGATAGTTTCTTTAAAGGTACCAACAAATCTATTCATACTATTTTAGCATATTTGTGTAATATAAACAACAAATCATTTCTTTTCACATTTTTTGTTTACTCTATCACATGCTGAAGGCATGCATATATACATTAAATAATTGCTTTTAACTGAATTGTTTTTCATGATAAATTAACAATCATTTCAATGAGCTGTAAGGACACCAACAACTTTCTGTGTCTGTACATTACTATATTTATACATTACTAGATCTTTGTAGTAAGATTTGGTTTAATCTATGTACAAGTGCCAAAAGATGAAGGAAATTTATCACTTTTACATTTACTTCATTTAGAACTGTGACAGAAAGAGTGACAGAACATGTTCAACTTTTGTCAATAACGTGAGCTTGGACTACTGTCATCCCAGCGGAGATTAACCTGAGAAGCCCACTGTAGCTGTGTGTAAATATACCAATGGAAGAGTGAAGAAGAGTGTAACAGATTTACAGGTTTAAGCTTGTCCAACAGATGGAGTAATAGAAGACTCTCTTATCGGCCTCTAACCAAAAAAGTTTTTTTTGACCTTTTTCAAAAACAGACGCAGTTGTAGCTTGTTTTAGAAAACATTGTCTATGACCTTACATGGTTGTTTGCTCAACCACCTATTTAGTGTCAAACCAAGAAACACAGACATTTACATTTCAGTAATGCACAAGAACCTAGAGTAGTTTTTGATTTTTATGATCATCAGAGAGTGTTTCTGAGTATCTTTGGACAGAAACTATTATGTGAACACAAACAATATTTGCTGATGACCATCTACTGTACATTAGGATGTTTCATTAGATATTAAGCGGACAAGTTCAAATTGTTTATAAACTGCAAAAACAAATGAAAGAAAATGTTGAATTTGTAATAAATGTGCATTGTAGAAAAGCAAATAGGAGCTGATTAAAATAAAAATAGTAAAACAGAACTACCCCCTCACCCCAGAAATTTATACAGAAAATTGAAAGACTGCAATAATTTTTTTTTTTTTAAAAGCCAACATTTTGAATAATCATTTGCTTGGGAAACATGCCTGACCTCTAAAACCACACAGATACATTATT